>JADRCH010000111.1:1127263-1267263 GCA_019843965.1 Rhynchomys soricoides
AAACGCTCAGCCACCCAGATCCAGACAACAGGTAGAGAGCCAATGGGTAAATGCTCAGCCACCCAGATCCAGACAACAGGCAGAGAGTAGTGTTGGGAAGCTCTTTGTTTTGTTTTTAATCTTCATGACTCCTGATTTCTGGAAAAATATCTGAATGCTTTATGGCTACATCAGGAAGCAATGTCTTGAAATAGTCTTGAAACTCAAGCTTCATGGAAAATGTCAGAAACCAGGGCACGGCTGCAGGCACTTGACCTTTGCAATGGAGCTGAGTTCAGAATGATGACTTCCTCAGTTATTGACTTAATACTAAGGTCACACTCAGGGTAGGTTTGTATTGACTTTAGATTCTTGAAAAACAGAAAAATGAGATCATTCACACCCATTTATTATACAATTTTAAAACATGTGTTTATTGGGGGCTAGAGAGATGGTTTAGTGGTTAAGAACACTATTGTATAGAACCTGGATTTGGTTTCCAGCACCCACATGGTACCTCATAACCATATGTAGCTCCAGTTCCAAGGGATTTGATGCATTCTTCTGATACATACCAAACACATGCATGGTAAAGATATACATATGCAGGCAAAACACTTATACACATAAAATAAAAATAAATTTAAAGCATGTATCTATTTTTCCATCACAGTTTTAGGACTGTGAAGCATCAACAAATGAAATAAATATTTAGAACATTGCAATCACATAAAAAAAAATAGGCCAATAGCAATAATGTTTTTAAAAGGCCAGCAAGACATGAAGCATTATGCATTCAGCTTGATCATTATCTAGTTAAGCCATAGCTATTCTGTCATGCTTTCACATTTTTAGTAGGTAAATGGATAAGGAAAGACATTCAGAGACATTATGTTCCCTGCATAAAGCCACCTCATCCTTAAGTTGGGCTCCTGAGGAAGCCTGGGTTGTAAACATTCTACATTAGCACCTTGCTGTGGGAGGAAAGGGAAAGTTGGTAGCTTTGGAAAGCTAGGCTAGAGAACTGACTCCAGGATATTCCTTGCTTCCGGGATCCCTGCAGTGTTCCTAGACTGTGCTCCCTATGGTGCTCCCAGGCTGCTCTTCCCATGATGCTCCCAGGCTGTGCTCCTCAGGCTCTTCCATCCTCAAATCATTCCCTTGCTCCTACCCAGGGCCCAGTTCTCTTCTATACTCTTGTTAAAATGTTCCTAATTAAGGGTTTCAGGATTAAGTGCCCCTCAGCACGTGTCTTGGATCACCTTCTGCATGGGCTGAATATGATATGGTCCAGCAGTGTGAGGACAGACACTCACTGCCTTAGCACAACTAATATTTCAAAGAAGAGGTACTATCTAAATCCTCTCAGTAAAATTTCAGCTCACAGCAGTGTCTGGGATGAAGTAAAGAAAGCGTAGCAATCCCCTCAATCCTAGTTTGGAACGGTCTTCCACAACATTTACCAAAGCCCTGCTAAGTGGCAAGCTTATGTGCACTGTCAGGACTTGCCATGAGGCCACTGGCATGTCCAATAGCTAGGTGCTGATGGGCACAGCAAGAGCACCTATCATAGATCGCTCTGCAGCATCGGAGTCCAGAGCAAAGGAAAGGGCCTGCTTGATGGCACAGCCTGACTCTCTGTTTTCCAACTGTCCCTTACTCTAAGGCCTGAATGGACCCAGGACTCTCTTATAGACCTTTGCAGCTCAGAGACTTAGAATAACTCCTAATCTTCATTCTTGTAATGAGACTGTCGTTAAACAAACAGGGCCTAGAATGTTCAGATCAATGCTTAGTGGGAATCATTTCACCTTGACAGGAACCCAGTGAAAGATGATAGAGCCAGATCTCTATTTCACAAGATGGAAAACTAACCCAGGAAAATGAACAGATGGTCCCAAAACACATACATTGTAAGTATCAGGGCTGGGATCTTATAGGCCTGGACTCTAAGTATTTGCATTGATTCCCAAAGGAAATCTTGGAGAGAAAAGCATGTAACAGAAGAGCAACTTCTGGGATGGGCCACAATAGTCTGTGCAGGTGGACTCCATACAAGCCACCATGCCCAAGCTAGTCAACTCACTGAAGGGCTAAAGCCTGGTTTATATTCTATTTCCCAATTTACAGGGCTCTGAATGGGCATCATGGCCCTGCTCATGTTTTACTAAATGTGCACAGAGAAGGAAGAGAATGTACCTGCTTACAGCTATGGAGGGAGGGAGATCAGATGTGAGGAAAGCTAACAGATATGCCCCAACCTGTGTGATGTAGGCAGAGTTGGGGTGATCTTGTGAACAGCCACTTTGAATTGTAGCTTTGATTGTAGCTTTGTGTGTGCACAGGTTTTGGGTTTTTGGTGTTATTGGTGGTGTTTGTTTGTTTATTTGTTCAGCAACCGTTCTTCACCAAGTCCTTAAATGAAATCATTCTACAAGACAGCTACCTATGGAATCTTTGCCAAGACCATGGCAGGAAGGGAAGGAAAGATAAAGGAATGGTGAAACATTTTCAAGTCACAAATAACATGTAGCATTAGCCTATTTCATAGTCATGGTGGGGGGAGTTCCAAGAAAGAATGATCAAAGATGTGTCTTGAGTATCTCAAACTTAGTACTGAGCCTGTACTGAAACTACAAACAATAATTTGAGGTAAAGACGATATAGCTCGTTATTTGTTATAGATGCTTCCTTATCAACTTGGAGTATAAGCATGGTCTAATCCCTCATTTGTCAAAGGCCTCCCCACCTCTGTTTTGTCCCCCATTCTTGCACCTGATTGTCCCAGAATGTTGAGGTCTTGTGGAGAGAATATTTATATCTGATTGGAAGAATATCAGCTTCGTCTTGCCCCTTGACTACTCTGTTTCTCAACACTGATCCTTGGGGGTGAGAAGCCACCACTTAGGTGTGGCTGGAGGAAGCTCCTTAATATTGTTTTATAGTTACAAAGATAGTATTTCCATAATTAGCATTTGTCCACAGATACAACTACAGTGCCTAGCAGGTGGTCTGGATAAGCATACAGCATCAGGCACGTGATGCCATGGGAACACCACATACAAGTAACTCTTTTAGCTTTTGAATTGAGCTGGAATTGTAAGCCCAAGCTTTCCCTCCTAAGAAGTTTTATTTCTGTGGATTAATCCCTGTCCCCAGCCCCAGCTGTCCCTATACCTTGGTTGGGAACATTCCTGAGGCCCCTTTCAGCTCTGTTTTCAAATCTGGAGAAGCAGCAGCCTTCACATATTCTCTCTCAGAACATCCCAGGAGTGGCTGGGCAAGGACTTACAGCCTCACTTCAGTGAGAGAAAGTTCTCACATCTTGCCAAGATAGGAGGTGGTAGGCCACCATATTGGCATAAACCTGTACAGTTAAGTTACCCTAGGAAAATAATGAATTCATGGTCTAGAATCATACTTTTATACAAAAGAGAAGGTGAATTTCATCAGTCCTTTACAGAAACCCAGCAGCGTTCACTAATTTGACATTGTGGTTAGTTAAGTATGGGAGTAATACCATGAGATCAAGGCCATGTACAGCATCAGATGAGCCCAGAAACACCAGCACTAGCAGCAAAAGTTTGATAGAGAAGTTGGATCAACCACTCTTTTGTTCTTGAAAGGCCATAACCACTCTCTAGGTCAGCATCCTGTCTCTGTATAGGAAAATGAGCAGAATACAGATTTATCTCCAGCACACCTTGCTTAATTTTTTGTGGTCCAGGGCAGGTTCTTTGTGCTCCCTTTGTTTAGGGACTTCTTAGGACGACTTCCATCATCCTTCAAATGGGGGTAAAATTTTGCTTCCTGTAGTAACCCTCCCTGCTTCATATTCAATACTAGTGTCATTTCTAGGAGGCAGGTGCAGTGGAATGACGTAATTTGTTTAGGATTCCCCCAGCTACCTAGAAATCCCTCCAAGTTATCTGATTGCAGGTTCTGAGCATGTACTCTGACGAAGGCCAGATGTGACGTGAGAGAGCCACGGATGGAGTAAGGACCAGACTGTATGCCTGCAGCCTTCCTAAGCCCCTGTCACTGCTCAGTGTTCTACTCTGGAAACGCAGAGTGACTGGGAACCTTGGGACTGTATCATCCTGAACTAAGAGGACAGGGACATCCTCAGCCAACTCAGCTGCCAGCCATGGGAGAAAGGGTGCTGGCCACAGCCCAGAGAGGATCCCCTACAAGAAATATATCGCGTGCTGACACTTTTATGACCTGGACCCACTTACAAAACACAGGCCGATGCACAGATCTGCTTTCCACGGCCCAGCTTGACATCACATGCTCGCCCAGGGGCTGCCACTTGGAGTCAGGAAAGCCCATATATTTCCGTCTTCAGATAAGCCTAGTGGTTCTCGTCAGGTGCAGAAAGCCAATAAATCACCAGGGAAGCCTCGTGTATCTATCAGTCAGGAGGCTTGTCATCTTCCAGGCCTTGATCCACATGAAAGGCAGACGCGGGAGGGGAGGGGTGAGGCAGGGCGGGGCAGCCCCGGCCCGGGGGACACCTGGTGCTCTCCCGGCCCAGGGTCTGCAAATGTTCACAGCTCCAAGGGGCGGTGAGGAGGACCCATGCCCCCTCCCTCTCTGCAAGCTTTGAAGTCCCGGGACTGGGGGAGCCCAGGTTGAGCTAAGCAGGTCTTCTAGCCTGCGGTTTTTAATATTCACCTCACGTCCTACTTTGGGAGGGAAGAAAGCTATAAAGGAAGTGTGGGAATCCAGGGGGTGACTTTATGCCAGGGCTACCCTGTCTTGGATCTATTCTCCTGACCGGGAAGTGGAAAGGAGATGAGGTCCTGAGGGCGAATCCCACAAGGCAGTAAAGCGCCTCTGTGTAGATCTTTTACTTGCTGTTTCTTTCAGGGAGCAGGACAGAGGATGTAAACTCTGATGGACTTTGATCACATCCTACCTACCTCTGCCATTTTCGCCTTTTTGGGAACTGCCACATTTCGTGAGAGTGAGTAGAAACGTGAATACCTACTACACCAGCCAACGAGAACATTAAACGGGACAGTCAATGCTTAATGTCACAGCCTCATACCACATGCAGTAAAATCCGCAGGGCTATTAAGCTGCTCTGTTTTATTTTTGTATCCAATGCAGACTGTCCTTCCAGTGGTGCGTTCCAAGTCACACTGAATAGGTAGCGAGTGCACCGGACTGCCTGAGCTGGGGCTGCAGGGCTTTCCCAGTCTGTTGTATGTAGGACACCATTCTCCGGGGCCAGAGGCACTAGGGAGCAAAAGCAGAAGGTTCCATTAGTGTGCTCTTTCTTTATCTACCACTCCTTATCTTTCCCTCACTCTGGGAGACATGGTGGACCCCCCAACACCTCCATTGTATGCCTGTGTTTATTCAGCCCTAGCTCCTCTCCAGATCCATCATGGTTTTTTGTTTTGATTTGTTTTTGTCATTTTGATTTTGGGGTCCTGGGAATCGAACCAAGGGCTGATGCATCTCAGCAAGCATTCCACCACTGACCTGCAGCCTGCTCTGGAGGTGCCATTTGTTGAACACCTGATAGGGGTCGCTCAGTCCTTGTCCTGGGATCTTTCCTTATTTCCCCATTCAAGACTCCAGGACAGCTCTCTACAGTGACAAATGACATCTAAAATTTAGTTCATATTCCTCACTCATTCCTGGCAGCTGAATATTGAATACAGACTGAAACACCCTATGAATGGCTACCCACCTGATTGGTAGACTGGGTGAGGTGGGTAGCTGCCCTACAGTGAGTGACTTCCATCCAATCAGCCATCATAGGCTTGAGCAGACAGAAGGGGCCGAGTCTCCTGAATAAAAAGCAAACTTCTTCTGCCTCTGTGACTGAACTGAGACCTGCCCTTTTCCTGACCTCATAATCCAGCTGTGGCTCCCTGGGTCCTCTGGTCTCCAGACTGGAGTCATACTTTGGGTCTCCCGGATATCCAACTTACTGAGTGCACATTTCTAAGCCTCCATAGTTCATTTTCTGTGGCATGAAACAAGTCTTGGTTCTCACACCCCCAATCCCACACCACCCACATATGTATATATACGTATAACTGATACGTGTATATATACATATGTGTATCGGTTGATTTTTTATGAAAAACCTTAATGCAACTATAAGACAATGACAAGCCAACCACGTGTCAGGAGCCCTTGTCAACCTAAATAGCCCAGGAGAATTCAGAAGCTACCCATTCCCTATTTTTTTCTGTCCTCCTATCTCCTCAGATCGCCCCTGCATCGCCAGTCCTGAATACCACTTTGACGTCTTTCTTTGGCACCTATTCCCTGTGTTGCTCTGCTGACCACTGACTGCCATGCCAATCTCATCTAGAAACACCTTATGGCAAAGCTGTTTTACCTCAGGCCTCCTCAACATCACACATCACAGACAGAAAGTAGTATCAGTGACAGTGACTACCATTCATTGGCCAAGAGCTGAAAATGGATGATTTTGGTTCATTCCCAAACAATTCTACTAAATACATATTATCCTTGCTTTATAGGTGGCAGAATTGAAGTACATGTAAGTGATGCTTTTTCCAAGATTCATCAGCAAGTGACAGAGCAGGCACGAGCTGACTGCACCTTGGCTCTAAATTCTGTACTGCCACTCAAGAGTCCCCCCTGGATACACAAGCATTGTGAATGAGAAGACTGTGTGCCCAGGAGTCACAAAATGTAACAATGAGCCTCAAGGACTTGGGTCTACCCTCCAGGGGAATGTGGGTTCTCAGCTCTCTGTGAGTCTCAGTGCTTGCAGTCCCGTAATGGTAACCATGCTTGCTCCTCCCACCCCACAGCAGTGCTGTGGGAATCACAGGAACAAGATTGTGGGAGGGTGCTTTGTAAATTGCAAAGATCACACAAATATGAGCTATTATCATTTCCATCTGGGCTTGTCTGGGACAACTTCAATGAAGGTATTATAAATGATTGATAAGACTTTATGTGGTCTTTGTGATTTAAGGGGAGAACAAGTCTCAAGTCAGAAGATTCAAACCCTGGTTATGGAATGTTGGTTGCAGGATCCCAGACAGAGGGCTCAGGGTGAACGAATGAGGGTTGGGCCCAAGTCCAAAGTCCCAGTCAGCTTAACTTACATGATTTCAGGGTTAGAAAATGCTCCTAAATGTTGGTTGTTGTTTACTTGTTTATTGAGTATAATATATGCTTCCATCATTTCGTCTTTATAGTATTCCAGCAAGACGAAGATAGATACAGGCAGCATGAATTTTCTTATTTAGGAGATTTGTGGAGGGGAAACGGGAAGGGGGATAACATTTGAAATGTAACCAACAAAATTTAAAAAAAAAAAAAAGAAAATAAGGGTCTGAGACATTAAGATGCTTTTCTATGGTCACATTACTACTACGTGGTACAGCTTGGATTCGAACCAGTCATTCTGGTCAGAGAAGGAAGAGGAGAAGATGAGAAGAGGGTCAGGGAAGAAACAAGGAAAGAAGGATTCTAAAACTTGAGAAAAGAAACTAGGGAAAGACATAATCCTCAAATAAAACATGTCCCAGTAGAATAGCAGTTCTCAACTTGTGAGTGAAGACCCCCTTGGGGGTAGAAAGACCCTTTCACAGGGGTCACTTAAGACCATGAGAAAACACAGATAGTTACACTACAATTCATGTCAGTAGCAAAATTACAGTTATGAAGTGGCAGCGAAAATAACTTTATGGTTGGTCACCACACCATAAGGAACTGTATCAAAGGGATGCAGCATTAGGAAGGTTGGGAACCGCTGCAGCAGAGCCAAAGCAAGATCTCGGGACTCTCTTTGCCTACTATAGGCATGGACTACAATGCAGCCATTACCCCTGCAATGGGACTACAAACAGGACACTGTGGGAATGCAGAAGAGAGATGGAGGTGAGAGTAAGGGAGGCCTTCTGGCAGAGGTGATCGACCGGTGTGTTTAGACAATCAATAGGATCTAGCCAGTAACACTCAGGAGAGGAGACATGTCGACTGTGCAGAAGGCAACATTGGACAGAGGAGATGGAGATGTGAGGATGGCATTACAAAGAGGTGTAGTTGACAAGTGATAAATCAAGAACCAGTGGTGTAAACGGAAAGAGACAGAAATTTATGAATGATTTTCAGTATGGCTATATTTGTAAGTTGGAGGATCTTTTCTGATCAGAGTGAGCATCATTTTGACGAATGGGTAAGACAGGGCATAAGAGAAGTGCTCACAGTTTAATTCCACTTCCCTGTGCGAACAGTCGGCACGCTAATAAGTAATAAGGAGACAAAAGAAACAATTAGAAAGTGTTTTAAGAAGCACAGCTTGGTTTCGGGTGGTCTGGGGAGTGCAGGAGATGTCTGTATTGGTTCCTGATTGTTTAGTTAATTGCAGAGACTGGGGTATTCTCACAGAGGTGGAAAGCACTGGGGATGAGGTGCTTCTGAGTAATGGATTTGTCCAGCAGTAGATTGAAACAAAAGTCAATAAGAGAAAGCATGGGAAACAATTGGCTAGAAACATTGATTTGGTTTTTAAAGAATAATTTATTAATTACTGTAGGGAGATTAGAGGCTAGATAACAGACTTGAAGTCGGGGTGACACATTATATAAGCTGCAGTATCAGGCAAGGTCCAAGTCCAATAGGCTCGAGAAAAAAATATTTCATTCTGTGTATCAGATATGTGTTTGTTCTGGGCTCTGCTGCTCACTGTTACTTAGGATCTGAAGCTGACAAGGCTGGGTCTTCATCTAGAATAGAGGAGAAAGATGCTAAAGAATTACTTACACATGGGTTCCTTGCTTCTGTGGCTAGGAGTAGCACCTTGCTTCTCAGAGTCCCTTGGTAAAATTTGTCTTCTTTGTCATACCTAACTTCAGAAGATGGAAAAAGCAGAGATGTGATTCCAATTGGGACAAACATTACTGAATCTGCAGATGTCATCAGAATATGGGTGGTGATCAATTCTAGGCAAGGAAGAATGGACTCAGCCAAGCTAGAATTCAATGAGTAAAGACAAGGTGATCAAGAATTAAATTGAGGGACACACCTTCCATAGGCAAAAACTGAAGGCCATGGTGAGCCTCAAGATGAGAGTGAGATCTGATGCAGAGATAAGAATGAGGAGCCATTAGGGTCACTCAAGCCAAGGGGGTGAAGCATGGTACACATGGCTTAAAGGAGCTCTACCATAAAGACGGTCATTGATATTCAAGGATTCTGAATGAAAATAGAAGAGGGGGGGAGTTATTTGTGGAGACAAAGGGACCAGAAGGTGCAAGAGGTGCAAGAGAGATTAATAGGGTAAATATGATCATGGTAAATTATATGTTTAGATCATGTCTTGTAGAATATTTTGTAGAAATATTAAATACTAGTTATAAAAGGCAAATGTTTTAATAGAAATGTTTTCTTAAAGTAAATATTTTTAAACATTTTTTTTTAAAGGATCCATCTAGGGGCTGGAGAGACAGCAGCAGTGAAGCATGCTGGATGCTCTTTCAGAGAGCCAAGGTTTGATTCCCAGGACCTACACAGTTTTAACACAGGCTAAAAGCAGTTCCAGGCATACACAGAGTGCACACACATACATGCACGCAAAACACCCATACCCATTTAGTTTTTTAAAGTCAATCTAGATCTATACAGGTTTACTTAATTATCATGGTCTGTACATTCCAATTGCCATGTATTTAATATCTTCAGTAATACCATGAGGTAACGATGAGCTGCCTAGCCTGATTGTCAGAGACTTGTAGATGCTACAGCCTCAGGAACATGGTCTTTTCTCACACAGTACTAGAGTGGCCATTTTTCTAAAACAAAGCTTCAATTAGGCTGCCACATTTGTGTCACAGCATGGGTGAAATAGTAGGTGCCTTGGCAAAGTGGAAATGTATAGGGTATGATAATTCAAATGGATTGTCTGTAAGCAGAAATGAATAGAGATGTTTCTCTGTTGCTTGAGATTGTTCTTACAAAGTAGGGACATCACGACTTGGTGAGCTTGCCTAAAGTGAAGTTACTGCCCTTGGATATTTCTTGGATTGAATAGGCAATTCAACATTTGTGGTTTCTTCATGCAGGAAAATAGTTGTCATTGCTCTCCCCCTTCCTTCAACCCCCCTTCCCCCTGCTCCCACTTTGCTGTGTATTCAATTCTAGTTCAAGCAATAAAGTTACTGGTAGGCATGTTTTTATCATGCTGCTGCTGAGAACTTCTGAACACAGGACAGGCATTTGTTGACTATCTATCACTTACCACTTAATTATCATACAGTAATTTTAGGTCATCATCACCACTGCCCAGTAAAAGAAATCTCTTTTATCTTGACTTTGTAAAGGAGTGGCAAACAGTAGCAGAAGACCCCAGTCTACAAAGCAGAAACTCCACTCCATTAGCTGTCATCTGACTATGCTGACCATGGACCTCACTCCTGCCTCTCTGGGGTGGCTGTGATGTTCCAAGCTCCCATCTTCCCAGAGCAGATATTTGGGGGGAATCAGCCTCCCTGACTTCAAGCTGTACTACAGAGCAGTAGTGATAAAAACTGCATGGTATTGGTACAGTGACAGGCAGGTAGATCAATGGAATAGAATTGGAGACCCAGAAATGAACCCACACATATGATCACTTGATCTTCAACAAAGGAGCTAAAACCATACAATGGAAAAAAAAAAAACCAGCATCTTCAACAAATGGTGCTGGATCAACTGGCGGTCTACATGTAGAAGATTGCGAATTGATCCATTCTATCTCCCTGTACAAAGCTCAAGTCCAAGTGGATCAACCATAAACACATAAACCAGATACACTGAATCTAATAGAAGAGAAAGTGGGGAAGAATCTCGAACACTTGGGCACAGGAGAAAAGTTCTTGAACAGAACACCAATGGCTTGTGCTCTAAGATCAAGAATTGACAGATGGGACCTCATAAAATTACAAAGCTTCTGTAAGGCAAAGGACACAGTGAATAGTGCAAAACCGCAACCTACAGATTGGGAAAAGATCTTTACCAATCCTACATCTGATAGAGGGCTAATATCCAAAGTATACAAAGAACTCAAGAAGCTAGACTCCAGAGATCCAAATAACCCTACAAAAATTGGGGAAGTGAGCTAAACAGAGAATTCTCAACTGAGGAAACTCGAATGGCCGAGAAGCACCTAAAGAAATGTTCAGCATCCTTATCATCAGGGAAATGCAAATCAAAACAACCCTGAGATTTCACCCCACACCAGTCAGAATGGCTAAGATCAAAACTCAAGTGATAGCAGATGTTGGCGAGGATGTGAGAAAGAGGAACACTCCTCCATTGCTGGTGGGAATGCAAGATGGTACAGCCTCTCTGGAAATCAGTTTGGTGGACCCTCAGAAAAATGAACATAATACTACCTGAGGACCCAGCTATTCCACTCCTGGGCATATACCCAGAAGATGCTCTAACACGTAATAAAGATACATGTCCCACTATGTTCATAGCAGCCATATTTATATTAGCCAGAAGCTGGAAACAACCCGGATGTCCCTCCACAGAGGAATGGATACAGAAAATGTGGCACATTTACACAATGGAATACTACTCAGCTATTAAAAACAATGACTTCATGAAATTTGCAGACAAATGGATGGCTCTTGAAAATATCTTCCTGAGCGAGGTAATACAGTCACAAAAGAATGAACATGGTATATACTCACTGTTAAGTGGTTATTAGCCCAAAAGTTCGGAATACCCAAGAGTCACTTCATAGCAACCATTGTGCTGAGCGTGAGGTCCCAGATGGAGGACTTGGAGAAGGGACTGAAGGAGCTGAGGGAGTTTGCATCCCCAGGGAGGTAGCAACAGTGGCAACTGGCCTGACCCCTGATACTCCTGGGGGCTGAACCACCAACCAAAGTATACATATGGAGGGACCCATGGTGCTGGCCACATATGCGGCAGAGGAGGGTCTTGTTAGACATCAGGGTGAGGAGAGGCCCTTGGGCCTGAGGGTATGAGATCCCCCAGTATAGGAGAATGCCAAGGAGGGAAGATGAGAGTGGGTAGGTGGGTGGGCGGGGGAATATCCCCATAGAGGCAGGGGAGGGGGAGGGAATAGGGAGGTTCCAAAGGGGAGATCTAGAAAGGGGAAAACATTTGAAATGTAAATAAAGTAGGAAAAAAATTAATAAAAGAAATTACCCTTATGTTCTCAAATCACAAGAATATCATGAGTGGGATACAATGATTGCAGTGAGGCAGCCGAGTCATGAGGCCTGCCATAGCTCAACAGATAGCCATGAACTATGGATTTGATATTTATGACCCTCAGTCAAGATGGAGGCAGTGAACAAAAAAGATTCAACACAGAAAATCAAATCTGTGACTTAAAATAAGACTATTTCTCATCAGTGGTGAAGATATTCCCTTTGTGAGGTTAAAACTGAAATACCAAGCTCCAAATACAAATCTCAAAACATGTCTAAGACCAAAACGTGATGATTTCAGGACATTAAAGACAACAGTCAACAACTAAACATGTTTGTCAATTGCTCCTTCACTTAGCCTTGCTAATTGAGTTCTTATTTAAACAGCAATCAGGAGCTTTGGGCCCTAAAGCTTGAAGCTACTCATGACTGTGACTCAAAATTTATACAAATAGAGTTCTGTGTGTCTTTACATTTTAATTTGCTCATCTCTCTCTCTCTCTCTCTCTCTCTCTCTCTCTCTCTCTCTCTCTCTCACGTGTGTGTGTGTGTATGTGTGTGTGTGTATGTTGAAAGTCTACACGTTGTAAAGAAAATCCTTTTTCCATTTTCCTTCCTAGAGTCCTCCTCCATCAAGCTCTTTAGTTTCCCCAAGAAAAAGTTACTACCACAGGGTCTTCACACTTCAGTACTGGGCTTAGTTGTGGTTATCTGTTCTGACGTGAGGAGAGCTGATAACTGCATATTATCATGCAGCATGAGGGAGCCATATTGAAAGCTGTTGTAAACCCCAGTGGTGACAGCAATAAACTAGGACTCTTTGGAGAAGTAATAGCCAGAAAGTAGCAAACTGTGGTCAAACCCACATACAGAATATTGACGCTTGAGGAAAAATTGCAGATATGTTCAGTAGGGAAGAACCACACAGAAAGCAGTGCTTAACTGAAGAATCATGAGGATGAAAGGAAAAAGGATGCTGAAGTTAGAAAACCACCCCTTGCAAGAGGAAGTCGAGAAGGATGTGCTAACTCCATTAACCTCTATCCCATCCTCCACCTATGGATATAGAGGTAGCACACTTCTGTCTTGAAAGTTATTAAGTCCCAGTCTAGAGTGAAAGTGGCTATATCACCCATTTAATGATTCAAAGCAATCTCCATTAAAAATTCCAAAGACATTTTTCACATAACTAAAGCAAGCAATTCTAAAATCTAAATGGAAACAAAACCAACATAGTAACAAAAGAAATCTTAAATAGGAAGAATGCTAAAGAATGTATGACTGACACCAAATTATACTGCAGAGTTGTAGTGACAATAACAGCATGATATTACCACAAAAATATACACATAGCTTAATGAAATAGGCTAGGGAGAACTAAAAATAAGTCTACTTATCTATAGTCTATATCTATAGTTTGACAATATTATTTAAAAATAAAACACAAAGGTGAAAACCTATTTAACAAACAGTACTAGAATAATTAGAATACAATCAATTTTTCTTGCAGAAGAATGAAATTAAGTACATCTATCTCTTCCTGCACAAAAAGCAATTTAAATTAGACCAAGGACCTTAATTTAAAATACGCAATGACAAAATTTCTAAAAGAAAGCATTGAAAAAATACTTCCTGAATAGGACTCCAAAAGCCCAGAAAATAACCCAGATAATTAACAAATGATATTACATGAAGCCAAATAAAAGGCCTTTGTATACTAAAAGAAACAGTTATTGAATGAAGAAACAATTACAGAATGAGAAAAAATTATTTGCCAGCTATAAATCTGACTTGATAATAATATGAAGAATATGCAAAGAACTCAAAAGACTAAATAAGAAAGTGTTAAATATAAGAAATTCACAAAACATCCAAGAAATCTGTGACATTATAAAAAGACAAACCCTATGAATAATAGTTATGGAGCAAAGGATAATACACACAGATCAAAAGCATACAAAATACTTATAACAAAATTATTGAAGAAAATTTCCTCAATCTATAAAGAAGATGTTTATCAAGATACATGAAGTATACAGAAAATCAAACAGACAGGATTAGAAATGAAATTCCCCTTAACACACAATAACTAAATCACTAAATGTACAGAACAACAACAACAAAAAGAACCTACTAAGAGCTGAAAAAGAAAAAGACCAAGTCACATATAAAGCAGGACCATGAAAATACCACCTGACTTCTCGGAGATGTTGCAAGCTGGAAGAGCCTGGAGGAAAATTAAATAAGAGGGTCAGGAGAGATAGGTAAAGGAAGAAATATGGGGAGGGACAGTTACTAAAGGGTATGTGAAAAAACATATGGAAACTCAGTACTGTAAAAGTTTCCTAAAATACATACATGTAAAACCATTATAAATAAATAAATATATACACACATACACATATACATATACACACAAGTATATACACACACAAATATACATATACACATAAATATACATATACACATAAATATACATATATATGCAAATATATACACACAAATATATCAGAACATCTCTCTAGGTGCCTCTGGCTTTTAAAGCTTCCACTGAGAAGTCAGGTGTTATTATAATTATCCTGCTTTTATATGACTTGCTCTATTTCCTTTTCCACTTTAGTAAGCTTTCTTTGTTCTGTGTATTTAGTGATTTAGTGTACACACACACACACACACACACACACGCACACAGTTCAGATAGAGATGATCTCCAAATGAAGAGAAAATATAGCATATATAATATAGTCTTATGGAGAGATGATCTTTAAACAGAAAGTTGTTCAATTTCCATTGAGTATGTAGGCTTTCTGTTGTTCCCATTGTTGTTGAAGTCCAGCTTTAATCTGTGGTGATCTGGTAAGATGCATGAGGTTATTTCAATATTCTTGTGTCTTCTGAGGCTTGCTTTGTGACTGATTATATGGACAATTTTGAAGGTGGTTCCAAGAGGTGTTGAGAAGAAGGTACATTCTTTCGTGTTTGGGTGGAATGTTCTATAGATATAGGTTAGGTTAATTTGAATAATAACCTCTGTTAATTTCACTATTTCTCTGTTTTGTTTCTGTTTCAATGGTCTGTCCTTGAAACAGAGTGTGAGTGGGGTGTTGAGGTCTCCCCTGGTTAATGTGTGGGGTTCTATATGTGATTTAAGCTTCAGTAAAGTTTCTTTTATGAATGTGGGTACCCTTGCATTTGGGGCATACATGTTCAGAATTGAGATGTCCTCTTGGTAGATTTTTCTTTTGATGAGTATAAAATGTCCTTCTCTGTCTCTTATGATTACATTTGATTGAAAGTCTATTTTATTAAATATTAGAATAGCTACTCCATCTTGTTTTGGGGGTCCATTTGCTTAGAACATCTTTTTCTAGCCCTTTATACTAAAACAATAACTGTGTTTGTTTCTGAGATGTTTTTCTTGTATACAGCAGAATGCTGGATTCTGTTGACACATCCATTCTGTTAGCTTATGTCTTTTTATTGGGGAATTCAGTCCATTGATGTTGCTAGATATTAAAGACCAATGATTGTTACTTCCTGTTATTTTGATGTTGGTGTTGGTTGAGTGTGTGTGTGTGTGTGTTTCTCTTCTATTGGTTTTAATGGTGTGAAATTGTTTTTCTTTGTGCTTTCTTGAGTACAGTTAGCCTTATTGGGTTGGAGTTTTCCTTCTAGGATCCTCTGTAGGGCTGGGTTAGTGGAAAAGTATGTTTTAAATTTGGGTTTGTTATGGAATATCTTTGATTTCTCTGCTATGGTGATTGAAAGTTTTGCTGTGTATAATAGTGTGGGCTGACCTCTGTGGTCTCTTAGAGTCTGCAAGACTTCTGCCCAGGCCCTTCTAGCTTTTAGTCTCAGGTGAGAAATCTGGTGTAATTCTAATGTGTCTGCCTTTATATGTTACGTGGCTTTTTCCCCTCTCTGTTTTAAATTCTTTCTGTTTTATATATTTAGTGTTTTGATTATTATACAGCGAAAAGATTTTCTTTTCTGGTCCAATCTCTTTGGTGTTCTGTAAGCTTCTTGTACCTTTATAGCATCTCTTTCTTTAGGTTAGAGAAATTTTCTTCTATGATTTTGTTGAAGATGTTTTCTGGGCCTTTGGATTCTAGGATTCTTTGGATGATTCTAGGAATCATCTTCTTCTATTCCTTTATTCTTAGGTTTGGTCTTGTCAAAGAGTCCCAGAATTTCCTGGATGTTTTCTGTCATAAATTTTTTAGATTTTTCATTTTCTTTGGCTGATATATTGATTTCTTCTATCATTTATTCCACACCTGAGGTTCTCTCTTCCATCTCTTGTGTTCTGCTAGTGATGCTTATGTCTGTAGTTCCTGTTCTCTTTCTTAGGTTTTCTATCTTCAGAATTGCCTCAGTTTGTGTTTTCATTGTTGCTACCATTTCCCTTTCCAGGACTTGGAAAGTTTTATTCATATTCTTCCACTGTTTGATTGCATTTTCCTGTATTTCTTTATATTTATATGATACCTCTTTAATGCCTCTACCTGTTTGAATACATTTTCCTGTATTTCCTTAAAGGATTTATTCATGTCCTTTTTAGAGTCCTCTATCATTTTTATAAGGTTGGATTTAATATCCTCTTCTTGTGTTTTAGTTTCATTAAGATATCTAGGGTTTGTTGTAGCAAGACATCTGTGCTCTGATGGTAACATATTGCCCTAGGTCTTGTTATTGACTGTGTCCTTATGCTGTCCTTTAGTCATCTGGTTTTCCCTGCTGTTGGCTGGATGGTCCTAATAGCATCAGGACTTCTTGAGAAGGTTGGCTGTGCCTTACGCAGACCCCACTGACCCCACTCTGCAGGCTGTGTGGTGTTGTGGGTGGACCTTACTCTGCAGGCTGCATCCCTGTCAGACCCAGCTGGGGTGGTAGGTGGATCCAACTAGGATGAATGGTCAGGCAGGATTCCAAGTTGGCTAGTTTTGGGGCCTCTGAAATTTTACATGGGGTGGCAGGACACTCTTTGG
Source organism: Rhynchomys soricoides (assembly GCA_019843965.1). NCBI lineage: Eukaryota > Metazoa > Chordata > Mammalia > Rodentia > Muridae > Rhynchomys > Rhynchomys soricoides. The sequence continues at coordinate 1,144,401 of JADRCH010000111.1, forward strand.
GGTCCCACGAGGCTCCTTCACCAAAGAATGAGCCCAGAGCTAAACAATGGTACTCAGAGAACCTCAAGAAACTCGCCTCTGCAGGCTGTGTCCCAGGCCAAGCAATTGGGATGGCAGGCAGATCCAACTAGGATAGGATTGGTCAGGCAAGGTTCCAAGTTAGTTTTGGGGCTCTGAAAGGATTCCACAAAGATACAGGATAGTCTTGGGGTCCTGCATACTCCTCTGGACCAGGGAACAGGCCAAATCTAGACATTGGGACTCAGTGGACCGTGTGTGCTCCCCAAATTTTTAAAATAAAAGAAAGCAAAGGAAAGAAAGAAGAAAAGGAAGGAAGAGAGTTGGGGATGTAGTTTAGTTGGTTGACTCTTGCCTAGCATGTGCAAGTCCCCAGGTTCCATTTTTATCACAAACAAATGAAAAGAAAACACCAAATTCATATATGGTTCCTAGGAAATATTTATAGACATAAATATAGTTTCTTTGTGATCCATATGAGTACCATGGAACATGATATACACATGTAGCCAGGCTTCATTGTAGCCCATGGTTTTAATGATCACCTGTACTCTGTCTGCCAAAATTACTAAGTGAGCCTTTGTCCTTTTCCCAGTATCTACCCCAGTTGCTAGGACTCTGCTCATGAGATAAGTCTGCCTCAAACCCATGGGACAACAGATAGAGTGCAGAGAGTTCTCTAGAATGAGACAGGGTGTGGATTTGGTTGCCTCTTCAAGAGAGGACAGGGTCATGTGTTGGATTGTAACAACTTCAATACCCTTGCCAAGAAACTACTTTTGAGTTATTTTGTACTTGTTAGTGATATTTTATGGATGTTTTCTGCCTGTCACTTCTCTCTTTGAGAAGGAACCAAAATCTTACCAGGAATTGTTTTTGAGACAAGGTCTTACTCTATTGTCAAACCACACTCAAACTAATAGAAATCCTCCTGCCTTAGCTTCCCAAATTCTGGTATTACAAGTGTGGGCCACCATGTCTGTTGTGTAATCATCTCTTAGGATTTGACAAAGCCCAAGCTTTACCAGTTGTTAAATATTTTTGTTCTCATTCCCACATGTATTCATCTGAGATGTTCTTCAGATGACCTTGTTGCTCAGGGATTCTTTCTTTTGGGTTTCCCCCTGGAAGCATTAATTTCATCCAACACCAGCCCCTTTGATGTCACTATTGTAAAGATAACTAATGTGTAGGTCAGATAATCTTCAAGTAATTTGTAAAGCATGAAATAGTACACTGTCTTACACCCTGAATTTGTGGGGTTCCCTGAGCACCACCTGATATTTTGCTATGGGTCTGTACATCTGCTCCCATCGGCTTTGAGAGGAGGCCTCTCTGATGATTGGGCTAGGCACAAATCTATGAATATAGCAGAATATCATTAGAAATCATTTTATTTGCTATTTATTTATTTATCAGTTCTGTTTGGTTCTACCCTAGGTCTCTGAGCTATCCAGTTTCTTACTCCTGACCATCCAGGCAGTAGTGAGCATGGGGTTCCTATCACAGCATGGGCCTCGAGCTAGACCATTCATTGGTTGGCTACTCCTACAAGTTCTGAGCATCTTGCAGGCTGGTGTTCTAGTCCCACCATTGGAAACCTTGCTTAGTTATAGAAGATGGCTATTTCAGGCTCTGTATCCTCCATTACTAGGAGTCCTCACTAGGGTTGCCCTTATAGCTGTCAGAAGGTTTCTTCCGCACTGGATTTCCACATTGCTTTCCAATGACCTCCCCAGTTCCAATCATCTCTCCCTGTACTCTCTCCCTCCATCCTCCCCTCCCCCACCTGATCCTTCCTGTTCCCATCTCTACTTGCCCCCAGTCCACCCACAAAATCTATTCTATTTTCCCTTCCCAGAGAGATCCATGTGTCCCCTCTAGATCCCTCCATCTTAATTGGCTTCACTAGGTCTGTGGATTGTAGTTTGATTATCAGTTAATATCCATTTAATAGTGAGCACACATCATGTTTATTGTTATGGGTTTGGGTTACTGTCTTAGTTAGGGATTTCACTGCTGTGAACAGACACCATGACCAAGGCAACTCTTAAAAGGATAACATGAGGCTGGCTAACAGGTTCAGAGGTTCAGCATGGCCCTATTCAAGTAGGCATGGTACAGGAGGAGCTGAGAGTGCTACATCTTCATCTGAAGGCTGCTAGGAGAAGACTGGCTTCCAGACAGCAAGGCAAGGGTCTTAAAACCCATGCCCACAGTGACACACTTCCCCTAACAAGGTCACATCTTCTCCAACAAAACCACACCTCCAAATAGTGCTACTCCCTGGGCAAAGAGCATTCAAACCACCAGTTATTTCACTCAGGATAATTTTTTTTCTGGTTCCATCCATTTGCCTGAAAATTGCGTGATGTCATTGTTTTAAACAGATGACAAATATGTCATTGTGTATATGTAGCACATTTTCTTTATCTATTCATGTAGTTTCTAGTTTAGGGGCTATTATGAATAAAGCCACTATAAATATAGCTGAACAAGTGTCTTTGTAAAGGCTTACACAGCCTAAAACTAATTACGTCTAGAGTTGGCAAGGACGGGGAAGAACTGGAACTGGTAGGGATGTAATATAGTACAGATTTTTTGAAATGTAGTCTGAGAGGTTTATATAGTGCTCAGTGTGCACCTAAGACATGATTAGGCAATGACTTCATGCCTGCATATTGACCAGAACTGAAGATCTTTGTCTTTGTAAAGGCTTTCACAACCTAGGATCTTCTGGTGACAATGTCAATGAGGTTAGGCATGTCTGTGGGGGATTATCTTGATAAAATTAGCTGAGATGGAAGTCCGGCCCACACTGTGGTGAGACCATTCCCTAGGCAGGTAATTCAGGAATCTACAGTCATCCTCTGTCTACACAGAGGGTGAAACAGGACCAGGAGGAATAGGTTTCATGGGGCTCAGGACCAGCCAGGGCTGCTGGAAGTGTTACAGCTCTTAGAAGAGAAATGAGAAGGTTTGGGTAGCCAACTCGGAAGGTAGTGAGGTCCTGAGTCTCTCATCTGTTAACATAGCAGTGCAAGGGGCAGTGGTGGTGGCAGTGGTGGCCACAGTGTGAGCCTGGCCAGCCAGGCATGTCTGAAGTCAGTGCTGAATGCTTTGGGAGAAAGAACTTTTCCCCAAGTGTTATAGCTCAGTAAAAACAGCCACTCTTAGGTGATCATCAGTGAAATAACTTGTGCAACTTTATTTCACGTAGACAAAGACTATATAAACATTGAGGAATAGGGCGGGGTTTAGGGGGTAAATGCTTCCTATTGGCTCAGTTTGAGACGTTAGTGATGCTCTATTTGTGTGGGGAGGACTGTAGGTGTTTTCCTTATATGACTGATTGCCATGTTCCTTTCAGTGGGGTGTCATGGTTACATGACAGGTTACTGTACCTGTTCCAGGACAGGTACAGAAATGGATAGGGAACAGCTTAACTCCTGCCTATTTCAGGTCTCTGAGATTCCCAGGATCTGAGCTCTCTCACTTACTAGTTCTTCTGTCTGGTGGCATAGTCCACTTGCTCCACACTCAACAAGAGTAGATGAAGATACTACTACAGTACCACTCCAGAACCACATAGAGTCTGACCTGAAACCCCAAGAATAGACTCCCAGTATCTACCCACCTGTGAGCCACTCCACCTACTGTGCTGCTCCAGGACCACATGAACAACAACCCAGCAGCCCAAGAAAAAATGGAATTCTGTGACCAAGAACTCCCACATAGGGACACTCAGACCCAGTTTGCCTCCCCCATACTTTGCAATAATATAACAGTTTAATAGGTGTGCTGTAATAATATCTCGTTGTATACTTTTTATTGCACACTCTTTAATTTTCATTACATTAATTATTATTTAAATTTCCTAGAATTTTGTTTAAATGAAATCATGCAGATTGTATTTTTTGAAAAAAATAATGTGGTCTCTTTCACTCAATTGTAAGGCATAAAAATGTAGCATATAACAATTATCATTAGTTTTAATTATGGGACAGTAATTGATCCTGATTGTGGATTGGTCACTGTTTAGTATCCACTATCCTGTTGATTACTGAAAGGGTTAGTTTAATTGTCAATGAGACACAATTAACACATAGTAATAGAGGCCATGTCAGTGGCTGTATGGGGGCAGGAGGGAAAAAGAAGCAGACAGAACCACAAAAAGGCTGAAGGAAACTTTGGAAGTGATGGATCTGTTCATTATTTTAATTACAGAGCTGATTCCATGGGCATATATGTATCTCAAAACTTATCAATCTGTGTACTTTAATTGTGGGCATTTATTATGTGTCAACTATACTTCAATAAAGATCTTGTGAAAAAACCAAATGCAGGCTAATGACAGGTAATTTTAAGCAAAATAACCAAAGATCCCCAAGTGTTACATGTTTAAACATACAAGTTGCATGTTTAAAGTCACCTGGCAATTCTTAAGTGGAATTTGGAGTCAAGTTCTGACTCTGCCACCTTTTGCTTCTCTGAGTTTCGAGTTTATCCTTCATCTATGGGAACAGTGATCTTTTTCACCCAGCTACCTACCTCGGGGGGATTATTGTGCAGATCTAAAAGACCAACACTTTATAGACTCCAGCATACTATGCCAGTGTGAACTATTGGGTGAGTTATTACACACCATCTGCTCTATATACAAGTGTCTTGCCAGCTTAAGCCTTAATAGCCTCTATATAAAATTTAATTAATTGTACAAGTTACTGGAATAGCACTAAAATCTGGTATTCTGGGCATGACACACCCTGAATACATAGCAGATTTTGGAATAAATCAGCTTCAGTCCAAACCAGAATGCAGGGAACAGACAGATGCTATTACACTTGTGCCAAGTATATGAGAGCCACCTAAATTTGGAAAGAGTCCAGGGCTCAGGATTGCAGACAATATTCAGCCTTTCATGTTTACTGCTAGTGGCTGTTACAGGGGGTATGACCCACGCACACAAGATAGCCAGTCCTGGGGTGCTGAGAGGCTTTTTCCATTTAGAGTCCAGTGTAGAAGTTAGGCCTGGTTCTGCCTCCCAGTCCCATGCTCCCAGAAATAAGACTCAGACTCAAAGTACATTTACAAACACTTTAGCCATATAGCCAGGCTCCACTCTAAACAGATCATTATGGGTAGGGGTTGGGGGTGGAAGTAAAACATTTAATCCTGTAGGGAAATTTGTTAAACTCATAAAATAAACAACTCACTAGCTTTAGGGAAACCCTGAAACTGACCAGATTCACTAGGTTCCTCCATGCCAAAATATTTATAGGCAGTAACCACTGTTGAGAGACACTCTCTGACAAGCTGAGCTACCTCAAAATGTGTTGAACCCACTGAGTTGTCTGCAACAGGTTCAGACTAAATGAACACCTGGAAAAGACACTTTCACACCTGTTGATCTGCCTACCCACTGGGCAGCCCACTCCAGGTTTCCATCTTTCACGAGCTGTCACCCATGCTGTGACAATGCAGCTGTCTTTGAGTCATTTTAGCTCCTGTGGGGAACAATTCACCCACACTTCTGTAAATGACTCCAATAAAACTTATGGTTCACCAAATTCGATTTAGGTAGTCTGCTTATTCTAATCTGTTATCGGTGCCAAAAATGGAGCAGATAGACATTTGTTTGTGTCTCCTCAGGAATAGTGTCACACAACACTATCGGACACGTGACAGATGTCAGGTGTCACAGGGGCCACGAGTTAATCTCCTTGCTTTTTCCTATACAGTCAAGTTCACTTGGTATGAAAAATATGAAAGGGCTTTTCTGTGTGCAATTGAAGCTGCAAATGACATTTCGAAAATGTCACTTCGAGCTTTCACCTCTTGGCTTTGGGTGAAGCCTCTCACAGTGTCAGTAGGAGGCCCCAGACACTCCTGACACAACAGCCTGCCACAGTTTCGTGTGCATCCCCAGCACTTTCCTCACCAGTCTTAACATTAACTCTACCAGTAGAATAGAGTTCTTTAATGTTAAAGCTTTATATCCCAGTGGCATGAAGATACACTCATGCCAGGAGGCCATGCCAGGACGCAGTTAGGGAGACTAAGAACTCAGCCCTAAATGGGATATCTTTAGCAGTATTCCTTACCCCAATCAAAAGCTCAGGGAATAGAAAGAGACAAAATAATGTAAACGCCAGAGACAAATAATGTGGGGACCAGAGCTGTGACATGCTCTCTTCTATAACATCACTACCATATTAATGAACCCACCATAGGAGTGGTCAACCGTGTAAGAGCCACGGGACACCAAGCCGTCCAAAATTCTGGGAGAGGGAAAGTGATATCCAAGTCCCAGCCCCTGCCAGGGAGCCAATGGCAGTTAATAGCTACTATGGGAGGGAGACTAGTTCTTCTCAGAGTCTGTCCACTCATGTACATATTGTCTGTACTAACTGTACTTAGTTAGTTATTAGGAAAACAAGATAAAAAAGAACATAAAATTTTGTTGGGAGACATGTTGGGAGATTCGGAGAGGGAAAATGGAATGTGAATATGATCATATTTTGTTGTATGCATGCATGAAATTACCAAGAATAAAACAAAAAATAATAAAAATAATAATCTTGTCTGTCACACTCTCCCAACTGGTAAACTATTGCTAGTCAGTTTTAACTGAATTGCATGAACACCTGAAGTCTGGTTGTTTTCATGCATAAACATCAAAAGGCAATTCAATAGGTAGATGTGTCACTGTCCTGTGTCCAGTGGGAGAGACTAGAAGAAATAGATGGCATATCTCTCTTATATTTCTATGAAAATGCAGATACAGTTAAGATAAAATGAAATTAAATGAATTTCATTTCTTAAAAAGATGCCTTTAGCAATGTCTCATATGCATCTGCTTTGGTATAACAGGATCCACCAGGTGAACTTCGGTACAATGGAAACTGGACAGTGTGGTGGTGTTAGAACATATTCCCTAGAGTTTGCAGTCTTACTAAAGGCAGTTTCAGAGTCACATGATCCAGTGGTGGCTTTGCCAGGATGGAGTCTCGTATTTGCCCACAGCCTTATATCATGACTTAAAAAGACTTGAGCTTGAGTTCATTGTTTGGGCTGACGGGGTTCTTCCAACAGTCTCAAGAGCTGGGAAGAAAGGCTACACTGAACAGAGAAGCCCCAAGACTGTTGCTGATGGACATTCCAGCTTGCTTAAGGAGCACATGAAATGTATACAATATAGGAAGAACTTTTTAACAGAAGAATTTAAAACATGGCTTACCTATATACATTTGCAAAAGCATATAAAGAAGCTCTCCGATGGGCTTTGGGGGTGGGGAGGCCTGGGATAAGGGGTGGGAGAGGTTGCTGGAGGGGCTGATGGTGATATGTTGCTTTCTCTGCCAGACGTAGCAATCTGTATTTTCCAAGCTGCATCTCATTTAAAGCTTCCTCCCCCAATTTCCCACTCTTTGGATCTGTATCTACTTCTTTATGCTGGTTGGATTTTAGAACAAGCTTCAGTCAATGGTCTTGACCCAGGGACATGGGATTTCTGAGACAACAGGCATCTCTGGTGGGATGCTGGAGTGGGCTAACCAGCAGTTCCACACATTGGGGATGAGCTGTACCAATTGGTGCCAAAGGCCTCTTAATAGGCAGCTCATGTGAAAACCATCAGTTCTGGGCTCAATCATCAGCTTACTCAAAGGCAGTCAACTCTGGGCACCCAAGCTTCTAGAGCCAAGAACAGACATACCACATGTTCCAAACCAGCCAGGAATAGAGCTAGAAAGCCCCACACCCTTAAAGATTTTCTGTGCCACTGCCCATCTACTTGAACAATTCTCTGGGCTTGTGACATATTCACACCATAAATGAGCTGAAACCAAACATAGAGAAATGCTATTTGTGTTCATTCTTATGAACTTCTCTAGCAGTGGTTCTCAACCTATGGGTCTCAGCTCCTTTGTGGGTTACATTTCAGAAATCCTGCTTATCAGATATTTCCATTACAAATCGTAACAGTAGCAAAATTCCAGTTATGAAGTAGCAATGAATAATCTTATGGTTGAAGGTCACAACATGAGGAACTGTATTAAAGGGTCACAGCATTAGGAAGGTTGAGAACCACTGCTCTTAAACCCCGCCCTCCTCGCATCTTACTGCTCCTCCTTATTTAGGGTTAGGTTGTGCTGGAGCTCATCAGGTTCCTTCTAGATACCCTGTTCTCTTTCTTCTTTGCCTCACACACACTCTTGCTTGTGCCTCCTATATGTCTGCCTGTCTTGAAGCTGGTTATTTCCTACACTAAGCTCTCATGGAGGAGTCATCTGCTTTACTCCAAAGAACTCTGGACTCTCCTCTCACTTCAATGATACCTCTTGTTTAATGCCTGTGTTCTCCACTCACCTAGAGGCTTTAGTTATCTGTCTCACAAAGTTTATTTATTCCAATGTAACAAAGTACCCGGACCTAAGTGGCTGAAATGATGATGGTATTGCTTGCTTATGATTTTCTTGGAACAACTGGGCTCAGCTGGGTGACTTCAGATTCCTTACATATGTTAGCTAAAGTATGTTTTACTCCTAGAGACCACAGGGTGGAGTCTAGATGTGTTACTGTGAGCCACACATCCCCTCCTTGACCTGCCCTTGTCTAGATGATGCTCTGTGTATGTCTACCCCTCCCTGCAAAGCACACTTGCCAGAAGTCACCCCCAACCTGAGACTTTATTCATTTGCATACCCATGACTTGAAAACCATTTGGACCATCTCTTTTTCTTGATGCCCAACAAAGAAGAGGTCATGGAAATGTGTGTTGTAAATATGAATGAATAGAACAGCTATGTTGTTGATTTCTTTCTGTTCGTGGGTTATCATTGAGAAAGAGCACATGAGGCTTTGGAAGACTGAGAGAAGAGAAGATGGACGTCATCACTGCTCAGTGCTGTGGTTGATATCAGCCTAACTAGGAGTGGTGTTGTCTGTAAGGCAGTAGGGATAGGCCTCAGTGCAGGAACTGAGGACAAGGCAGAGAGACACCAGTCATGCCTTTCTGACACGTGGTGGAGAAGCAATGGATGAGTGGTAGAAACCAGAGAAGGAGTTAGAGCCAAGCTCTGAAGTCTCAAGTAAATTCTCAGGCTTCTGGTCCAGTTGCAGTAGGATCAAAGGCAAACTCAGTTACCTGGGAATGTTTTAGAGTTCAAAATGTTGAGTATGCTTCTCTTCTGCTGTTGAAATAGGAGCATACAAATAACTGCAGAAGTCCAGGGGCATTGGCAGGTGACAGGTGAATTGGCAGGTGACAGGCTAAATTCTAGTTGGAGATGTGCTGGTAGACATTGGTTCTAGACCTGACTAGAGAAAGAAAAAGAGCCCCAAGCCATCACCCTGTCTTCCATGTCTCCCCCTGGGTTTTCCAGGATTCAATAGGGGAGAAAGCTCTCTCCAGTACCCTATCTGCCAACAATTTGTGTGAAGAACAAGGTGGAAGTCAGCGTGGATGCTAAGTAGGAGTGGGGCGCACTGAGCCCAGAGACATAGACAAGGGGTTCATCCTGTGTTGTGTCATTTCCTGGTACTACTTACATTCTTCACCCACACACTGAAAGTGGCAGCCACCTGTCACCCAGACTGGAAGACTCAGTGCCACTGTGCTTCAGGGTCAGGGCAGAAGGCAAGCAGGAGTCTGTGGTAAGTGAGTGTGGCTTTGCATGACTGTGGACATTGACTAGGTAATCTGATGCAGGAATTTCCCATCTGGAAGTAGCAAGGCATCCACCTCTTGGATTATTGTGAGAAGCAATTGTGTGAAAACTGGAAAAAAACAAAAAACCCACAGCAGAGTTCCTGACAGAAGTATGTGTTCAACACCCCCCCCCCCCCCCCCCAGGAAGAGAGTGTAAGCGCTTCGGAAGCATACAGGGCTTTATGCATTTTGAGTTCTATTTGTTATTTTTAGTAATAAAGGTTTGGTGTATATTTTCACCACAGAAAGGTATACAGAAAAATATTCCCAAAAAGTACCTTAAGGGGAAGCCATTCGGTTTATCTGCCTTGTCCTTACCTGTCCCAGTTCAGCAGAGCAAAGTCATCTAAAACTGACATTTTAGGTTGGGAAAATCAGTCCTCGAAAACATGCATGTGTCTACCTTTCGAAGATATATCTCCAGGATAAGAAACAACTTACTGACAGAAAAAAAGAAAGGAATTAAGGGATTAAGAGGAGGGAGGGAGAGAGAGGGGGAGGGGAAGGAGGGAACAAGAGCGAATGAGAGAGAACAGGAGAAAGAGTAAGAGAAAGAAGAGAGAGAGAGAGAGAGAGAGAGAGAGAGAGAGAGAGAGAGAGAGAGATTGAAATGCTAATGCTTCGTTGAGTATCCCAAGCCCAGGATGAGGAGTGAGTGAGTCAGGAAACTCTGGTTAGTAAATTCGAAGTGCTGCCTTATTGAACACATTGCTTTCTGACGAAGTTGGTTGGACAGCTGTGCAGTTAACCCCTGCAGAAGAGACCATCAAACGACAGGAGCAGGGAGGGGACTGATCTTTTGGCGCCCCTCCCACCTTCTGTATCCAATTTGTAACAGTTTTGCCCGTGGGAAGTAACTCTCCAGTACTTCTGGGTTGTGTAAATTGACCCTTTGAGAAACCCCCAAGGAAGTCAGGCTAAGTAAGTCTTATGAGAGTGGAGCTGGCTACCCTGACAGCCAGTGGGCAGCTCAAGGCCTGGGAGGCAGACAGAGTCTGCAGAACCCACTGAGGTGTGGTATCTAAGCAACAGCTTTCTAACTACTTGTTCCTGGAGTGTTTAATATTGAAAGAGCCCGAGTCTCCTGTGAACAGACTGGAACAGAATGTCACCTGCTAGCTTCTCAATGTTTACTTGACATAGGTACCAAATAATAGTTGAAGTACTGTTTGTTTTTTATTTATTTTTTGGCTTTTATTGAAAATATTCTTTCTCATACAATATATTCTGATTATAGTTTCTTTTCCCTCCACTCCTCCCAGTTTATTCCCACCTCCCCTCCCCTCTGGATTCATTTCCTGCCTGCCTCTCATTATAAAAGAACAGGTTTCTAAGATAAAACTACCAGACATGACAAAATATGATATAATAAATGATATAGAAACTATCATATCAAAGTTGGATGCAGCAACCCAACAGGAGAAAAAGAGTCCTAAGAGCAGGCATAAGAGTCAGAGACCCACTCATTCTCACAGCCAGGAGTTTCATAAAAATACTAAGCATATATAATATGTGTGCAACAGACTTGGTGCAGACCCATGTAGGCCCTGTGTTTGCTGCTTAGGTCTCTGTGAGCTCTGTTCAGTTGATTCAGAGGGTCATGTTCTCCTGGTGTCCTCCATCCTTTCTGGCTCTTGAGTTCTTTTTGAGGGACACCCAGAACTCTGAGGAGAGGGATTTGGTAGAGATCTCCCATTTAGACTCCCAGCATACTGCCTGGTTGTGGGCTTCTGCATCTGTTCCTGTTTGATGTTGGAAGAAGGCTCTCTGACGACGTCTGGATAAGGCACTAATCTATGAGTACAGATGAAAATATCACTAGGGGTCATTTTATTGACAGTTTTTTAAAAGTCCAGTAGTGTTTGGTTTTGCTCTAGGTATCTGGGTTATCTATCCTCTGGTTCTTGATTATCCAAATAGTGTTAGGGATGGGCTTCTTCTTGTGGCATGGGTCTTAAGTCAAATCTGACATTGATTGGCCGTACTCAAAGTTCTGTTCCACCATTGTCCTCATGTATTTTGCCAGGTTGGAAAGATTGTAGGTCAACGGTTTGGGGGCTGTGTTGATCTCCATATTTCTCTCTCTGTAGCCTGTAGAGTACCTTCCAATTCCAAAGAGACTAGACTATAGGGGTGAAGGCTCCATGTAGACACCAGCTCAACTTTTCCATGTTCAATAAATTGTATGGGTGCTATCCTTGGCAATGGGAACCCACTATCAGTTTGTGGAGAGCAACCCATTTTCTTAGAAGCAGTCTGGGTTGTTTGGGCATTTCCATGGGACTCCCTTTGCTAGCAACTACATTGAATGCAGCCCTGTTCTGCCACTGGAGGCCTCATCTGGTGATAAGAGATGGCCATTGATACTCCATATCCCCTCTTCACTAGAAGTCTTCATTAGGATAACCTTCATACATTTCACAAAGTTTCCCATTGCACTGGGTTCCATATCAATGCCCCCTCTCCAGTTTCAGCTATCTCTCCTGGCCTGTACTCTCTCCTCCAACCCCATCTCCCACCCACTTGCCCCCCTTTCATCCCCTCATGCCTCTGGTCTGTCCTTAAAATCTGTTCTATCCCCTTCCCAAGGAGATCCATGCATCACTGACCCCCCATCTCCTCCTCTATACCTTACCTCTGGGTTTACAGATCGTAGCTTGGTTATCATTTACTTAATGACTAATATGCACTTATAAGTGAATGCATAGCATGTTTATCTTTCTGGGTCTTGGTTACTTCACTCAGGATGATTTTTTTTCTAGTTCCATCCATTTGGCTGAAAATTTCATAGTGTCATTTTTTAACAGCTGAATAATACCCCATTGTATAAATGTACCACATTTTCTTTATCCATTCTTCTGTTGTGGGACATTTAGGTTGTTTGTTTCCAGTTTTTTGTTATTACAAACAGAACAACAAGGAACATGGTTGAGCAAGTGTTTTTGTGGTAGAATGGAGTGTCCTTCCTTTGGGTGTATGCCCAAGAGTGGTATAGCTGGATCTTGAGGTAGATAGATTTTCAACTTTCTGAGGATGCACCACATTTATTTCCATAGGGACTGTACTAATTTTCACTCCCACCAGCAATGGGGGAATGTTCCCCATTGCTCCACATTCTCACCAGCATGAGCTGCCACTTACTTGTCTTATTGATTTTAGCCATTCTGACAAGTATAAGATGGAATCTCAAAGTGGTTTGATTTGCATTTTCCTGATGACTTGGCGTGTTAAATTTTTCTTTAAGTGTTTCTCAGCCTTTTGAGTTTCCTCCACTGAGAATTGTTTAGATCTGTTTACTGATACCCAGTTTCTTGAGTTCTTTATGTATTTTGGATATTTGTCCTCTATTAGATGTGGAATAGGTAAAAATATTTTTCCATACTGTAGGCTGCCACTTTGTCCAATTAATGGTGTCCTTGGCTTTGCAGAAGGTTTTCAGTTCCATTTACTAGTTGTTGACCCCAGTGCCTGCACTATTGGTGTTCTCCTGTGTCCGCCAATGCATCCAAGTCTATTCCCTACTTACTCTTCTATCAGGTTCAGGGTATCTGGTTTTATGTTAAGCTCTTTGATCCATTTAGAGTTGAGTTTTATGCAGGGTGATCAGTATGGATCTATTTACATTTTTCTCTCTTTTTTTCCCACTGTGTATTTCTGGCATTTTTTAAAAATTGAAAATCAGGTGTCCATAGGTGTGTAGATTTATGTCTGCCTCATCAATTTTATTTCATTGTCTGTTTTAATGTCAACATCATGTGGTTTTTATTACTCTAGCTCTGTAGTCCAACTTGAAATTGGGAATGGTGATATCTCTAACAGTTATTTTGTTGTTCAAGTTTGTTGTAGCTACCCTGGGTCTTTTGTTTTTCCAAATGTAGTTAAGAATTGTGCTTTAAAGGTTGTAAATAACTGTGCTGGAATTTTTATGGTAATTGCATTGAATCTGTAGGCTGCTTTTGGTTAGGATGGCCAATTTACAATGTTAAGCCTACTGATCCATGAGCAGGAGAGGTCTTTCCATCTCATAATTTCTTCAGTTTCTTTCTTCAAAAACTTGAAAAATTTTATAAGTATTTCACTTGCTTCATTAAAGTTACCCCAAGATATTTTATGTGTTTTAAGGTTATTGTAAAAGGTGTTGTTTCGCTGATTTATTTCTCAGTCCATTTGTCACTTGTATAAAGGAGGGCCATTGATTTCTGTGAGTTAATTTTGTGTCCAGCCACTTAGCTGAAAGTGTTTAACAGCTGTAGAAGTTTCCAAGTGGAATGCTTAGGGTCACTTACATAATTGGAAGCTTAACCTAAAAATCACAAGTGGTTTTATTTTAAAACATAGGTTTTCAAGCATATATATATATTTGTATGTGTGTATGTATATATGTTCAATTTTTATATTCATTGCTACTGTGTTTGTAAATGGGTGTCTCTGTTTGATTGGCTTTAGGAGAAAACGTGTTAGTACAGAACTGAGTCATAACCCTGTGTGGTATCGTGTGTCCTTGCCTTTCTCTGCGAACTAGCAAATGGAAAGCTTACTGTTTAGTCATCTCAAGTATATTGCAACTCCTGGCAGTACACCTTGAAGGGATAGAAAGTCTCTGGTCATCTTAGCTATACCAAATCCATGCTTTGGGTGTAGTGATATCACATGGTGCCTGCAACCATGTGCTTAGGACTCAGGACGGAATCCCACACTGGTGCCTAGCTATTTGAAGGGATCTAGTTCCTAATGCCCTGGACTTGGCTTCTGTATTAGTCAGAGTTGTTTAGAGGAACATAACTGAAAGTGTGTGTGTGTGTGTGTGTGTGTGTGTGTGTGTGTGTGTGTGGTTTGTTAAGATGGTTAACAGGCTGCGGTCCTGAGTAGTCCAATGAAGGTTGTCTCCTAACAGAAAGGCTAAGGATCCAGTAGCAGTACTAAGATGTCTCAGCAGCCTCAGTCTGGTGCTGGAGTCTCAGAGGATCCCAGAGCTACTAGTCTTTTCTACATTGGAATCCTGAGGAAGTAGGCCCTAATACCAGTGAAGGAATGCCTCAGCATCATGAAAATGAACTTGCCATCAGGAATGAGGACAAGCAAAACTTCATTCTTCCATGTCCTCTTATGAAAGCTGCCACCAGAATATGTGGCCCCGACTTGGGGTGGGTCTTCCCACCTCAAATGATCCAATCAAAAAAAAATCCCGTATGGGTGTGGTGAGCTCCTTTGGTTTTAGTTGATTCCAGATGTAGTCAAGTTGACAGCTGAGGTTAGCCAGCACACTTCTCTCACCTGTTCTCAACATCCTCATCTGTTCTGATGAAGGTTACACTCTCCTTTCTTGGTCCCTATGATCTCTTCCTACCAGACTGCACAAGCTGCTCTATTCAGTAATCTTAGAAGCCAGCACTACAGCAAAAATCTTTATTCTGGTGGAATAAACACAATACAAAGACTATTTGGTAGTCTACATGCAAGGCACTGAATGTCCTCAGTGGGTTGTGTGATACTCAAGTGAATCACAGATGGAATCCCTTCTAGACAGACTATCACTTTTATAATAGTCTTATTGACATGTAATTAACCAATGAAAAACTGTATGCACTCAGAGTATACAATTTGATGTGCAGTCTTTAATCCCTTAACACAGAGACACATACACAAAGACACTCACACCGACACACACTAACACGCATAAACATGAAGAAAGTTTTAAAGATTATAGATGCCTATTAGAGGTGATTGCACAAGTGAATTCATAAATCTAACACTTGTTTGTAGGGTCAGCCCATACTCAGCGTGATCCTTATGCAGAGCAAAAGATAACATTGAACATCATCTTCCAAGTACTGCTATACAAACCTATGCTCAATTTTATATAGTTCTAATGATCAAGACCAGAACTTTATCCATTCTAAATAGGTGCTCTGCTAACCGAGTGACGTCTCCAGTCCCAACACTTGTTTTTGCAAACATGACAGTGAACAAGGAATGGCCGAGTTACAGAACTTCCCTTTCAGGGTTAAAGTTCCAGAGACCCCCAGTTCCCACTTAAGAAGCACATTTCATTTCCTTCATCTGAGAAGCACATAGTTAGACATCATTCACTCCTCATATTCCCAAGAGAGCTTTTTCAGGAGAAGAAGTGAGGAGACTGCCACTGTGTTTGAATCTTGCTTCCCACACTCCTTCCATCACTGACCAGCTTTGTAATCCTGAGTAAGTCATTTAAATCATTTCCCTAAGATCCTAGGTGTCATCCCAGTGACTGTTCCAATTCCCTGGCTTGTATATTGCAAAGTCCAGACTTATCACCACCAGGATTTGGACTCAACCTTCATCATCTTATACTGGCAATTCTGCTACACTCCTGAAGATTTCCATTCCTAACTGTGTCCTTATCCAATCATCAAACCTATAGGTACAGCATCATTTACCTGGGTCATGTCTCCTAGTATAAAAATCTTGCAGTAAGGGTCATTTTGGGCATCTAGTTGTCATGGAATAGCGATGAGATGGGTTAGCTTGGCCTTCGGTGTCTCCTTGTACCGCCTCACTCACCATCCTGTCCTTTCTCTCCACCCTTACTCCCACCTCTACCCTCAGAGTGCAGCAGCATTCGTTCAGTTTCTCTGCTTCATGATTCTCACTAATGTTTTTCCCTCAGTCTGAGATGTGTTCCCACTCGAGTCTCTTTTGCCTAGTCACTTGCTCACACCTTCTCCCTTTCATTAACTGAAGTGGTTATTGTGTCTGAATCTGGCTCGCTGCAGTCCTCCTGTTACAGTTCTTCACAGACATCTATGCTTTTATTTCCCAGAACTTTTTGATATTTATATGTTTATATGCCATTATTGACTAGTGTCTTTTTTCCTCACTATAACATACACTGTTTAAAGCCAAGGACAGGATCTCTTTAGTCTGTTGTTTACTTTGTTGGATTAGTACTGTGCCCATTGCTCAGCAAACACATGCTAATAGACTCAAAGGAAAGACAGGTGGACAATGAATGAATGATGGTGGCACTGTGAGCTTTCCAGGGCTTTCTGGTTCATCTTCTGGTTTCCATTTCTCATTCTCTTGCCTCCATGTCACATAAAGCATTCCAGTCATGGTCACATAAAGCAATATGGGATTATCAAGATACTGTATAATCCTGCCGTTACCTCACTGAAGAAAAGTTTCATTAAGTTGCCTCATCCACTGGTTGTCATGGAGATGATTTTAGTGCCACAATGAAAAGATCATAGTTTGTTTCAGATCACTGAGGACAAATGAAGTTTCAGTTTAGAAAATTGGACACCTAGGAAATAGATGGGCTCTTTGCAAATACTTCCATCGCAGAGAGAATTAGCCTTCTTCTCTCCAACCTCAGACCCACGCTAGAGACAAAAAGGAGATGAGACAGTGGCACAAGCTTTGGTTAAGTGTAATAGACGAATTCTGGGACCAACATCTGAGGCAGAAATGGAAACTGGTCCACAAGTTTTCATAAGGTCTCCATCACTGATGGCTCGGAGGGGGTAGTACTTGGTAACCTCCAACATTGCTTGTCCCCTTTTACATTCTGCTGTGAGATAACATTCTTGTAAAGCAGACTCTGATACTCCAATACTTCTGATGAGGATATCAAGATGAGTCAGTAACTTAACTGTTGAGGTAAAAGGAAGTCTGCACCTCATATGTTTCGTGATATTCTTAGACTGAATTGAGAGGTGGTCTCAGGGAGTTAGGAACCATCAGATACTCAACATCCTGTCAAGCCCTCCTTCATTTTCTTTTGCTAGTTAAGTAAAAAATGTTTATTGTCACATATTCACTGTGCATAGTGGCGGGTGTCAGAAAGACATCTCATTCAAGTGTGTAGTGTACTGTGACCAGGTTCACTGTTGTCCCTCCACTAACTCTGCCTTCTTTCCTTTTCCCAGACAGTCTTGTTTTTATTTTTATGTCATATGTGTGAATATATATTATGTGTACATAAATATATTTATCTATTATATATAAAATCCCGGATTCACATTTGAGAAAACATGCAATATTTGTCTCAGAGTGAGAGTACAGGGTGGAAAACAGTCTTTGCTAAATATACATATGGCAGAGGATTAATATCTAGAATACATAAAGAACTCAAATTTCCCCCCAAATTCTAAACAATCCAATCTCCTGTTTCCTTTTAACCTACCAAGGCACCAAATTCTGCAAGCATGCCTGTGCCTACAGATCTTTGACTCTGTTTGCTGAGGTCTTAGCTCCACCTAGTGGTCTTGTCTTATGTGACATTTTGTATAATGAATGCCCTACTGTTTTAACAGGTTTCTTTTCTCTTTGACTTACTCTGAAGACTGAGATCTAGCTGACTTGTCCTGGTGATGATGCCATTCCATTTTGAACTTTTAAGAAGTCTGGCCTTCTGGTGCTCATATTAACTCAGATGATATTGTCAAGGAAAGGACTTTAGAAATGAGTCCTACTACCTTCTGAAACTGGACACCACAGAGCCCAGGAGGTTTCCCAGAGGTATTCTGTGGCTGACTACAGAGGCTGAGATTTCAGGGGTGCATTTCTCCTCCACTCCTCATTCTCCTGAAAAATCCTTAACACTCTGCTGATGCTACTTTTTCTCTTCCATGTGCTAGGTCTCCTTCTAAAATTTTTGTGTGAAGAACAGTTGTGCTGTCAAAAAATAACGTGAACGTCTCTAATCTGTTTCATCTCCTCTCATTTTTAAGTAATGTTCATTGACTGTCTGCTAGAAGCATAATACATGTCTTCTGGTGGTTGCACTGAAGCTCCATCTGTCCTTCCAAAAGGGACACACCTACAGGCCCCCGAGGGTTCACTCTAAAAGTTTCCAGCCTCGTTTCCACTTTATACGCGGAGAAAATGACTTAGCCATTCTAGAAGTGACATTTTGTGTTTCTGTCTCATTCTTTTAAGGTGTCCTTATAAATAAGACAGTGAAAGCAAGTGTCTTAGCTGGGGAATGGATAAAAAGCACCCATGGGTTTGGTGACTTCAGCAACAAATGTTGATTTTTCCGAAGTTCTGTGGGCTGGGAAAGCTCTCCAAAGAGTTGAAGGCACACTTCCTGGTTTGCAGAAAACTGCATCCTTGCTGTATTCTGACACGCATGTGTGTGTGTGGGGGTGTCACTCTCTGTGTCATTTCTTACAGCTAGATTGTGGTGACTAATATTAAATGTTAACTTGATTGGGTTTAGGATCACCATTGAGACACACCTATGTCTATTTCTTGAAAGGATTTTTTTTTTTTAAAGGAAAAACTCACCCTGAATATATGCAGTACCATCTTATGGCCTAGGGTCTCATATTGAGTAAAGGGGGAATGTTCACTTTTACCTCCTTGTTTCCTGATTGTAGACAAAAAGAGATCCTCTGCCTCACGTGCCTGCCTGCCTTTCCCAGTACCAGAGACTGCTTCCTTAAACTGTGAACCAATAATAAATCTTTCCTATCATAGGTTGCCTTTGTGAGGCAGTAATCCCGTCCATGAGGGTTCTACCCTCATGAGCCGGTGCCTTCTAAGCAACCATCTCAGCCCTCGGTTACTTTGACCAAGGACTCATCTATCCTGTGTATATTTCAATTGTGCAAATTTGTGTCTGAGCCCACATTTTGTTCTTTAATCTGTTTCATTAATTCCTGCCCTGATCTTTATCATTTTTCACTAACTAATGCTTTGACATTTAACATTGTTTGTATTTTCTAAGAATAGGGTAGATTGTTAAGCTTAGTATTTTATAATCTCTCTGATTTTTTAATATAAGCATTAATAAACCTCCCTCTTCAAACTACTGTTGCTGGACCCCAAATCACTTTCACTGGATTCTACGAATTTTTAAATTTCTTCTCTGATTTCTTCAATGACACATTAAGAGTACATCATTCCATCTCCATGTAGATATATAGTTCTATAGTTTCTTTTATTTTTTGATTTATTTTATTTCTTTGATTTCTGATTTTACTCCACTATAGTCTGATAAAATACAAGATTTTATTTTGAGGGGTTTTTAAAGAGTTGCTGAAACGGTAGAGATGGTTCAGTGGTTAATAGTGTATGCTCCTTTTACAGAGGACCCAGGTTCAGTTCCCAGAGTCTACATCAGATGGTGAGCCAGCTGTGACTCAAGCTACAAGATGGTTCGAAGCCTCTTGATTCCATAAATGCCAGCACTCATGTTCACACATGCACACTTGCACACACATGCACACTTGCACGCACACATACACAAAATTAAAAAATAACTAAAAAATTAATAGATTTAAATAATTTTAACTCTTGCTGTGTAGCCTCTTCATGGCCATTCAGAGGAATATGTGGTCCACGGCTGTTGAATGGAATGAACTGTAAATGTGTGATAAGTCCCTTTCCTTTGACTTAACATACATTTTAGCTCTGAAATGTCTGTGTTGAACTTTAGTCAGTATGGCCAATAACTTGATGACAGTCACATATTTAAGTCACACACATAAGCCCATCAGCATATCCTCATGTTCTCAGTAGTCTTTGTTTCTTGAAATGGAGAGTGCTGATGTTCAGTCTTCATATATTTACATCAGTTATAGCTTCTTGATGAACTAGTGTCTTTTAAAATACAGAGAGGAGGCTGGTGAGATGTCTCAGCTACACGAGCCTGACTACCTGAATTCAGTTCCTGGAAACAGCACAAAGGCAGAAGGAGTCCATAGAGCTGTCATCCGATCTCTCTATGTAGCAGCCTTCCAGCTCTCCTGTGAATATTTCTGGCTTGAATCCTACTTTATAGATGTAAGAACAACCACGCTGTCCTGTTTTCACTTCTATTCTCCCTCTTTGGGTCTGTGCATATCTTGTCCAGTGAGCTGTATTACTGGGAAACAACTAACAGTTGAGTCTTGTTTTTAACCCAGTCAACTACTCTTTGCCTTTTCATTGGAAACTTATTATTTATCCTTAAAGTTGTTACTCTGGGAGGTTTGCTGATTCCTGGATCCTGTTTGTCATTTCTCTAGCTGCTTGGATTTTTATTTGTTCTTTTCTTCCTTCCTTATTTACATTAGGGATTTGCTGAGTTACTGTGCTGAACATGATAGATTTGTTCTTTATACATCTTTAACCTATTTCTCTTGTGACATGTGTTCTCTTCCTGTGCTTTTGTGATTGAGACCACCTTTCTTCCTCTCCCATGTTTAAGATTTCATGAGGCATATATTCTGCAACACTGTCTTGGTGGTCATTAATTTCTTTAGTGTGTCCTTGTCTTAGGATGTCTTCATTTTTCTTATTATTTTAAATGATGCCTTTGCTGGATTAAAGCATCCCTTTCAGAAAGATATCATTCTGTATTTTCCTGGCATTTCATTTCTATGGAAGGTTTAATGTTAGTCCGAAGAACTTATAATCTTCTTTAAAAAATAAAAGTAATTGTAGGAGTCTACAAAAACAATAGCAAATGATAAAATAACACCATTACCAGAGACCCAGTAGGTTGGAGCATCCTCTTCTTAGGAAGCCAGGAATCGTTTCAGATTACTTTCACCATTGCTGCTTATGAGCCAGGCAGGTGCTCACTTCTCCCAGAATCACCCCAGTTTGTATACCTTGAAGCGAATATGGTGTAAACCCCAAGGTCCACTTTGAATGTGCTTGGATACAGAGGAAGCAAATAGATCCCTGAGATCTATTGTAGTGGTTCTCACTCTTCATAACACTGCGACCTTTAATACAGTTCCCCATGGTGTGGTGACCCCCGATTATAAAATTATCTCATTGCTACTGTAATTTTGCTACTGTTATGAATTGTAATGTAAATATCTGTGTTTTCCAAGGATCTTAGGGACTCAGTGAATGGGTCTTTTGCTCTACCCCACTATCAAAAGGAGTCATGACCCACAGGTTGATAACTGTTGTGTTACCATAAGAATGGACTTAGTACTTTTTTATCCTGCTTGTCACTGAGCATTCTTCTCAAGTAGAAGACTCCAGGGGGTATCCACAAGTGGAAGACTTCAGGGGGTATCCACAAGGAAGACTTCAGGAGGTATTCACAAGTAGAAGACTTCAGGGGTATCCACAAGTGGAAGACTTCAGGGGGTATCCATAGGTAGAAGACTTCAGGGGGTATCCACAGGTAGAAGATTTCAGGGGGTATCCACAAGTGGAAGACTTCAGGGGGTATCCATAGGTAGAAGACTTCAGGGGGTATCCACAGGTAGAAGATTTCAGGGGGTATCCACAAGTGGAAGACTTCAGGGGGTATCCACAAGTAGAAGACTTCAGGGGTATCCACAAGTAGAAGACTTCAGGGGGTATCCACAGGTAGAAGATTTCAGGGGGTATCCATTCAACTTGAGCTTTAAAGTGCTCAGGTTTATAAATAGAAATGGGAATGGCGGGGTTAAAATTGTGAAGCTTAAGCAACCAACTGACTTCTTGTTTACAGCTCTCAGTCTCTCTGTTACTTTATTCCCCATCAAGAGCAGGGCCATTGAACTCCAAGCCCTTCTCTCTTTGAGCCCCCTTGCAGCTGAACTCTCAGCAACTTTGCATCAAACCCAACTGCAGTCCAAGCAGGTTCAATCTTTGGCGTATGATTGTTTCTTCTTCTCAGATCCCCAGGCAGCTCTGACTTCACCAATAGGCTACTTCTCAATATGGCTCTCACCACAGCCCTCTTCTACTTTGGAAATGACAGAATGGACCTCCTTCCCATTACTGACCCATTTCATACAGGAGAAGTCACTGCCTCGTCAAGCCCCTGGCTGGATGTGAGACTTCTGAGAACTACGGGTTTCTAGGAGTTGCAACATAAGTCTCTTTTTACTGTCACTGCCTGGCTTAGCATATTAGATGAGGCTTCTCCTCCCCTTTGGACCCACTCCATCAGCCATGTTGTTGGAGCCCTGCTGTTCTTTAGTCTATGTTGTCCTCTGTTTCTCTACAATTTTCTCCTAATCTACCACAGCCTCTATAATTTCTAATGCTCTACACTGATTATCTCTTAGGAATAGTGTCTATTCATTTTGACTCCTCACATTCAAGGTGTCACACACATGCAGCTAATGATCTGTCATCTTACTCCACAACTTTTATCTTCTGAAGTCAGGTATTGTTCTTTTTATTGAGCATCACATTGCCCATTTGACAACTTTTATGGCTTTATGCTAACATCAACAATGGTATGTTTTGTTCTATGTCTGTGAATAATGCCTTTGATACTTTGACAGGGATTTTTTTTAAATCTGTAGGCTACTTTATGTAGGATGAATAATTTAGAAATATTAATTCTTACAAGTCTGAACACAATGTGTTTTCCTCGGTGTTGTATGTGTTCTCTTTAATTTCTATCATTTTTTACATAGTCTCTCCATAGAGTTCTCTCTTGGTTAATTTCAAGATTTCTATGTTTTGTTTTTGTAGTTACTGTAAACAGAATTACTGTCTTGATTTCTTTTTTAGGTAGTTTATTATTGGTACTAATATCTATATGTTATTTTGCATGCTAGAAGTTCACTATCTTATCATTTATAATTGGTTTGGGTAGACTCTTTAGGCTTGTCTGTGTATTTACATTAGGCATCATTTGACTTCTTTTCCAATACTCTTTATTGATCTTGCCAATTTCTCTGAATGCAATTTCAGTACTATGCTGAATAAGAGCAGTGAAAGTGGATTTCAGAGCCTGACAAAATATTTGTACTTCCATGGTTTTTGTTTTTGTTGTTTGGGGGGGGGTTGTTTTTATTTTTTTTTTGGTTGTTTTTGCAGTACTAGAATCAAGACGTAGGATCAGTTGTCAGTCAGAAGAGCATCAGATAATGATATGTGGGCGGCAGATGGAGTCCAGAATGAATGTGTATTTATTGTTGGTACCTCCATTCCCTTTTCAAGTACAGGTACCGCTACCAATGATTGACCCTTACATAAACCAGTGTACGCAGAAACTATCGGTGGTGCTTAGCTTCCTTCTCCCAAATGACAGCAATCTGAGACTGCTCCCCTCCAGAGATGTCCTACAGAGATTAGCTACCTTGCCTCCTCCAGATGAGAACAATAAACCCATCTCCTTCTGCTCAGAGGTATACAATAAATGAGCCAAGTTTCCAGGCTTCTGGCATGTCTCCATCAGAGCACACCTGATCCCGACTTTTCTCTACTTCTATCTTCCTTTTATTCCTTCATTGTACCTGTCAGGACATGTGGATTATGGCAATAATGTTATATATAAAGTGTAATTTTGTTCTGTTTTGTTCTTGAGGCAAGGTTTCACTATGTCTCTTATGCTCGCCTTGAACTTGTGAGCCTTCTGTCTGCGTCTTCTAAGACCTGCGGTTATGGGCACGAACCACCCAACCCAACCAAAGTGGTGTATATCTCACCCATAAGGAAGTATAAATTCCTGGCACTTGTAATAGTGCAGATAAGCCTGGAGGCTGTTGTGTTAAATGAGATAAGTCGGGCACATAAAGACAAGTGTCACATGCTCTCACATATGGAGGAAGTAGATCTCATAGCAGCAGATATTAGAATAAGTCCTCCCAGGGTCTGGGAAAGGTAGGGGTGGAGAAAAGATGGCTTATAGCTATGAGAATGAAGTTTATAAGAAGTAATTTATAATGTTCAATAGTGAAATAAACAGTGCAGCGGTGGCTAATGGCAATTGTATTTTTCAACAGATTTTGAATGTTCCCAAGAAAAAGAAATCATAGCTATTTGATATAAAGAATATATACATGTATAGACATATCATACTGTATCCAGAAAATATGTACAATTTTACTATGTCAAAAAATCATTGGGTTGTGGCCTTGTTTCACCTATGTAGATCTAGCTTACTTCCCAACTTAAGACCTGTGTTTTTTAAAAAGGCCCAGTATACTGAGTGTTTTATTTAGACTGGTAGCTAAATGCCACTGAAACTTCAGTAAGTCTGTGTTGATAAACTACACAGGTACTCCATCTCAAATACCAATATAAAAACATTAGTAATCTCTTATGGGTCAATTCCTTTTCTAAATTAATTACACCAAAAGGAGATGGAAGTAGAGGAGAATTTTGTAACGCTTCTATCAATTCTTAGACTGATATGTTTCAAAGTAACATGTACAAAAGTGTTGCCTCCATACTATTTTCTGTGGAAGCTAGGGCTTCTTCTATCATATTCCATTCTGTATTGTACGTAGAATGGCTAATGACACATGGATCCATACAGGACAAATTGCTGCTGCACTGCAGATGAAGCTTTTAGCTAATCTCAAGCTGGACACCACATCTGAGCCTTTGAAGTCCACAGGACAAATGAGCTTCATTGCTCACATTGAACCTGAACTTCGTAAATAGAAGTTTGAGAGACACATTTCTCTGCAGAGAATGCTTTGTTAGCTTGGGCAGCTCCAATCAGGGTGAAGCCTGCTGCAGGTGAGCTGGGCTGAGCATAAGCTTTACTTCTGTACTGGGGTTGAGAGGTCTTGTGCTGAAATCTGTAGAGATATACAGTTTGTGTAATGAAGAGCAAGAAAAACAGAAAGAAAAGACAATAGAGGCAGAGAGAGAAGAGAGAGAGAAGAAGGAGGGAGGGTAGGAAAGAGAGAGAGAGACTTTAGGAATAACCAGTTGGTAAGAAGCAGTCAAGAACTAGATTGATCTAAGGAAGGAAAGCCTACTGTTCAAGTCCCAGAATAGTTTAGCAATCTGAAGTTCTCACTGTATAGTCTACGTTGGCTCAAAGACCGAAGAACTAACTAGCAATGAAATATTCATCTTTCTATCATTCTTAGTAGTAACGAAGTCTCAGTGTCTTTGGTAAAATAAAAATTATAAAATTTCCTTCTTAATTGTATTAAGGTACATGATGTACATGAAATATGGAATATTCTACAGTATGCTGTGAATACTGTGTGATCTAAAACTATATATTCAAAAATATTGTAGTTTAGTGCTAGAGAAATGTTTTAGCTGCAAAAGATTAGGCTCACAACCAAAAAACGTCAAAAAATACTTGAGTTTGTGGCTGGAAAAAATGGTTAAGCAAGCCCAAGGACTGGATGGTGGATCTCCAGTACTCACTTAGATGCCATGTGAGCAAGACAGCCTACCTATAATTCTAACACTGGTTGGGGGCAGGGACAGGGAATCCTTCGAGAAAGCTGTCTTGCTTGAGCTGTAGAATCAGTGAGCTCTAGGTTCAAGAGAGAAACAGCTTGCTATGTAAAGTGGAGACTAATGTAGAAAGGCCACAGATGCCAACCTCTGGCCTCCACCAGAGTGTGTGTGTGTGTATGTGTGTGTGTGCATACATGCACACACATACTTGTATAGACATGCACAAGCAATATATTCTAGTTTGTGACTATGTAGATGAGAGATTCAGATAACAATTTTTTTAATTTTTTAATTTTTACAAATTTTTCCTACTTTATTTACACTTCAAATGTTTCCCCCTTTCCAGGTCTCCCCTTTGGAACCTCCCCATTTCCTCCCCCCTCCCCCTGCCACTATGGGTATATTCTCCCACCCACCCACTCTCGTCTTCCCTCCTTGGCATTCTCCTATACTGGGGGATCTAACACCCACAGGCCCAAGGGCCTCTCCTCTCCCTGGTGTCTAACAAGACGCTCCTCTGCCTCATATGTGGCCAGCACCATGGGTCCCTCCATATGTATTCTTTGGTTGGTGGATCAGTCTCCAGGAGTATCAGGGGTTCAGGCCAGTTGCCACTGTTGCTGCCTCCCTGGGGCTGCAAACTCCCTCAGCTCCTTCAGTCCCTTCTCCAAGTCCTCCATCTGGGACCTCACACTCAGCCCTACTGCTGCTGTGAAGTGACTCTTGGGTATTTCGAACTTTTGGGCTAATAACCACTTAACAGTGAGTACATATCATGTTCATTCTTTTGTGACTGTGTTACCTCGCTCAGGATGATATTTTCAAGATCCATCCATTTGTCTGCGAATTTTATGAAGTCATTGTTTTTAATAGCTGAATAGTATTCCATTGTGTAAATGTACCACATTTTCTGTATCCATTCTTCTGTGGAGGGACATCTGGGTTGTTTCCAGTTTCTGACTACTATAAATATGACTGCTATGAACATAGTGGAACATGTGTCTTTATTACATGTTGGAGCATCTTCTGGGTATATGCCCAGGAGTGGAATAGCTGGGTCCTCAGGTAGTATTGTGTTCATTTTTCTGAGGGTCCGCCAAACTGATTTCCAGAGAGGTTATACCAGCTTGCATTCCCACCAGCAATGGAGGAGTGTTCCTCTTTCTCCACATCCTCGCCAACATCTGCTGTCACCTGAGTTTTTGATCTTAGCCATTCTGACTGGTGTGAGGTGGAATCTCAGGGTGAGATACAGATAACTTTAAACTTCAATGCTGACTTCAGAAGTTGGGAGTTACTATCTGAACCTAGGACTGAGAAGCCTATTGGTAAATTTAGGACCATGGCCTAAGCTTGTGATTACAATGTATAATTCATGAAGAATTCAATAATATTTGGTAAATGACTATTAGCAATGCCTGCCCTGAGTGATTGTAGAAGTGGTTAAGGCAACCTGAGTTCAGTGTATCTCCCACTTAGCCTTTAGATACATCATTAAATGGGTAATGTGAAAATTCTAATTCTTCTGCAACTGACATTTTCATTAATAGTAAGCCTACCTCTGCTATTGTAATAACCACAGAATGTAAGAATTGTGTTTTTCAATAAACCAAAAATATCACTGTAATTTGAAAACATGTTTCTATGGAGATATTGAAATTCCTGAAGATTCTATTCTCTCTTGGTAAAACTGGTGTATTCTTGGTACATAGTACCAAGTTTCACAAAGACATTTTCATACAAGTGTATACTGCACTTTGGATCTATCCCCCACATGCCTGTCCCCTTCTCCTTCCTTCCTACACAGTCCTTGCTGATCTCCTCCATTCTCCAGACAGTTTGTTTCTACCTCATATACCTCATATATGATTAGATATCATATTTTATATGATTAGATATCAGTTGAGTTCCAAACATGAAAAACAAGAAATATTTTTCTTCCTGAAACAGGCATAGTCCGCTTTTTTTGATAATCTCCAAATACACCCATTTCCTTCAAATATGAAAATTTGTCCTCTCGTTAAATGGAATCCTATTGTTCATGTGTGGCACATTTTGATGTTGTTGTGGATTACTGCTTATAGATTGGTGCCTAACTCAGCCATTGTGGAGATGCTGTAGTAGGCATTCATATACAAGTATCCATGACTCCTAGAGTCCTTTAGGTCAAGGCCAGAACTGATATATGTGGATCATGTAGTAAATATAGTTTTAGTTTAATAGAAAAACGAACAACAAAACAAGACAAAATCTTTGTGCTGATCTCTGCAGGGACTGGACTAATCTCCGTTTTATTGAGGAATGTGCAGGGTTCCATTCTCAACCTTGTCAGTGTTATTTGTTATTTGCTTTATTTTTGTGAGATTTGTAATGTATCTCTCTCTCTCTCTCTCTCTCTCTCTCTCTCTCTCTCTCTCTCTGTGTGTGTGTTGCCTGCATGTATTTCTATGCACCATGAGCATGCTTGGTGCCTATGGGTTAAAACAAAAAGCACTATCAGATCCCCTGGAACTGGAGTTGATAATGATTATGACCCATCATGTGGGTTGCTGGGAACCAAACCCAGGTCCTCTGGGAAGTGCAGCAGTGCTCTGAGCTACTGAGTCACCTTTCCAGCCTATTACTGTTTTCTTAATAGCTGCTATTCTAACTTGGATGAGGTGGAATCTTATTGTAGTTTTAATTTTCTACTGTTCAACTTTGTTTTCATGTTCATTGGCCATTTTTACTTTATCCTTTGATACCTATTCATTGCATCAGACATTTATTAAGCTCTTTGATTTCTTGGTGTTTAGCGTGTTGAGTTCTTTGTATAGTCCAGATATTAATACTTGGTCAAGTGTGACATTAGCAGCTCTCTTTTCCCTCTGCATGGGCTGTCTTTTCACTTGACTGCTCACTCTGCTGTACAAACCCTTTTAAACACTGTGAAAGCTCATTTGTCAATTGTTGGCATTATTTCCTGAGTGACTGAAGTCCCCGTTAGAAAGTGCTTGTATTGGCTGCAATCTTCGAGTATTTTCCTTACTTTCTCCTCTAGTAGCTTTTGACACATTTGGAGTTGACTCATGTACAGGGTGAGAGACAGGCATCTAGTTTCATTTTTCCACACACAGAGATGCAATTTCCCCTGCATCCTTTGTGGAGGAGGCTGCCTTTTGTCTAATGTATACATTTAGCATCTTTGTCAAAACTCAAGTGGCTGTTGCTGTGTGGGTTTATATCTAAGGCAGTTCTATCCCATTGATCTTCATGTCTGTTTTTCTGCTGGTACTACGATGTTTTTATCACTATGGCTTTGTGGTATAACCTGAAGTCAGGGACTATGATAACTCCAACACTGCATATACACACATATACATATATACATGTACATATGCATATGCATATACATATATATATGTATGTTGGTATAGGGTCTTTTGTGCTTTCACATAAATTCTAAGGTTGTTTCTCTATGAAATTGGTGATTTGGTTTTTAAACTGGTTCTTTCTATAAAGTTCAGACTGGCCTCATGATCTTCATGCCTCAGTCTGAGTGCTAGGCTTATAAGCATGTATTTCCATACCCAGCTTCCTGAATTTGGCATTTATAGTTGCCTAAGCTGCTTCTTCAAATGCACATTACTTCATGTTTTTAATTCCCTATCTTGGTTGCATATATTATTTCCTGAGTTGTTATTTCCTATGCAGTGATCTCACTAAAGAATAGTGAGATCACTATTCTTTACATGTTCTTCTCACATGACTCAGAAGAACAGCAAATTCAAACGTTTGTGTGTTAGGAAGACATGGGGAGGACGGAGAACTATGGTGACTTACTCTATCCTTTAGGGGAGGAACAAATTACCATTAGCCAATTAGATCAGTCCAGACCTGAGCTGTGGCCCAGTGAATAACGTTTCCCTGACAAGCAAACTATTTTGGAAATTGTATGTAAAATATGGTGGTTTTGTAAATGCTGGCAACCAATTTTCTATTTGGTTATTCAGATACTACACACCTTAAGGATTATGAGTGCACTGCCACTGACTGAGGCCTTCCCTTGAGTGGGTATCCTTTAATAAAAGACTCCTCTGAATCTCAAGTCCAGCCTACCATCTCTCATTCCTAATCAAAACTGGCTGAGGGAGAGTTGATGCCTAAAGCGCATGGTGAAATGAGTGAACCTTTGAGAAAAGTCAGAGGCACAGAGCTCCTGGGAAGAGAGGTGAGCAAAGGGAAGAGTCTGATGGGAAACCTTTCAAAAGCATTAGCCAAGGTCAGATTAACAAGTCAACGCTGAAACTGTATCCAAACAAGTCTGCCTAATGGTGGGCAGAAAGCAGGGACGGGGCCAGAGGAAAGAGTCTACAGGCCCATCCAAAGCTCCCAGCTCTATATGTTGGCAGGCTCCGGGAGCGTTTGATAAGGTGAAGGGAAACTGCAAAATTAGAACAAGCGAGGCCCCGGTGCAAGGGCCGAGGCCTGAGGCAGGCTGAGCGCTGAGGCACTGTGGGGGAAAGAGGGCTTGGCAGCCTGACTTCCTGTGGCTGTAGCCAAGGCTAATTAGTTTGCAGTGTTCTGTGTGTGCCTGAATGGAAATGATCCCGGTACTGAGGAGGCACGGGCGGAGGGAGGGGGTAAGGAAATCAAAACCACATGCACAAAGAAAGGAGGGGAAGGGATGGGTGGGAGAGAAGGCGAGGGGGAAGCCTGTCCTTCGGCTACATTTTCTTTTCTTTCTTTCAAGAGAAGGCTCTCATCATTCTGCTTCATAACCAGTAAATCACCATCACGGTCCTGTCCATCACATCTCACATCTGCAGCAGAACTCATTAAACATCAAAAGGCCGGGCCTATCAGTTTTGCTTAGTTAGAAGTCTGGCTTACCAGAGGTCTAACCAGGGAGGAGTTTGCGTGTTTTTAATAATAGCTTAAGGAACTTCTTAGCACCCCATAAACTACTTAATGCTACAAACTCTTCCTGAAGGTCCAGCAGGCGTTTGAGAGTTGTTGAACCAACCCAGACCTGCCCCTGTGGCAATGGCTTTTTTGGCGGTCACATTCCAGGAGACCACAGAGTGTTAGTTAATGCTTCAATT
Organism: Rhynchomys soricoides; assembly: GCA_019843965.1. Classification (NCBI taxonomy): domain Eukaryota; kingdom Metazoa; phylum Chordata; class Mammalia; order Rodentia; family Muridae; genus Rhynchomys; species Rhynchomys soricoides. The sequence continues at coordinate 1,175,301 of JADRCH010000111.1, forward strand.
CATAATTCGGAGCCTGTTATTATTACCTTGCTGGGTATGTCTTCCTTGGAACGTGGAAGGTTTTGGAATGTCTTTCTTTGTCATTTCTGACTCACTCTGTAGAGAAGTAACCTGGCTGGCCATTACATATGGCATGTGGAGTCACTTTAGAGGTCTCTTGGAGTAGTGAGAAATGGTTTAGTTGAGAGATAGGTTAACAACCTGGTGCAATAAAATCAGAATGCTTTCTCAGTCTTGAAGGTGCATGCCTGGCAGATGTATAAATCAATAAATATTTGTTGTGTGCCTACTCTGCTAAGCGTAGGCACACTGAAAGGAATTTTGACATTTACTCTCTATGAAGAGTCTCTGATGGTTCAGGAATATATAAAAATTTTGAACTTTAAAAACAAAGCCCCAAGCTGAAATTTTATATACCTGCAGCCATTACAAGCTGTTATTTCGATTAAAAATAATTGAATTTTTCTGTCTTTATTTAATACCAACTATTTATACAGTGTCCAACATCTATGGATGACACAACCTGAGGAGGTGGCATAGTATAGAAATTGTGAAGTATCATAACTATGGAAATCATGACTTTTCTAAGAAAATCAGGGTCAAACACCTTAACCCATACCTCTTATCTCTACCTTATTTTTTGCTGAGTAAAGCCATAAAAGTATCTCAGCCCATTATTGTCTGTTTGTCATGTGGCTAAGAAGACAACACAATTTAAGAGAGATGAACATGGTGTTATTAATCTATTACTTTAGTTATGCTAAAAATTGAGCCATGCCAACCTACAGATTGGGAAAAGATCTTTACCAATCCTACATCTGATAGAGGGCTAATATCCAATGTATACAAAGAACTCGAGAAGCTAGACTCCAGAGATCCAAATAACCCTATCAAAAAATGGGGAAGTGAGCTAAACAGAGAATTCTCAACTGAGGAAACTCGAATGGCCGAGAAGCACCTGAAGAAATGTTCAGCATCCTTAGTCATCAGGGAAATGCAAATCAAAACAACCCTGAGATTTCACCTCACACCAGTCAGAATGGCTAAGATCAAAAACTCAAGTGACAGCAGATGTTGCCGAGGATGTGGAGAAAGAGGAACACTCCTCCATTGCTGGTGGGAATGCAAGATGATACAACCACTCTGGAAATCAGTTTGGTGGACCCTCAGAAAAATGAACATAATACTACCTGAGGACCCAGCTATTCCACTCCTGGGCATATACCCAGAAGATGCTCCAACATGTAATAAAGACACATGTTCTACTATGTTCATAGCAGCCATATTTATAATAGCCAGAAGTTGGAAACAACCCAGATGTCCCTCCACAGAAGAATGGATACAGAAAATATGGTACATTTTCACAATGGAATACTACTCAGCTATTAAAAACAATGGCTTTATGAAATTCGTAGACAAATGGATCGATCTTGAAAATATCATCCTGAGCGAGGTGATGCAGTCACAAAAGAATGAACATGGTATGTACTCACTGTTAAGAGGTTATTAGACCAAAAGTTTGAAATACCCAAGAGTCACTTCGCAGCAACAGTTGTACTGAGTGTGAGGTCCCAGATGGAGGGCTTGGAGAAAGGACTGAAGGAGCTGAGGGAGTTTGCAGCCCCAGGGAGGTAGCAACAGTGGCAACTGACCTGACGCCCAGATACTTCTGGAGACTGATCCACCAACTAAAGAATACACATGGAGGGACCCATGGTGCTGGCCACAAATGCGGCAGAGGAGGGTCTTGTTATCCGTCAGGGGGAGGAGAGGCCCTTGGGCCTGAGGGTGTTAGATCCCCCAGTATAGGAGAATGCCAAGGAGGGAAGACGAAAGTGGGTGGGAGGTTGGGAGGGTGGGTTGGCGAATATTCCCATAGTGGCAGGGGGAGGGTGGAGGGAATGGGGAGGTTCCAAAGGAGAGATCTGAAAAGGGGGAAACATTTGAAATGTAAATAAAATATGAAAATAAAATAAAAAAAGAAAGTCACAAAAAAAGAATTTAAAAAAAAAAATTTTGAGCCATGCTTATGCAGATTACCGGAACACAATCCTTTGTGTCAAGAGACAAAATCTATCAGAATAAGAGTAAGGGCTGGGTATGCAGAGGTTTCTGTAATAACAGAAAGAGACACTCAAGTACCAGGATGAACACAGAAGGCTTTCTTAGGAAAATGTTGCATCTATTGAGTCCAAAAGACACAGTTAAGCAGAGGCAGGGCATGGGGAACTCCTACATGCTCCAGCCCTCCCGGTGTTGTTTGCAACTGTCTGCCTCCCCGAGCCTCAGATGACCTCATTGTGATTGTCATCACCAGACAACTAATGAGCAATTACTATATGCAGAAAACTATGTGTGCTTTCCTAGATTCAAACACGATCACCATTTTTCAGCAGCAAACTTTAGAAGTAAGTAGATGGATGTGGGTTGAAGAATGGACAGATGGAAAGAAACAGACAGAAGACGAGAGCAGCACCCAGTCTACACATTCACGTGACAATAGCAGTTTTAAGGGCTTCCCATGGTGCTTTACTCAAACCTCACTGTACTGTAAGGGAAGTTGGGAAGATATTAATTTATGTTGGAGGGGAAGAAGAGATTCTTATGCTAACGAGAGCATAGATGACCAGTACAACATGCTTGATGACTTGGAAGGATGTCAAGGATAAACATGGGCCGAGGGATGGAAAAACAGCTGGAGGGGTTATATCTTCAAGGAGAGCAGAAGGGCCAAGCTGAGACTGGAAGAAAAGAAACCCATTGCTCAAAACATCCTCGACTCTGGCTAATATAGCATCTTTTATCTCTAGTTTTTGAGAAGTGAGCTTTTTATTTATTTTTGTTATGATTTTATTTATTCTTGAGAATTTCATAGATTTATACAGTGAAGTTATATATATATATATATCTCCAAGAACCCTTTTCCTACCTAATGTCTTTTGATAACTACTAAATGCCACGATGTTTTGCTTATATGTGAATGGGTGTGGAGCCGACTAGTGATAAAGCCTCAAAATTTAACAATTCTCCTTCCCAAAGCAGCTATCTACTGCCAAAGCTCCCCAGTAAGGAGTGGAGAGGGTGCCTTTCCCACCTTACCAGGGTTTTGACTGGCTTGATCTTACGTGAGTTGTGTGCAGGTAATCAGAGCTGTTGCTGAGTTTATGTGTGCAACAACCATGTCACACCCAGAAGACAGCGTTCCATAGCACTCCTCCCATTCCTTGGCCTTTGTCTTCTTTCTGAACCTTGGCAGGAGTGGGAAGGATGATAAAGATATCCCATTTGGGACTGAGCACTCAATGTCTTATTCTCAGCACCTTGACTAGCTAGCTGTTCATGAGACAGTATCCGCATGAAGAATAGATGCTTGGGAGAGGGACCAGAAACACCATCCACAGCCAGTCTAAAAGACATATAGGTGAAAGTGCTTTGTTACGTTTATTTATTTATTTTGTGTGTCTTGTTTGGGGAGAAGAGGGTGCCTTGCCACAAGTGTGGAAGTTGAAAGCCAACTTGTAAGAGTTGTCGAGCTCGGATACAAGGACCTGCTGAACCATCTTATTAGTCCAGGTAGTAACATTTTGAAGAAGAAAGGTCTGTGAGGGTCTGGCCACATACATTGTGTCTGACAAGCTGAGTGCTAGCCCTGTGGCAGTCAGCATGGTCTAGGAAACAGGACTGTGACCGCAGTGATTCCTCTGCTATCCCTTCTTGCCCACTATAGGTTACATTCCACACTCTACAGCGAGACTCTGCTTAAGTCTTTCCAGAAAACCCATGGTCATTTCACAAAGTAGGATGAGAGGTCCCATCTGAACTGTTGTTGCACATTTAACATAGTGTGCTGAAACCCACACTCTGTCTCTCCCACCAGTTTGTGACCCTCCTGGGGTCACAGATCACTTCTTTCCAGCATGAACTAAGGAGGCTGTCAGATATTAGGTGACTATTACTGAAATCTGTTGAAACACCAAGCCATTGGTTTGTAGACATAAGAATATCATTTGACACTCATTCCAGTAAATAACACCTATACTTTCTGCATAAGTATCCAATTTCTGGGAGGAGTCTGAAGCATCCCTTTCTGTGTAATCTTTTAATCTGAAAGCTTTTTTTGTAAATTGAGAACAGTCTAGTTTTTAAAAAATTATTTGTGTTTGTCTTTCATGCCAACTCTGCTAAGTTACAGTCCCATTATCTGGGACCATGAAGCTGGGTATTGTGGATGTATTTCATTAATATAATTTTCATTTATAATCAATAGACTTTTAGGTAAAGGAGACCTACTAGTCTACTAGTTGATTGTTGTCAGACTGTAACTAAGTATCTGACAGGAAGCAACTTGAAGGAGGAGAAGTTTATTTTGGACCATGATTTGGGAAGGTACAGTTCATCATGGCTCCGGAGGCATCAAGGTGCTGAGGACATGTAGCTAGCTGAGTCTCTCACTTCTCAGTGAACCTGGGAATATGGAGAAAAAGGAATGATGGAGTCTTAATGGCTTTCCTCTTTTTCCAGTTATAGTTAGTCTGAGGACTCAGCCCACCAAACAACGCCACCCATATTCATATTCCCTAAAGAGTTATTAGCTCTCTAGAAGCACTCTCACAGATAGAGCTAAAGGTATACCTTCATTTATAGCCACAGGGTAAAAAGAAAGCAGGTAAACTCGACTTAATCTGCTTAATCCATTTAGAGTCCTAAAAGCAGCCCCGAGGCTATCCTGTAAGCAGAAATTCCATTCTTGATGGCAGGTTCCACCCAAGGGTGCCAGCCTGTCCTCTAGACAGTCTTCCCTGGGCACTGAGGCTTATCCTCACAATCACCGAAGCCAGTCATTACTATTCTTAGTGCATGTTTTCTTTGGTCTGTGTCTCTGATTGGATTTTAATTGATGTGGTTTAAATAGAAAACCTTAGAGGGGATTAGGTTTTATTTAATAGAAAAAAGTGTCCAATTTTCACAGTTTTGAATTCATCACATTCCTCTTGTTCTGGTTAATCTATTCTGTCAAGTATATTAACAACCTGGGTCCATTTTAACTCCTGCTAAATCCACGAATTCAACTCCTCTCTACCATTCTATGGGTGCGGCAGAAATGAATAGACCGTAGCAGTTATGATTAGGGTAAGGTGAAGCTACATTGCTCCCTTGAAGTGACATAGATTTGAGAGTATAGATTTGGCTTTGAGATTATAGATCTATTCTTGCTACTGCTTTTGAAGATTAAGACCCATACTTAGCTCCAGATTCCAGGATGACTCCAGCCTTCTCTGGAATCTTCTAGTTGGTATGTTTGGTTTTGGCTGACCATTGACAGTGATGAAAGAAAAGCAGACACTGTCTGAATGAGATAAAGGTGAGGCGTGCACTGGTCACTGTGGCTATCTGGTACTGGGCGCTGTGGTTCTCTGGCACTGGGCACTGTGGCTATCTAACACTGGGCACTGTGGCTCTCTGTCACTGGGCGCTGTGGCTATCTGACTCTGGGCACTGTGGCTATCTAACACTGGGCACTGTGGCTATCTGACACTGGACATTCTCTCTCTCTCTCTCTCTCTCTCTCTCTCTCTCTCACTCACTCACTCACTCACTGGGCACTGTGGTTCTCTGTCTATTTACTGCACAGCTTTTTGTTCTCATATCTTGAAATCTCAATTGTTACTGTCAGTTCCCAGGCACGGCCTTTTCTTGGGTCTCATGATCAACTCTGCCCTTTGCAATCCCCCTGTTGTCTAAAAATTAGCTCTGAATGCATGTGCAAAGATGCAATTCTTCAGCTCTTTGGACTTTTTAGATGATTCTGCTTTAAGTTTGAACATACCTGTGCTTCTTTCTGACCACTTTTGTATTTCTTAAATGTGCAGAGTCAGAGGTGTTTGTAACACACTTCAAAACCATGAGCAAATGCATAAAATGTATCAAACATTAAAGATAAAGTGGTCGACAGAGACGGAAGTGGCCAAGCTCTGGCCAATACTACCATCTGTTAGCTATAAGTAGAGTTGGCTCCTTTCTTTCTTTTTTTCCTTTGTTCTTCTTTCCTTCCTTTTTATTTTCTTTTTCTCTTCCTTCCTTCTTTCCTTTTCTGCCTGTTCTTTCTTTCTTTCTCTTTCTTATTTGTTTCTTCCTTTAATTTATTCATCTTCGTTTTACGTGTTTGAGTGTTTTCTTGCATGTATAGATGCACACCACATACATACCTAGTGCTCATGGAATGTGTTAGATCTCCCAGACTTCATAGACAGTATTGGACTACGATGTGGATGCTGAGAACTGAACCCAGGACCTCTATAAGAGCAGCAAGTAGTCAATAGTTGGATGGGAGTTGGTTTGTTCCCTATCTAAGGGTTATTTCTTGACAATTTCTAGGGGATGCTTCTCTAGTGACTTCTGCTCCCTGGAAGTTCCTCCTTCCTGCAGATAATAAAATGTATAAATAGCAATGGGCATGTTGCTATTTATGTGGCTCTGAATGACCAGAGCTGGGTCTTTTGGAAGATGAGGAGAGCTGTGTGAGTCTCTTGTGGCCCTCATATCAGTTCCACTGTTGTTTTGAGGTGACCACAGAGGGATAGCCACCACCTCAATCAGAGGTTCTATTTTTAGCTTTGGGGGAAATCTTCATACCTATTTTCATGGTGACTGAACCGTCAGCAGTCAGTAAGGAACTCCCTTTCTCAAAACCTCACCAGCATTTGTTATCATGTGTTTTATTGAGGTTTACATTACAATACTGTGTCGGGTTCTCTGTGTGTACATATACATCTGTAGACCTCCATATAGCAAAATTTGCCATTTTCTTATCTGAAGCATATGATTCGGTGATACTTATGCTCACAGTGTGGTGTGACTGCTACCTTTCTCCACTTCCAGAACTTTGTATCATCTCAAACAGAAGCTCCGAACCTATTTGTTAGTGATTCCTCATTCCAAAAATCTATCACACCCTGAGCTTCTAGTAAGGACTTTGGAATGGAAATAAAAATTGTTGCTTTTGATGTGGTTTATTTCACTTAGCATAATGTTATTTTTGTTTATGTAACAGTATATAATAGAATTATATTTCTACCCATATTTTGATTATGCATTCATCAATTGATACACACTAGATTATTTATGATATTCGGTTAGATTTGTTAGGGAACAAATCCATTTTTGTAGATGTCACCTGTTTTCTTCTGGTTCAAATCCTGTCATCATTCAACACCAAAATCAGTTTACAAGTTCACGAAAACCACTTTATGGTCAGCATTGTTGTCAGTAGTTTTCTTTTTAACATTTACAAATGATAACACAAAATATATAAATTGACAGCTTGCCATGCCTACTACTTATGTTTATTCATCTTGTCTTCATAGTCTATTTTTAAAAAAACAATTTTAATGCAAATAACTTGTATTGGTTTTATTCTGTTGTGGTGAGAAAATACCCTGACCAAAACAATTTAGACAAGAAAAGGTTAATTTGGCTGATTGTTCCAGAGAGGTACATTCTATCATGGTGGGGAAGGCATGACAGCAGGAGCATGAAGCCGGCCTTTCACACTGCACTGCACAATCAGAAACAAAGAAAGAACTGGAAGTGGAGCAAGTCTATGAATCCTCAGAGCACTGCCCCCAGTCATATACTTCCATCAGCAAGGTTCCACCTCCTAAAGTGTTGGTAGTCTTCCCAACAATACTACCAGCTGGAGACCAGATGTTTAGTACATGAGCCTATGATGGGTATTTCACATTTAAACCACAACATAAATTATACTGTACCAGTTCATTTTTCATTGTTGTGACAAAATGCCTACAAAAGAACTTAAGGAAGGAAGAGTTTATTTTGACTCATGGGGTAAAAGTATAGTCCATCATGGGAAGGGGTCATGGCAGCAAGAATTTAGGCTTATGGTCTTATTGCAATCACAGTTAGAAAACACAAAGAGATGAATGCTGGTGCTCAGCTTGTTTTCTCCTTTTTATTTAGTCCAGGACCCCAACTCATGAAATAAATGATGCTACCAAAATTTTGGGTGAGACTTCTCATTTCAATTAACCTACTATAGAAACTGCTAACACAAATGCTTACAGTTTGGTTCTAAGATGATTCTTAATCCAGTAAAGTTGAAAATTATGATTTACCATCATAACTCCATCCCTTGTGAGCCTGACACTCTAGCATGTCACTTTAAATAATAATAGTCTAACACTGATCCCACAGTCTCATGCAAAATATTCCCAGCACAACTTCAAAATTCTAGTATTTTAACAGTTCCAACACTCTTCAAAAGTTTGAGTGCAAAGTATCTTCTGAGAGTTGGTTTGTTTACCATGAAACCTTATATAATCAGGAAACAGATTCCTTCCCTTCAATACATGATGATGCAGAGTAAGAAAATGCTCCAATTCTAAATGTATAAGATAAGCAGACATAAAAATAAAGACCCAAGCAAAGTTATACCAAAGTCTAACAAGGAGAACACAAAGTTCTGTGGCTTCATACTTGGCATATGGGTCTCATGATAGAATCACCTGGACTCCAATGGACTTAAGTAGTTCTCTCACTCCATCTCTGTCACCTGTATGTATGTGTTCTCTTGGGGTAGTTCCACTTGATTCCCATGGCTTACTTTGTGCCCCTTGGTTCTAGCATCTCAAACACCCTAGATTCTCCATTGTAGCTCAGTCAGATGTAACTAACCATAGAATAATGTGAACAATATTGTCCTAATTAGATTTACCATTGCTGTGATGAAACACCATGACAAAAAAAAAGTTGGAGGGAAGGGTTTATTGTGCTTACACTTCTACCTCACTGTTCATCACTAAAGGAAGCAGGACAGGAACTCAAATAGGGCAGGAGGCAGGAGCTGATGCAGATGCATAAGGGGTGTTGCTTACTGGCTCACTTCCATGGCTTGGTCAGCTTGTTTTCTTATAGAACTCAGGACCACCTGCCCAGGGATGGCACCACACAATGGGCTAGGCCCTCTCCCATAGATCACCAATTAAGAAAATAACCCTATTGGCTTGCCTACAGCTAGATCCTATGGATGATGCATTTTCTCATAGACAACTCTAGCCTGTGTCAAGTTGACATAAAACTAGCCAGCACAAATAATCTGTCTTTGATATTCCTCTGCCAAACATTAGTCTAGGTGCTAAATAAAGTTTTCTTCCTTAAGTTGGTTTTAGTTAGTGTTTTATCACAGCAACAGAAACGTAATGGATATAGTCTATTACTTTCTAAACAAGCTTCATTGGGTTTTAAAGAAACACATAGGTTGCAACCAGATTCTTTGTGAATGTATAGGATAAATGGCCTGTAGCCCATTTCATGATAGAGTCCATGTTCCCCTATGAAACGTCATTATGTTAGTGTCCCACTTCTGACATCTCTTTTGGCATGCTGCTCTTGCAAATTCTCATCAGAATGACCCTTTAAGTTCTGCACTATAGGGATTTAAGTACAGCACTATAAGGATTTTCTAACACAAAGTTCCAAATTCTTCTACATTCCTCCTACAAATGAGATCAAAGGGCTTAACAAGAACATGGCCAGGTTTATCACAACCATGTTCCTTGTTCTTGATATTAATATTCTGTTAATTTGTTACTTTTTCTCATTGCTATAACAAAAACTATTTGACAAAGGCAACTTAAGAAAGGAAGGAAAGAAGGAAAGAAAGAAAGAAGGAAGGAAGGAATGGAGAAAGGAAGAAGAGAGTCAGCCCAGCAGGCTTTATTTCCTCTCAAATTACATTCATGTAATTTGATACAGTCTATCGTGGCAGGGAAATCATAGATGTGGGAGCTGGATGCAGCTGGCTACATTGCATCTATAGTCAGAAAACAGACAGAGATGGTTGTGAGCATTCAGCTTACTCTCTCCTTTTCATTCAGCCTGGAATGCTAGTCCATGGAATGCTGTAGTTATGTCTAGGGTGAGGAAGAAATGGGGAAAGGAGGAGAGATGGGGTATGGCATGACTCAGAAAGGGGTTTGTGTAGTTACAGTCTGAGAGTTCTAAGGGGAGCTATTACAGTTGTAGCCAAGCAGAAGGAACGGTTTTTGTGAATTTATTTAAAAAAAGGAGTAGACTTAGGAGCACTCATTCTGATGAAGATTAAAACTCAAGTTAACAATTTATGTTAAGTGTAAGTTGTTATATAAAAATTACCCTCAGAGAAAATGTTAACAAAGAAGGCAAAAGTAAAAATATAGTTGAAACCAAACATTAAAAAAATACATGGGATGAAAAAATTTGCAAACCAATGAACCAGCTAAAAAAATCAACAAAGAGAAACATAAAAGAAACCAAGGATAGGAAAACAAAACCAAACAGAACAGCATCAGAAGTAAAACAAAACAGAGAGCAGCTCCCTGTCCTAACCAGTACTCTTTGTTAGTGTCCTAACAGTTTCCAAACCCCTAGTGTTCTGAGTATCTGCATAGTAGGTGGTCTGTTACTCACCCCATCCCTAGTTCTGGTCCTTTGCTTATTTAAAATGTCCTCAAGTAAGGTTCATCTCAGAGATGCAGGGATAGTTCGACATACATAAATCAATAAATGTAATCCACCACATAAACAGACTGAAAGACAAAACCCACATGATTATCTCATTAAATGCACTAAAAGTCTTTGACAAAATCCAACATCCCTTTGTGATAAAAGTCCTAGGGATTAAGGATACAAGGGAGATTTTTCAGCATAATAAAGACAATTAGTAGCAGGCCTACAGCCAACATCAACCTAAACAAAAGAAACTCAAAGTATTTCAACTAAACTCTGGAACAAGACAAAGTTATTCACTCCATACCAAGTCAATATAGTAACTGAGGTTTTAGGTAGAGCTAGACAACAAGAGGAGATCAAAGGGATACAACTAGGAAATGATTGTTTAAGGATGTGTGTTTAATTATGGTTGATGGTATGTTCTCTAAAACCCAATCAATTATATTAATTTTTGAAATTTTTATTTTCTGATATAGAATTCATATCTGGCAACTTTTCACAGTTTGAATTTCTCTGCTGAGAATTATTCTTATTGCCTGAGAAATTCACACATGGGTACGATGTATTTTGATCAAATCTATCCATCCCTTCTCTTTCCATACCCCCATCCCCATTTCTCATTCCAAATTCTTGCATTATTTCCCCACACTGCTGAGTTCATTTATTGTTGCTGGTGTGTGCACGAGTTTTGGGCCACTCCATTGGAGTATGAAGTATGGATGAAGTATGGGAAAGCCTACCTGGGCAACATCACTAAAGAAATCAAATTCTTTTTTCCTAGGAGCCATGAATTACCAATAGCGTCTCAGCTATGGATAAGACTTCATGGTTCCCTCTCTCATTTGTGCTGAAATTTTGGCTGGCTTGATTTTATACAGCTCTTGTCTATACATCCACAGACGCTATGAGTTATAATGTGCATTGCCTGTTGTGCCCAGAAAACAATGTTTTTCAGCAGTCCTCTGTAACCTCTGGCTTGTAATCTTTCCATTCTGTCCTCCACAATGTTCCATGAGCTTTAGGAGGAGGGGTGTAATATAGAAATCTTGTTTACAGGCTAACACTCTAAATTATCTTATTCTTTTCATTCTCAAGTCTCTACATTAATTACAATCTGCTAGGGAAAAAAAGGAAACTTCTCTCATGGGAACTGAGATGCACTTATCAATCGGTATAAAGATGCATATTTAGAGAGCAGTTCAACAATATCCATTTAACAAAATAATAGTTGTAGGTTCTTCCCTAAGGCCTATGATCTACCCAAGATGTTCTTGGACAGTACCAAATACATATTCCATTTTGTGGAGCAGGACTTAAATCCAAGCAGAAAGTAATTGGTTTCCCCTTAGTATTCATGCCACTATTGCACTGATGGGCATATCTTTGCCAGGCTGGTTTTTAGTGTAGCCTGAATAATACACAGCAAGATAAGACTGAAAATTACTTTTCTCCATCAGCAGCCTGCATAGCACTTTCCAATACTATGAAAGTTAGCCAGTTATGGATTAAGCTTCCAGATCAGTAACAGCTTAAGTTTTCCTGGGATTCAATATTTGATATTTTCAGCCATATGGTTTTACCTTCAAGTTCTGGTGGTTTAGATAGAGCAATAGCAATAGCCTGTATTGTTTAGGGGGTTCTATAGTAGCCTCTGATCAACACCTGGGAGAGAAAAAAATCTATACTGGACACAGGGCTTTTGTTTAATAGCCTATGGCATCTGGAAGGCATTTTGCTCCTGTATAGGTTAACTCCATTTAGTCTCTCTCTCTCTCTCTCTCTCTCTCTCTCTCTCTCTCTCTCTCTCTCTTTCTCTCTCTCTCTCTCCATAAATATGTGTATATATGTCTGTGTATGTATATATGGAAGTGTGTGTATATATATGAAAAATATATATGGAAGTATATGAGATTTTACAATGTGTGTGTGTGCACGCCTAACACTTCAGAAACTTATAGAGTATGCGTCAACTTTTCTGCACAGGCAAAAAGTTTCCAAATAGGATTCTGGTAGCACAAGAATTAAGACAAATAATCAAGAAGTAGGACTTCATGAGCTAAAAATTTCCTGTACAGAAAAAGAACCATCTATCAAAGAAGATGCAGCCTATGGAATGGGAATTTCTTTTTACTAGTATAACAAACAAAAATCATGTCTCTAGTATACTAAGTAATCAAAAGACTAAACAACAAGAAAATTATCAACCAAATTTTAAAATGGACTGTGGACTTTGCACAGAGAATTCTCAAAAGATGAAATGCAAATGCCTAGGAAACATTGTATAATAACCTTAGCTACTGAGATAATATAAATCAAAACTACTTTGTTATGCTCTGTTACAACAGTCAGAATGGCTAAAATTAAGAAAACAAACAAGTAGTATTGGTGAGGGTATTGGGGGAAAGAGGGACACTGAGTCACTGTCAGTCATCTAACTGGTGCAGACACTGTATAATCAGTATTCTGGTTAACAACAAAACCAAACAAACCCTTCTGGACATATTCCCGAAGGATCCTATATCCTACTACAGAGATACTTGTTCATCCATCTTCACTGCTCTGGTAATGATAACTAGGAAATGGAAACACCCTAGATGCTTGTCAACTGACAAACGGATAGAGAATATGTGGTATGTATACACAATGGAACTTTATTCAGATGTAAAGAAAAATGCAATTATGAAATATGCTGGTAAATGGGTAGAATTGGAAATAATTGTTCTGAGATCTGCTCTCTCTCTCTCTCTCTCTCTCTCTCTCTCACACACACACACACACACACACACATGTGAATCCTAGATGTGAATCTTTGGACCTGTGTCTTTATAAATTGGAGTACCTCCAGAAGCCGAGAAGGAGCCATAGGAGGGTACCAAGAGATGGGGAACAGTAGAATGCGGCAGCAGGAGAAGAGTCATAGGGTGGGGAAGTCTAAGAGGCAGAGGGAGGAGAAGATGGGACAGACAAGAAGTGAAGGGGGTAACTAACACTCAGGGCCTTTGGGAATGCTACATGAAATCCTCTTAGCTAAGCACAACTGTTCTTTCCCTCTGCCTTTGAAAATATTTGAACACAGTTAAAAGCCCAGCAGTTGACTCAACTCATGGTAGATTTCTACTGATTACCGTTACTTTTTTATTCATTACTAGTTCCCTTGATCACATTTTCCTATTTCTTTTTGTATCTAATATTTACTTTATAATCAGACTCTTGGGTGGCAGACCCCAAAATGGTTTCTCTTTACTCTGCATCTGCTCTAGAGATCCTACTTAAGACTCCCCAAGATTAATGTTCTCTTTTTAAAATCTTGTCACCCTGTGTTGCATGAACTGAAAAGTGTTCTCAAGCAACAGATTTATAAAAGCAAATCTCCCCCCAAGCAGTCACTATTTTGAAAGTCTCAATTTCCTAAGTAGGTTTTACCTACTTTTGGTCATTACCTGGTACTTTCAAGTAGAAACCTACTCCCTGGCATTTACTATGCTATAGAAGTGTTTGCCTAAAAGAATTACTCAAAGTGGAGGATAGTGAGACCTTCAAAGCTGCAGGTCGCCTTTCTTTATTAGGTGTAAGATGATTTAAAATTTCTGTTCATTCTTGTCTCCAATCTGATGACTTACGTTCTATTGTGGGAAATTGTTCTGATCAACTGAATAGTTCAAACTGATTAGCATAAAATTTCCCCTTGTAAAATCTCATATACTTCTTAAAGATGAAATATTTTAAGCTTATTTGGAATTAAGTAGAAAACCCAAGAGATTTCAAGACACTATCCAAGTTTGAATTCCTGAAAATTCTTTTTCTTTTCTCTGTTATTTTCTGCTGCATTGAGGATCAAATCCAGTGCCTTGTGCATACTAAGTACATATTCTACCATGTACATCTCATGTACCATGTACGTCTTGTGCACTATGTAAATCTCATGCACCATGAACATCTCATGCACTATGTACATCTTAAGTACCGTGTACATTTCATGCACTATATATGTGTCATGTACCATGTACATCTACCATTCTATGCCTCAAACACCTTCAAACTTTTAAAAAAATGTTTTGTATGAATTATTTATCAATAAGTAAACTATGTATTCACATAAATTGCATGAAAGCAGAAGGAAAACTAGGGCAAAGATATTAGCAGGGGGAGGTGAGGGTGACTAAAGAAAGGGAAGGGAAGGCAAGGTGAACATGGCCAAAGAACATCGTTTACTGGAAGATAACACTATGCACATTAACTAGATACCGATAAAATACTCTAAAACATAAATATGGAACATTTTGTAAAATGTTTCATAGGTAAATACTATGTTGTGGAATTTATACTTTCTTATATTGTACATTTGGTATCAACCTTAAATATTTAAAAGGCAAGAACTCTTAAAATCTTTTATAGATTATGATTATAAACACTTAAATTTTCTGATTTTTTCCAAATATCATCCACTCTAGGTTCATAGGCTAGCCTTTCTCTCTGTCTAAATTACATATCCTAAAAATTGCCCAAGTGTTTTTGCCTTTGACTTTACTAATAAAAATGTTTCTGAAAGTCACCGTGAAATTTAAGTATAAACAAACTTGCATCTAATTCTTTAAAAGTGGTGTTCATGTGAAATATAGCTTCAGATATTTTCTTAACCAAAATGACACCATAATGATTTAAAATCAAATAAAAATTTTAAAAGATGGTTGGGTGCATTTTATTCCTTAGGTTACGATCCATGGTAATCTCATTTGGGAAGTAAACTGTCACTTGATACTCAAAAAGAGTAAGGTTTCATGTGCTTCTCACACATCCTCTTGCTCATTCACTTGTCATATCCCATAATTCAGTTATCACAATGGATCCTTAATTCATTGTTTGAAACCTATACTTAATTCTATGCTCTTAAAACAACCTCATGTTTTCTTTTCTATTCAGCAAATATCAATTTCACCATTTCTGGTTTCTATCAAGGGGTAAGGTCAGGTAGAAAGAATGAGGTTAGATTGGTGTCTTCTTCTAATGAAAAAACTGTCTTCGATTATTTCAGGGAGCTTTCTCTTTCTTTTGAGCTTTATCCGAAGTACAGCAAAAGAAACAACACAAAGAAATAAAGGAGAAAAAAAAGGGAAAGAAAGGGGGGGAGAGGAAGGAGTTTTGACGAATGATTTACAATGAAAACGCCCATTGTATCATATCGTGTGTTGTAGATGTGATTGATTTTCGACAGACATACCGTCCAGCAGTCACCATTTACAATCAGACTATCAGACATTTCCCTGCACCGGAAAGTTTCCTCATGCACTGTTGTCTAGTCGTTCTTCGAAATTTTACCCCATCAATAGCCACTAATACATTTTTTTTTTGTTCTTATAACTTTGCATTTGCCAAGATGTCCCCTAAGGCTATTATCCAGTACATAGTCTTTGAGCTTCTTCCACTTGCCGTAGGATATTTGAGATGTATTCATGGTGTGGGCGTGCATCTTCAGTTCATTCTATTTTACTGATGATAAAAGTTCCTTTGCATTAATGCACTACCACATTTGCTTATTCGTTGGCTAACATTTTCAAAACTTCAGTTTACAAAAACCATGTATATAGATATTATAATCATCTGTGTCTATGTATGTATATATGTATGAATTGAATGGATGTATGTGTTTGTGTATATTTTCAGTTCTGTTTTATACTATGTGTGTGTGTGTATATATATATGATATGTCCTATATGCCTTTTTCCCAAGATTGATGTACTTTTCACACATTCATCCACAGCTTATCAGTGTTTAGTTGACCTTCATTCTTTTTCAAATTTACACATAATATCTGTGCATAAAGATGAGTCAACAACATAATTTGAATCATTTGATAGTTTGATGAGATGTGGGGCTCTTGTCCTTCATTCTTGTCCCTTTCAGCAGTTCACTGATAAGCTGTCTCCTATCATAGGCTGCATTCAATAGCTGGTAATGGTGTTTGGCACCATTTGATAGGATGTGTTTTGCCATTAGATGAAATCTTTGTTCAAATATCTATCCCTCATCAGTAAATAAATTCTTATTTGTGTGCAGAGAACTTGCCAATAAGTCATGGGGGAGTGGGAGTAATAAACTAGAGTACCTGCTTCTAAATCATAGGCATTCTCCTTGACTC
This sequence comes from Rhynchomys soricoides, assembly GCA_019843965.1. Taxonomy (NCBI): domain Eukaryota; kingdom Metazoa; phylum Chordata; class Mammalia; order Rodentia; family Muridae; genus Rhynchomys; species Rhynchomys soricoides. The sequence goes on from JADRCH010000111.1 coordinate 1,191,943, forward strand.
CGGTACTTTCATTTGTCTTACGAACACAACGTGCAGCAGTGCATTTCTGATCTGGGGCTGAGATTCTGTTGAGGAGTAAGTAGCAAAGTACACAGAGGTGGGGGTAGAAGAACTGAGTGCTGAGATGTGTGGTTCCCAGGCCTGCGACCACCAGGTGTTTTCAGGAAGCTTACAGGGATGCTGGTGAGATTGGGGCATGGAGATGGGTGTGAAAAGTGGTGTGGGGAAGTGGGTCAGTCCTCAGGCAAAGGTTAGAATCGTGAGATGATTTAAACTTTCTATTCATTCTTGACTCTAATCCAATGAATTGTGTTCTAGTGTGGGAGTTTGTTCTGGCTAGCTGACTAGCTCAAGGTTAGAAGGCTTGGACTTCGTTCTGTTGAGTATACTGAATGTTAACGGTGTGTTAATCAGAAAAAGGGGAAGATCACATGTATATTTTAGGAACATCTTTTATGTTCATACATACATGTTCTTGATATATGTCAAGGTCATCCCTGATGAAGCTGCTCTAACAGGGAGAAGACATTGGTTCAGTACAGAAGGCACAAGGCTTTAAGAATCATCTAGTCTAAAATTAGACCACAGTCATTTTATTGTGTGTGTTATACTGAGCCTCTTTTTATTCCATATACAGTCTGGGGACCAGACTTCTTTAGACAAGGCTTGGGTGAGAAAATGGTTACCTTTTCCAAAGATGATTTGGACTTTCAAAGAAAAACTACAGCAGCAGAGTTCCCACAAGGGATCTTTGTAGGTCCGCCAGAACAAAACTTAACATTTTGAAATTACTAGAATTAAATCTATGTGAGCCATGGGTAGGTGGAAATTAACCTGGGAAGTTTTATCACATGTTACTATTAGAAATCAGAAGGAAGAGAAGGAGGAACTATAAAATGAGCAAAAGAGTGGGCTGTAGGGAAATGCCTGGATTGGTATGGGAGAGATGTGCTGTCCCATAAACTGCACTAATTTTCTTTTCTTTTTTAAAAATTTTTTATTGACTATTTTGTTTATTTACATTTCAAATGTTATCCTCCTTGCCTGTTTCCCCTCTGAAAATTCCCTATCCCACTCCCTCTTCCCCTTGCTTCTATGGGGGTGCTTCCCCACCCACCCACCCACTCCTGTCCCACCCACCTACAATTCACCAATGCTAGGGCATCAAGCACAGGACCAAGGGCCTCCCCTCCCATTGATGCCAGGTAAGGCTACTATATTTGCAGCTGGGGCCATGGGTCCCTCCATGTATATTCTTTGGTTGGTAGTTTAGTTCTTGGAAGCTCTGGGGGGTCTGGTTGGTTGATATTGTTGTTCTTCCTATGAGGTTGCAAACCACTTCAGCTCCTTTAGTCCTTCCCCTAACTCCTCCATTGGGGTCTTCATGCTCAGTCCAATGGTTGGCTGCAAGCATTCGAATTTGTATTGGTAAGGCTCTCACCAAGCCTCTCAAAAGACATCCATACCAGGTTCCTGTTAGCAAGCACTTCTTGGTATCAGCAATAGTGGCTGGGTTTGGTGGCTGCATATGGAACTAATCCCCAGGTGGGGCAGTCTCTGGATGGCCTTTCCTTCAGTCTCTGCTCCACGCTTTGTCTCTGTATTTCCTTTAGAGAGGAGCAATTCTGGCTTAAAATTTTGAGAAGGATGGGTGGCCCCATCCCTCAACTGTGGGCCATGCCTAATCTCTCGAAATGATCTCTACAGGTTCTCTCTCCCCTTTGTTGGGTATTTCATCTAATGTCATTCCTGTTGGATCCTGGGAGCCTCTTGTTTTCCTGGCAACTGGGACTTTCTAGTGGCTACCCCTAGTTCCCCATCCTCCATTGCTACACATCTCTGGTCAATTTCCTGACGCTGTGTACATTTCCCCTGTCTCCTCCCACACCTGATCTTGTCCCTCCTTTTTTCCTCTCCTCCTCCTCTCTTCAACCCATGCTCATGGATCAGCATGATTCTAACATAGTAAAAATGGCCATCTTAAAGCAATCTACAGATTCAATGCAATCCCCATCAAAATTCCAACTCAATTCTTCATAGACTTAGAAAGAGCAATTTTCAAATTCATTTGGAACAACAAAAAACCTAGGATAGCAAAAACTATTCTCAACATTAAGAGAACTTCTGGAGGAATCACCATCCCTGACCTCAAGCTGTACTACAGAGCAATAGTGATAAAACTGCATGGTATTGATACAGAGACAGACAGGTAGATCAATGGAATAGAACTGAAGACCCAGAAATGAACCCACACTCCTACATTTACTGGATCTTTGACAAGGAGCTAAAATCATCCAGTGGAAAAAAGATAGCATTTTCAACAAATGGTGCTAGCTTAAGTGGCGGTAAGCATATAGAAGAACACAAATTGACCCATTCTTATCTCCTTGTACAAAGTGCAAGTCCAAGTGGATCAAGGACCTACCCATAAAACCAGATACACTGAATCTAATAGAAGAGAAAGTAGGGAAGAACCTTGAACACATCGGCACAGGGGGGAAATTCCTGAGAAGAACACCCATGGCTTATGCCCTAAGATCAAGAATGGGACCTCATAAAATTGCAAAGCTTCTGTAAGGCAAAGGACACTGTCAATAGGACAAAACCAACAGATTGGGAAAAGATCTTTACCAACCCTACATCTGATAGAGGACTAATATCCAAAATATAGAAAGAATTCAAGAAATTAGACTCCAGAGAACCAAATAACCCTATTAAAAATGGGGAACAGAGCTAAACAGAGAATTCTCAACTGAGGAATCTCTCATGGCTGAGAAGCACTTAAAGAAATGTTCAACATCCTTAGTCATCAGGGAAATGCAAATCAAAACGACCCTGAGATTCTACCTCACACCAGTCAGAATGGCTAAGATCAAAAATTCAGGTGACAGCAGATGCTGGTGAGGATGTGGAGAAAGAGGAACACTCCTCCATTGCTGGTGGGAATGCAAGCTGATACAACCTCTCTGAAAATCAGTTTGGCAGACCCGCAGAAAAATGAACATAATAATACCTGAAGACCCAGCTATTCCACTCCTGGGCATATACCCAAAAGATTCTCCAACATATAACAAGTACACATGCTCCACTATGTTCATAGCAGCCATATTTATATTAGCCAGAAGCTGGAAACAACCCAGATGTCCCTCAACAGAGAAATGGATACAGAAAATGTGGTACATTTACACAATGGAATACTGCTCAGCCATTAAAAACAATGACTTCATGAAATTCGAAGCAAATAGATGGAACTAGAAAATATCATCCTGAGTGAGGTAACCCAATCACAAATGAACACACACGGTATGCATCCACTGGTAAGTGGATATTAGGTTAAAAGCTGGGAGTACCCATGATACAACTTACAGACCATAAGAAGCTCAAGAAGAAGGAAGACCAAAGTATGGATGCCTCAGTCCTACCTAGAAAAGGGAACAAAATAATTTTCAAAGCCTAAGCTGTTCAACCAAATCTGAGGCAGCTGTCAAAAGCATGGGAGGAGTTAGACCAGGGCTTGCAAGGTGAACTTTGGGCCAATCTGGTGGTGGAATAACTTCTATAGCATGGAAGTGTCTACCTAAACCATTTAGCTAAAAGTAGCTCTATTGTGTCAGTTAATTAAAAACTAAAAATCATTTCACCCACTTGCTGAAAAGCAACCCCAGCTGTTGTACATTCCCATAGGGGAGTTATAGCAGCAGTATGTGTGGCGTAGGAGGAAACAGGGGACCTAGAGCACCTGCTTCTAGAGCCTAGCCTAGTCACCCAGTAGCTTCAAATGAAACTCGAATTTCCTTAACTATTGAGTATGAGCACTTACCCATGCAGCCATTTTGAACGAGCCAATGAAAGTAAGGATTCCTTGTAAAGGTTATTCAGATCTTAACTAGTAACACTGACCAACAAAGGTAAGCATTTATAGAGTAGTACAGTAGCCACAAGTGACTGAGCTGTGGTTTGTCCAGAATGAGATGGGCTGCCAGAGCTGATACAGAAAAAGACAAATATAGCTCATTCACATGGCAGAAGCTCATATAAACTCACCAGGTCTTATGTATGTATATGTATATGTGTATGTATATGTATATATGATATGTATATGATATGTGTATGATTTATATCTATATATCATCTGTATCTATATCATCTATATTTATATGATATATCTATCTCTATCTATCTATCTATATATCTTTTAGTTTAGTGTTTTTATAGGATTTGCAAGTGAGTGAATGAGTGGGCCTCTGATTCCTGTGCCTTCTCTTGGGCTCTTTTCCTTCTGTTTGATTGTTCTGTCCAATTCCAATGAAGTAGTTTTAGTTTCATCCTATTATATTTTATTTTGTTATATTTTATCATTATCTCTTAGAAACCTGTTCTTTTCTAAGGGAGTGGGTTTGGATGGGGAGGTAGGTGGGGAGTGGAAACCATAATCAGGATATATTATGTGAGAAAACAATCTTTTTTCAATATAAAGAAAAATACCTCATTCTTAATGTTTATATTACTTACATGTGAAAGTATAGTACTTTACTTATATTGGGTAAAAGAAAATAAATGTTAAGTTCATCTATATTTTAACCTAATTTAATGTAATTGCAAGAAAAATTTACGGTATGTGTGTGGCTTCTAGCTGGGATTTGCATTATGCTTCCTGTGGGCAATAATATAGTGGTATATTTCTCGTTCATGAAAAAAAGTAATAAAGAATGTAAGGAACTTGGACCCCACCTTTAAAATTAAAGGTAGAAACATGTGAAAATTGTGCTTTCCTCTTAAATTCATCCATTTAAAAATTCACTTTGCAAACTTGGGATGTGTCACTTCAAGGCTTGACTCTGTTCCTCTAACTGAATACAACATGGTCCATGCCCTACAGGAGCCCACACTGGATGAGATGGATAGAAATGGAGAGTTAGCCGAGCATGCACAACCCATCAAGACTCTCTTTGTGGGGGCTGGAGAGATGGATCCACAGTTAAGAACACTTAATGCCCTTGCAGAGGGTCCAAGTTTAGCTCCCAGCACACATATCAGATGGTTTACAATCATCTGTAACTCTAGTTCCACAGGACACAATAACTTCTAGTCTCCCTGGGCACTAGCTATGCACATGGTGAACTTGCATGTCTGAAGGCATATGCCCACATGTACACACACACACACACACACACACACACACACACACACACTAAAAGCAAGTAAATAAATCTTTTAAGGAATGCTGTTTTAAAAAATATCTTTGAAGCCAGGACAAGTGTCATAGTCCTTTAACTGAAGCCATTCTGGAGGCTGGAGCAGGAAGATCACAAGGTCACAGAATGAAGTCTAGACCAGCCTGGGCAACTTAGTGAGAGACTGTTTTGGTCTGGCGATATGGATAGGCTTGATTCCCAGCACTAAAATTAACAACAATAATAATAGAATGGATCTGATGATTCTTAGTATCACTGGATGAGGGGTCCTCAAATATATGAAGGTGAGAGCAGACATAACTTCAGGAGATCTAAAAGTTCCTTTAGGCTGCAGACAAGCTAGGCTGCCTTTACATATTTCAGTGTTGCACCTTTCAAAGCTGCACATGGGCCTGATAAATGATCAGCTTCCAGAGGACCCTATTATCTGAGCCTGTAAAGATATGATGCTTAGGAGGCCAAGGTCATAGGTTTGTTCCCTGTGTGGGTCACTTCTCTTTGCTCCAGCCCATGCCTCAGACTTGCCCCCTGAAACCTCAGCTGGCTGCCCTGTAAATACACTTTGGCTCACTCGACCAACAGAGCAGGAGCATGTGCTCCTGGGAACAGGGCACATCTATCACTACCAGAGCAGCAGCTGAAAGCACACTCTCTACCATCGGTGAGGACTGTCAGTAGAGTGCTTACAACTTAGCATAGCACTTCATACAGGGGCCCAATTCAAGGCATCTATTGCTAGCATATGTAGACCTGAGCTCATCGACCTGGGTAAACTTAATAGAGCAACAACTCTGGGCACCAGAGCTTCTGCACAGAGCAGAACACAAGTAGCATTCATGGGACTTCAGCCTTTTCTAAAGATAGTATTGCCAGCAAGCCCACTGGGCCTCTTGGCATGACCTATAGTGATTGCTTAGACTTGGAGATATGGGCACCTATCTCTTGATTGACCTGTCTGCTGTCAGTGTTTACATCCACATACATATATGAAGGTGGTATGTTTTAGTTCTAGGCTAAAGCTCAGTCCTATACTCTTCACTGAAGCACTGCTGACAGAAAAGCTGGTCTGGAATCTCCAGCTACACAAATAAATACTGCAGCAAGGCCTAACAGGAAGACCCTCACTACCCAATTTCTTCCAGATGGCAGTGATGGATGGCTGTATGTTTATGTTTACTTGGTTTCCCAGGTGACTGATGTCCTGGTTTCCACTGGTCACGGCTTGATGAGCATTTCTTAAAGATGTGAGCCGCCTACTCCAGCTGCCCAGCTCTTAGCCCATTGGTTTATCCCACACTCAACATGGTCAAGAAGATATTGTGCTTCTTGGATGTCTAGTTAACTCTTCCCTTACCAATGGTTCTCTAATCTCCTTATAAATGTCTGGGAGTAGCAAAGCAAAAATAAAGTAAAGAAAAATGAAAAGAAATTCACAAACACAAACAGACCACTAAAGAGAGAGGCAGACGTGAAGATCAGAGCAATATATTGTGAGTAGGACTCAGGCTATGATCTGTGGAGGAAGTCATGGCCTCTGGAGTTTGGAACATTTAAGTCACCATGTTCATGATAATTTACTGTTGGTAATACAAATTAAGTGCAAATTGGATGAACATGGCTGCAGTCTCAAGACTGGTCTCTTCTGCAAAATGTGACCGGCCAGAATTGTCTTTCCCCTGGACTTTCAGAGGTGGGAGCACTCACATTGATTCTCACAAAGTTTTGGAAAGTGAAGAAATATTTATTTTTTCATCAATTCCTTCTGATTCTGAATAGAGAGCAAAAGTGTTACAGGATTTGGCACTTAGAGGAGATTGGTTCAAATCCTGCTTCTGCTGGTTAGTGCTTGTGTCTTTGAGTGAATGTTAGCCTTATCGATGTTCCCTTTATAATGGGCATGTTTGCTTACCCCATAGAGTTCTTATAAAGACCAAATACCACGTGTGTAGTACCTGTTGCATGGCTTAGGTCATTAATATAACACCCCTTCCATCTTCTTTATTATTTTTTCTCAGAACTCTTCTGTCCTCTCCTCTCCTGCAGCTCTGGACTGAGTTAGCTTATCAGTTACCTCTTGTAGTTACTGTTTCTGACAGAGGCTAAGGGCTAACTCAAGATTTCCATCTTGCTCCACAGCCTCAGAATTTCTCCTCCTATGAGAGATGCTCTGATAACATCTCTCCTGCTGCAAGACCTCCAGGTGCCATTTCTTGCCTAGGGGTCAACGGCTCTCAAGTCCTTTGTAGGGTATGCAGACTTCCCAGTCCCTCTACTACAGCCTTGAGCCTGGTTCCTTCCCCATCAGACTTTCCCTGACTTCTCCCTTCCGAGCCTTTTCTATCTCTGTAAACCCGCCCTCTCTTCCCCTTCATCTAGAGAGTTCTTTGCTCTTTTAAGGTTCATTTTCACCTAACATCACTTTTGTAAAGTAGGTTCTGATTCTTCCAAGAAGTGAAGCAATCCCCTAACTGTCGTCACTTTGTGATGTGAACTGCAGAGCTAAGGATGAAATGTGCATGAATTTTTGTTTATTATGCCTTATGCCTGTCTCTCCTCTGTGAAGGTTTTTCTTTGTATGATAGAAATGATACATTTTGTTACTTCATTCTCCATTGCTAGAATATACAGTTGATACAAAATACATTTGATATTCGTTTGTACTGCCATAAAGAAACTAATTTTAAAATGTTACATTTTAAAGTTGTCACCTAGAAATCTCAACATACTTTTCAGCTCCTGGGTTAAAGAATCCCAGGATGGCCCTTCTGTGATGTTACATATTTATTGAGTCTTATTACATAGTTGGGTTATTGAGCAATTTCGTATTTATCCTGTAAGGATCGAAGGACCTTAATATAGTTAAACATTCTTAAAGGCTGGGCACTCATAAACTAGGACTCAGATTGAACCTGTTCACCAGTCCAGATGTGCATTCCTCACAAGCTGAAACTTTCCTCAGTTTTTGTCTTTCAGTAAAGCATTTACTTCCTTCTTAAAAGATGGATAGGTATGTAGATAGATAAAGATAGACACATGCATAAATACATACATACATATATGCATGCATGCTTAAACATATACACACACATATATCATGAACATAAGGGACTATTATCTCTGTTATAGAGCAAACTCATCTAACAAATTCTATTTGGGAAAGAAATATTCTATTCATGTTCAAAAAGGAAAAGGCCAATTTTCATCACTTTCAGAAGTTTAAAGACAATGAATATACAGATTACGATTTTTTTCTCTAATGAACATGTATTTTATAAAATTTCTTGGAAATGTACTGGACAAGTTATATTTATTTTTCCTGCTTAGAAATCTTTGTCTTATAACAGAGAAAACCCTTTAGCATCTTTTTGCTTGCCTTCATCATAACATGTGATGTCTGTGTGACGTATTTCAGCCTGTTTCTTTCAGAAACATCTGCATGTGTTATTCTCAGTAGAATGACCACCCACACAAAGTTAGTACTGTCATGTTTTGGCAAGATGACAAATAGGACAGAAACTTTGGTTAACTCAAAATATGATCTCTTTCTTTCTTTCTTTCTTTCTTTCTTTCTTTCTTTCTTTCTTCCTTTCTCTCTTAGTTAGGGTTTAAGAACAATATGTTTTACTATTACAGTGCTTTTTCACTTTCTGCTTCAGCGTTTGATAGACAAATCCATGACTGGGATTCATAAGTGAAAATGACCTTCCATGTAAAAAAGGATTGTTTAAGAGGCATAGAGAACTGACAGCCTAAAAGAAGTCTTACTGGAAAATGCTTCTTCTATTTGGAGTGCCAGAGGAGATCCTGTCTTGGCTCCTGAGGGCTGGTAAGGCCAGGAAGGCCAGACAGTCTTAATTGAAGATCTCTTAACTTAACTGAGATTGGGTTTCAATCCTAGTCTTGGGAGAAGCCATATCTCTCTAACCATCTCCCTTGTCACTGCAGAAATCTCACTGTGGCCTGCTGGTTGAGGATAAAGGTCCCTTACCATGTGGGTTCGTGCTTCTGATCCATCCTATATGCTTTAAAAGAGAGTCTTGTTCACTCCTGGGATCCTTCCATATGTTCCTGATGTGTCATGAAATTCAACTGAAATAATGATCTTCACCTGAACACTTGAGTATCAGAGCAAGCCAAGTGGGACAGATGAGCTCAGGCTATTACATTCTACTGGTGGCCGGCTGTCTCAATGTTAGAAACAACAGACTAGCATGTATAATCCCATCACTCTCCCAGTTTCACTAGGAAACAACTTCTTCACGATGCTAAGTGCCTGTCTATAGTGATCTTGCATTTTTGCTATTACTTTGAAGATGCCAAGCCTGCTGTGGACTTTAGTGATGAGGCAGCATCACACAGTTAAAAGGATCCTTGAGAGATAATTCAGTTCAAGGAGAAAGTATAAAGCAAGCACTCCCTCTCAAACCTATAAAGAAAATCTGAATCATGGAATTGCCAGCTATTAGACAGAAGGTTGACTGCAGGGAAATCACAGGAGAGTCAATGGCATGTGGGGTTAATGAGAAAACTACACAGAAACCAGGGGTTTAGAACAGTCTACCCAAGTAAGTTCTCACAGAGACAGCAGGGCTGTGATATTCTCGCTGTCTCTGTCTGTCTGTCTGTCTCTCTCTCTCTCTCTCACACACACACATACACACACAAAGAGACAGCAGGGCTGTGATATTCTCTCTGTCTCTCTCTGTCTCTCTCTCTCTGTCTCTCTCTCTCTCACACACACACCTTGTAATCACATGTTAACTCCATTCCACTTCTTATATATGGCATATTAATCTTTTTTCCTGTTTTTGCCTTTTATTTTCAGAGTATTTTTATTTTTCTTTATCTTTTAAGATATTAAATTTCAATTAATTAATTGATTAACATCCCAAATGTTGCCCCCTCTCCCGGTCTCCCCTGGAAGCCTCAATCCCCCTCCCTTCCACCTCTGAGAGGGTGCTCCCCCAGGCATCCTTCCCCCTCCCCCTCTCTGGAGCATCATTTCTCTTCAGGATTAGGCAGATCCTCTCCCACCGAGATGGCATATTAATCTTATTTCTTTGTTAATAGTATGAAGTAGTAGTCATGTAAACAATATAAAAGTGTGTTAACGAGACATGTATTCAATTTTTGAGAGAATCTTGCCGAATTGCCTTCTTGTTTCAGTGTAATCTCTCACCCAATGGTGCCTCTGAGACTCTTTCCTTTCACCTTTGGCATCGCTGAGTGTTATTATTTATTTTACAAACCGCCATCTGATTTGATCTACAGCAGGCCCGGATAATTATGAGTCTTCTAAGCTAGCACGCATCTCTTGGTTGTGAATGCTATCATGACCGGCTAGAAACTTGGGTGTGAGCTTCTTGGATCCTTCTCTTATCACTTTTATTTTTGCTTAGAGAATTGATTATAGGATCTAAAGAAATGGTTTAGGGGTTAGAGAGATGGTTTCGTGGTTGAGAGCACTTAACATTATTATAGAAGACCCAGGTTCAGTTCCCTGCTTCTACACTGGGAAGCTCACAATCATGTATAACTCCAGTTTGAGGGGCAGGCACATTCACACACACACACACACACACACACGCACTGGGAAGCTCACAATCATGTATAACTCCAGTTCTAGGGGCAAGCACATTCACACACACACACGCACACGTGCACACACACACCAATTGGATTATAAAAAGTTAATGGTAACAGTTCCACCCATCTTACAATTCGCTTGGTGTCTTCCTTACCTGTCCCTTTGATCCTCACAACATTTCTCTCAACTATGTAAGGGGGCTTTGTAAATTAGAGCAGTTAACAAGTGCACATTACTAATAAAAGGAAGTGAGTGGAGCTGAGTACAAACCTTACATATTCAGAGTCTGTGTTCCTCCAGTCACTTTCCACTTTTCCTCTTTGGAACAGATGACTATTAAAGAATATGTGTTTCTGATCAGTGTTTTCCCCCTTTTATCTTGTCTACTGTCTCTAGAGACCCTCATTGGTTGTTGAATCAGGCAGACCTACAAACACAGTAACTTGTGGATTATAGAGGTATCAATTTTGCATATAAGATACTTTTGCAATTTGAATATTTAGTGTGTAACCCAAAGTGACCCAAGGTATCATATGGATCCTGGTGGGGTGCTGTAAGATCTCATGATGATCTTATCAAGTGTCAATGTCAGAATTGGGAGCAGACCTGCCAACTCTCAAGCGTTGTACGTGTGCTCTGTGAACTCTACCTTACAGACCAAAAATGTTTGTGAAAGGAGATCAGTGCATTCTTTTCATATAGACAGGCTACATAGTAAGCCAGATTCTCAGGAGGCTGCACGCTGAGCATGGAATCAGAACAGGACAGGTTAAGAGTTTTCATAAGCCAGTTTGAGCTCAAGTAGCTGAAGGCATGCTTACCATTAGGGGGTCACACACTCAAAGCCAAAGGGCCCAGAAGACTGTAACAAAGATGCCTGAAGGAGGTCAGAGAGCAGGGGATGATCCAGACTGTGACAATGGGGACAACACACTGAAGAAGCAGCTACTCCAGCCCATTATGGCCAGTCAACCTAAGCCATGTCTTCCCAGAAAGACAAGCTTCAAAAAAGTTAAGGACCTAGATTTTTAAATATGAAATTAGGTGACAATTTCTTTAATGTAAAAGATACTATGAGTCAGTACACTGTAGGCCAGACTTAGCCTACCAAGTAGCTCCCCATGACACTTGACTATTAAAAAAAAGTCTTTCATCCAGAAAATATCTGCTTATAAATGACTTCTTTATCTCTAAACAAATTCCAAGGGGCATTTTTCTGGTTTCCCTTTTCATCCTTGGCAGTTGACCATCATTTACATTCATTCTTCATATAGAATAGAGAAATTTTAAATTTCTATTACATCTTTATCAAGTGTGTGTGTATGTGTGTGCACATATGTTTACATGTGTACATACATGTGCATTCAAGTGTGTGCATGTGTACATGTGTGTACATGAGAGTGTGTGTGCGTTGCGTGTACCTATGTGTGTGTGCATATGTGTACATGAGAGTGTGTGTGCGTATGCACATGTGAGCTTGTCTTGTGTGTGTGTGTGTGTGTGTATGTATGTTAGGGGGTGGTCACAGTCCCATGGTACATAGGTGGATTTCAGAGAAGAACTTGTGGCTGTCAATTTTCCCCTTCCACTATGTAGGTTGGTAGCAGTTGCCTTTACCTGCTGAACCATCTCCCCAACCTTAGGACAGAGTGTTTATCTCCATATTGTTTCTTCTTGCTAAATCGAATATATCTATATTTCATCCATGTCTCCTTGGGAGGACCGCCAGCCCAACCTCTAAGTGGACTCATACCAACTCAAATTTCAGGTGACATCTCAGTTTCCAAGTCCTTGAGGGTCTGTCTCTGCTGTGGTATTTGCAGGTGTCCCAGTCTTACTTTTCAGAAAGAAAAAATAAAATACAAATCATTTTATTGGCTTATGTATTATTTGGTCTTCTATTGCTGTGTTAAACTAGCATGACCAAAAGCAACTTTTGGAAAAAAAGAGTTTATGTTGGTTTATGGTTCCTGATAGATAAGAGTCCATCATAGCAGCAAGACATGAAGCACAGAGCAGCCTTGGTGGCAGGAGCAAGAAGCTGAGGGAGTGCACCTTTAACAGGGAACATGACAGAGAGGGACAACCAGAAGTGGAGCACCCCAATGCCCACCCACAGTGACCACCTCCTGCTGCAAGGCCATGCCTCCTACATCTCCTCCAATGGAACGATCAACTGGGGACAACTCAAAAGCCTTCAGGGGGCATTTCTCATCACATCTACCATGGGTCTAGGCTGTGGTTGAAGTTATTGTGTTGTAAATTGTTGAAAAATTGTTAATCTGAAATATATGCTTTCCAACGAAGTAGTAACAAACAGCTACATGGGCTTCTTAAGAATTGTATCAGTGCTGCATGTGGTGGATCACACCTTTAATCCCACCCTTAAGAGCCAGAGATAGGTTGATCTCTGTAAGGTGGAGGTCAACCTGGGCTATAGAGAGAGTTCCAGGCTAGCCAAGGCTTTATAGAAAGACCATGTCTCAAAAAAATATCATATCAGATTATTCCCCCATAGTAGTGGAGTTTCATTCCTTAAACCTGGATGTTGAATACAGTTAAACACACATGATCATGAATCCTAACACTAAAGTCTTGGGCAGACTGGTAACTTTGGGAATTCAATTACCTTAACCGAGATAGAGAGTAACAACAATGTATTCCTCACACCAGTATTAGTGTGGGGAATATATATATATATATATATATATATATATATATATATAAGCTGTTGAGGCTCTTCTGACTTGTTCACCTCTTAGAGGGTAAATCAGTAATGGAAAAACATGCGGAAGTGTACATATTACGCTGAAGACACCATCTCCTTTGCTAGAAAGAAACTAAAAATAGCCATAAATACTGACACAAAGCTGAATTCATTTACAGGAAAAAGCTGTGAGCATGCCCTCCGTTGAGACACAATCAGCTCCATGATCGTGCGGTCCTGACAGTAAGGATGTAGAGTGGGTGGGAAGAGCAAGTTCCTCACCTTCTTGACCAATGCTTCACAACCTGCAAGCTGCAGGCTGAGGGACCACAGCCACAGGCTGCAATTATCTCCCAGCCCTTTGAAGCTCCGGCCAAGGGGTTTGTTGTCTCTATCCCATGTGATTGAGACAGCAACGTCCTCTTTCAGAAGACAGAATCCTTTGTACCCCACCCTCTGTCTGCCACTGGCAGGAAGTGGGAAGAGAGGGGCAGCTGGCCCCTCTCCTCTTCATCCAATTTCACACATTGGTTTTTAACATTAATAAATTGGTTACATTTGCCCTGCATTTGGCAGCCAAGGTTTCTAATAACACTCTGATCCCTTCAGAGAACGTGAGTGAGTGGCATGCAGTGGGCTCTGGTTGCCTCCTCCCCCACTTTCTGCTGTCAAAGGTCCTGCACATTAGCAGAGGTCAGACGCTTGCCTGGGCTGGGGCAGTCTAGGACAAGGGCATGGCTTCAAGGCACTGTCACATAGCTCAAAGATTTTCCCCTCAGAGGGAGAACAGATAAGTTTTAAGCCCAGGCAATGTGCAGCTTTCTTCAGCTGTCAATCCTACCTGGTTTGCATATAGATTGAGAAAATGTGTGAGATTTGACCACAAGAATCAGTCTGGAGAATTCAAGGAGTGGGGGTGGGGATAGGGGTAGGGATGGGCTTGAGGGTGGGGTGGAGGGTGATGGGAAAGAAAAAATGTGTGATGCAGATGTGAGAGAGGTCTGTGTTGGCTTGACACCGCTGCCTTTGTGAGGCTGGCAGAGTCTGGGGATGCAGAGCCTGAATAAGGACAGTGTGTAAAGGCATTCACAGTTCCTTCAGGCAATCCTTCTTTTTGCCGCCAGTTATATACCTGATGATCGCTGAGCAAGAAGAAGCCCTTGAACAGAAAGCAGATTCAGAGCTAGGCCAGCCATACCTTCAGCCTCCAGACAAGGAGACAGGAAGCCACAAAAAGAGATAAACTCAAGCGAGTATCAGCTGGTCTGGAACAGATCATGATGATCCAGAGTGAGAACTCTTCAAAGAGTAAAAATGGAGTAAGGACAGAAAAATTCAGTTAAATCTAATTGGTATTTTATGTTCACCCCTATTTGAGAGAAAAGAGTGGTTTTAGATACCATAAATGTATCCGATCCAATTCCTTCCCACCCAGAAGCTTGCAGACCATTAAAAAATAACCTTCACAACTCAGTCCTTCCAGAGTATATGGCAGGATGCAATCCAGGAATCAGCGGCATGGTATGTGTCCCGTAAGGAAGGGCACAGGTTATACAGTAAAGACTGACGGAGGACTTGGGTCCAGAGATTGCCATAGGATACTGTAGATGGATGGAGCTAGGCAGAGGTGTGAAGAGGGCATTCCTTGGCGTAATTTGTAGTACAAAAAAAAAAAAGAAAAAAGAAAAAAGAAAGCAAGAAGAGGATATCAAGTGGAGGAAGAGGGAAAGACAAACAGAAAGGAAAAGAGATGGAAGACTCAGACTGTCGCACACGCCACAGACTACCCTTACTTGCTATTCATCCAAAGAAAGCCGAAGCTTCTCCAGATCCTACTTAAACCCACCGCACCAACACCGCTGCCTAGCTCCAGGGATTTAAAGCAAGGAACACAAGGTGGGGCTCAGCACCAGCCCAGAGTATCAATCTCATCTCCTTGCCAGCTCCTGGCCAACCCCGGTGCAGAGGGCCCAGCCCGAAATCTGGGCTCTCTAACACTACACGGTCACCTGGAAGATCTCCAGTGCAGCCTGCTCACTGGCTTCTTGTCTATCCTATTTTCTCTTGGTGTTCCTATTTCCCGAGAAAGAAGAACTTCCTGCTCTGCTTCCCTGCTTATTTTTTTATTTATTTTTGGATATTTACTTTATTTACATTTCAAATGCTTCCCCCTTTCCAGGCCTTCCCTTTGGAATCCTCTATTCCCTCCTCCCCCCCTGCCTCTACGATGATATTCCCCCTCCCACCCACCCACTCTCTTCTTCCCTCCTTGGCATTTCCCTATACTGGGGCATCTAACACCCTCAGGCCCAAGGGCCTCTCCTCCCCCCCGATGGCC
Source organism: Rhynchomys soricoides (assembly GCA_019843965.1). Taxonomy (NCBI): domain Eukaryota; kingdom Metazoa; phylum Chordata; class Mammalia; order Rodentia; family Muridae; genus Rhynchomys; species Rhynchomys soricoides. The sequence continues at coordinate 1,207,770 of JADRCH010000111.1, forward strand.
AACAAGGCCCTCCTCTGCCACATATGTGGCCAGCACCATGAGTCCCTCCATGTGAATTCTTTGGTAGGTGGTTCATTCTCTGGGAGCTCCGGGGGATCTGGCCAGTTGACACTGTTTCTCCCTCCATGGGGCTGCAAACCCCCTCAGCTCCTTCAGTTCCTTCTCCAACTCCTCCATCCAGGACCCCATGCTCAGTCCAATGGCTGGCTGCAAGCATCCACCTCTGTATTTGTCAGGCTCTACCTGAGCCTCTCTGAAGATAGCTTACCAAGCTTCCATCAGCAAACACTTCCCAGCATCCACAATAACATCTGGATTTCACGGCTATATATGGGAAGTATCCCCAGGTGGGGCAATCTCTAGATGGCCTTTCCTTGAGTCTCTGTTCCACACTTTCTCTCAATATTTCCTCCTGTGAGTATTTTGTTCACCCTTCTAAGAAACACTAAAGCATCCACATTTTGGTCTTCCTTCTTCTTAGGCTTCATGTGGTCTGTGAACTGAATCTTGGGTATTCTGAACTTTTGGGCTAATATCCACTTATCGGTGAGTACATACCCTGTTTTTTCCTTTGTGACTGAGTTACCTCGATCAGGATGATATTTTCAAGTTACATCCATTTGCCTGCAAATTTCATGAAGTCACTGTTTTTAATAGCTAAGTAGTATTCCATTGTGTAAATGTACCACATTTTCTGTATCCATTCCTCTGTTGAGGGACATCTGGGTTGTTTCCAGCTTCTGGCTAATATAAATATGGCTGCTATGAACATAGTGGAGCATGTGTCCTTATTACATGTTGGAGCATCTTCTGGGTATATGCCCAGGAGTGGAATAGCTGGGTCCTCAGCTACTACTATGCCCAATTTCCTGAGAATCTACCAAACTGATTTCCAGAGTGGTTGTACCAACTTGCAATCCCACCAGCAATGGAGGAGTGTTTCTATTTCTCCACACCCTTGCCAACATCTGTTGTCACCTGAGTTTTTGACTTTAGCCATTCTGACTGGTGTGAGGTAGAATCTCAGGGTTGTTTTGATTTACATTTCCCTGATGACTAAGGATGTTGAACATTTCTTTATGTGCTCCTCAGCTCTTTGAGTTTCCTCAGTTGAGAATTCTCTGTTTAGCTCTATTCCCCATTTATTAATAGGGTTATTTGGTTCTCTGTAGTCTAACTCCTTGAGCTCTTTGGATATTAGCCCTGTATCAGACATAGGATTGGTAAAGATCTTTTCCCAATCTGTAGGTTGTCATTTTGTCCTATTTACAGTGTCTTTTGCCTTACAGAAGCTTTGTAATTTTATGAGGTCCCATCTGTCAATTCTTGATCTTAGAACACAAGCCATTGGTGTTCTGTTCAGGAAATTTTCCCTTGTGCCCATGTAGTCGAGACTTTTCCCCACTTTCTCTTCTATTAGATTCAGTGTATCTGGTTTTTTGTGAAGGTCCTTGATCCACTTGAAATTGAGCTTTGTATAGGGAGATAGGAATGGTTCAATTTGCATTCTTCTACATGTGGACCACCAGTTGAACCAGCACTATTGGTTGAAAATGCTGCCTTCTTTCCACTGGATGGTTTTGGCTCCTTTGTCCAAGATCAAGTGACCGTAGGTGTGTGGGGGTCTTCAATTCTATTCCATTGATCTACCTGCTTGTCACTGTACCAATACCATGCAGTTTTTATCACTACTGCTCTGTAGTACAGATTGAGGTCAGGGATGCTGATTCCCCCCAGAAGTTCTCTTATTGTTGAGAATAGTTTTTGCTATCCTGGGTTTTTTGTTATTCCAAATGAATTTGAGACTTGCTCTTTCTAAGTCTATAAAGAATTGAGTTCGAATTTTGGTGGGGATTGCACTGAATCTGGAGATTGCTTTCGGCAAGATTGCCATTTTTACTATATTAATCCTGCCAATCCGAGAGCATGGGAGATTTTTCCATCTTCTGAGGTCTTCTTCGATTTCTTTCTTCAGAGACTTGAAGTTCTTGTCATTCACATCTTTCGCTTGTTTGGTTAGAGTCACACCAAGATACTTTATATTGTTTATGACCATTGTGAAGGGTGTCATTTCCCTAATTTCTTTTATCATCTTGTTTATCCTTAGAGTATAGGAAGGGTACTTATTTCTTTGAGTTAATTTTACATCTGGCCACTTTGCTGAAGTTGTTTGCATCAGAGAAATGCAAATCAAAACAACCCTGAGATTCCACCTCACCCAAGTCAGAATGGCTAAGATCAAAAACTCAGGTGACAGCAGATGCTGGTAAGGATGTGGAGAAAGAGAAACACTCCTCCATTGCTGGTGGGATTGCAAGTTGGTACAACCACTCTGGAAATCAGTTTGGTGGATTCTCAGGAAATTGGGCATAGTACTACCAGAGGACCCAGCTATTCCACTCCTGGGCATATACCCAGAAGATGCTCCACACATACTAAAGACACATGCTCCACTATGTTCATAGCAGCCATATTTATAATAGCCAGAAACTGGAAACAACCCAGATGTCCCTCAACAGAGGAATGGATACAGACAATGTGGTACATTTACACAATGGAATACTACTCAGCTATTAAAAACAATGACTTCATGAAATTCACAGGCAAATGGATAGAATTTGAAACTATCATCTTGAGCGAGGTAACTCAGACACAAAAGAATGAACATGGTATGTACTCACTGTTAAGTGATTATTAGCCCACAAGTTCGGAATACCCAAGAGTCACTTCACAGCAACCATTGGGCTGAGTGTGAGGTCCCAGATGGAGGAGTTGGAGAAGGGACTGAAGGAGCTGAGGGAGTTGGCAGCCCCATGGAGGGAGCAACAGTGTCAACTGGCCTGACCCCCCGATGCTCCTGGAGACTGGATCACCAACCAAAGAATACACATGGAGGGACCCATGGTGCTGGCCATATGTGGCAGAGGAGGGCCTTGATAGCCATCAGGGGAAGGAGAGGCCCTTGGGCCAAAGGGTGTTAGATGCCCCAGTATAGGAGAATGCCAAGGAGGGAAGATGGGAGTGGGTGGGTGGGTGGGAGGGGGAATATCTTTATAGAGGCAGGGGAGGGGGAAGCTGATAGGGGGGTTCCAAAGGGAAGGTCTGGAAAGGGGGAAACATTTGGAATGTAAATAAAGTATCAAAAAAATGTTCTAGGTAAAAAAAAAAATAACATATCTATCTCCCCAAATATTTTACCATTTGTAACTCATAAAATTTATATTCTTCCAATGATTTTAAATATACAATATGATATATTCATGGGAAATAAATACAAGTACAATATACAATATAATCATGTATCCCTAAATAATAAGGGCATATTCGGAAGTCCCTCTATTTTATGATTATGTTACTATGCTAACTTCATAGATTATGCTTATGAACTTATAGGAGGATGGCTACAGTGTCAGTATACAATACGGTTAACAAAATTCACGACCCATTGCGAACCGAAGCATTGTCATGTAGTAGTACATGTCTAGATAATTATGTAAATAATCACATGAATAATATGTAATTTATAAATGAAGATTATAAAGAAAATACTGTTGGCTCTCTGTTTTGTCCAAAAGCTTAAAGTATGGTCTCACTAGACATAGAGTCTTTGCAGAGATAATCAAGTAATAATACGTGGCCACAATCCAGGAGACTAACATGCTTTCAAAAGAAGAAATTGGACAAGGTCATGAAGGGAGGGAAGATGTTCTCAGGAAACAGGCAGAAGACAGCCACCTACATACAAGCCAAGTGAAGATACCCAGAATGTATCTTTTTTCTCACAGTTCTCACAAGAAATAAGTCTTGCTAAAGCTTTGATTTTGGATAGAAGCCAAAGACAATACATATTTGGTTAAGTGGTCCAGCTTGTGAAATTTTGTTCTGGAAGATACAACAAAATAATGCACTATAATAGGAAAAGTATCACAAATTTAGTGGTGAAAACAACATATATTTGTTATCTGACATTTCTTGAGATTGATTATAGGCATGATATGCATCCCAATACAATAAAATCAGTGCATCACCAGGGTGGCACTGCTTGCTGGAGGCTCTCGAAGAGACTGTTTCCTTGTTTATTGCAGGGTTGGTTTTTTTTTTTTTTTTAAATAATAATTTGTCTTTTTTTTTTAAGCTGTAAAACGAAAATCCTATCTTGTTTCTATTAGCTGAGGGGACTCTGCTTCTTGGGGACCAGTTTCATGCTTTGAAATATATCAGTCTTCTTTGGTCTTCAAAACCAGATGTCCACTGATGGGTGAATGGATAACAAAACCTGTTACATGTCCACACTGGATTAGAAAGGGTTAAGTGGTGAGGAGGATGGAAGGGCAGGATTGAAGAGATAGCACTGGGAAGGATACCTAACATTACAGACCTTCTGAAAAAATTATATGAAAAACCACTGCAGATGTGTCTTGAATAACAAACATATACATACATGCATGCATGCATGCATACATACATACATACATACATACATACATACATAAGAAGAACTGAAGTGTAGTACTCTAACAGAAAAGACAAAGTCCACTGTTGAGAATGGTTGCCTTTATTGGAATTGATGACTGGTGAATTCCTATAGATGCCCAAATGACAATAGCAGGCTATTGTCATTGCTCTTGGCTACCCTCCAGGACTTGACAGTTCTACATTATTATTAAAGACACAACATACTTGAGTTATAGAAGATGGAGAAATAAAGCTGCTCTTGACCTGGAAGGATGGGCCCTACTGTTCAGCTTTCATGATGCTAGAAGATGTTGCTAAGCATGCCACTGGAGAAAAATAGTCATCAGTCGTATCTAGGGTTCTCTAGAGGAACAAAAACAAAGTGATGGATACATATAATAAATATGCAATATATATCCAAATTTATTAAGGTGAGCTTTAAAATAATACTGACAGCTAAATCACACCTGAGCCACTAAGAATTCAGCAGTTGCTCTGTCCTTGCAGCTGAATACCTCAACAGTCAGAGTGGTTCCAGAATGACAGTCACTCGGGTGACAATCAGCAGTTACTCACTCCAAAAGGGGAGGTGCCTCAGTAGTCCCAATCTAGAGTCAAGACCCCAGAAACACTCTGGAAGGCAACTTGTCCCTATGCCACCATGAAATCCTGGAAATGCTGGCACAGAAAAAAATCAGCAACAGGGAAAATCAACTCAGCAGCAAGAGGGAATGCCAAAGGAGCAAAAGAAAAGATAAATGTCCTTCTGCCACATCCTTTATTATCTGGTTCAGACCAGCAGAAGCTGCCCACAATTGGCATAGGCCTTCCTGAACCAGCAAGGCAATCAGGACAACTATTCAGGTGAGACTCTCTGATCTTGTAATTCTAATTTGTTGCAAGCTGACATTAAAACCAATCATAATATCCTACCAGTTACAATAATGACCTGCCTGACAAGATATGCCTACTTGTACAAGAGTGGCACCAATGTCTGGGATTAACCAGCCACTTTCTGAATACATGCATTGAATGTAAGGCCTGCTCAGTGGATGCAAGCCATATCTGGCACAGTAACAGGGGCAAAGAATCAGTGACCTAAACAAATCATAGACCCTATGAAAGAACCTGCTACTTTACTCTGCTAATGAGACATAGAATTAGCCAACTTCTAACAACTTTTTTGTTACATCCATAGATTAGTGCAAATCTCAAACCTTACCAAAGAAGCTTCTTTTTGTAGTAGATGGCAATTAACACAGAGGTCCACGACTGGTCAAGATAGAATGATTGACGTTAGTATGCTCAGCTATGATTGGGACATTTGTATCATACCTACACAACTTTCTATGGTTCTGGGGTCATTGTGGAAGAGTGGGCAGAAAAAAGTGTCAGAGCCAGAGGTGCTGGATGACTAGAGTGTCTTCTAGAAATGAGAGAGCAGTTATTCAGATATGAATTCACAGCAGTTGAGACAGAATGCACAAGACTTGTGCGAGCTCACACCATAGAAAACCCCAGCGTGGACTGGGAGGTGGCCACAAAGTCCTATCTGCTTTTAGAGAATCTATTAGTAATTGGTAGCTACTGAAAGATGGGGCGTGCATTAGATTTTTTTAATGTTGTGACCCCTGGTAGAATCTAGCAGATTCCAGTGGATGGCCAACCCTAGAGTATACAGGCAACACCAATGGGACTTGATGGGTTAAAAAAAAATAAGGACATAAAGTTGAGTGGGTATGGATCAGACATGAAATAAGGGAGATGGATTAAAACGTTCAAAATACAACGTATGAAATTCTCAAATATTGTTTATTTTGCAAGAATGTTTATTAATCTATTTATTCACCTTACATCCTGATCATAACCCTCCTCTCCTCTCACTCTCCCCTTACAAATCCTTTCTCCCTTTGTCTCCTCCCCTTTTTCTCAGAGAAGAGGAAACCCCCTTGGGTACCACCTTACACTGGTACATCCAGTCCCAACAGGATTAAGCACCTCCTCCCCCACTAAGGCTCAACCAGGCAGTTCAGGTATGGGAAGAGGATCCAATGACTGGCAACTGAGTCAGAGACAGTCCTTGTTCCAATTGTTGGGGGACTCACATGAAGACCAAGCTGCACATCTGCTACAGATGTGTAGGGGACCTAGGTCCAGCCCCTGGATGCTCCATGGTTGGTGGTTCAGTCTCTGTGAGTCCCCATGGGCCCAGGCTAGTTGACTCTGTAGGTCTTCTTGTGGTGTCCTTGACCTTCTCTCCAGCTTACTCAGTTCTATCCCCTACTCTTCCACAAGACTCCCTGAGCTCTACTTGATATTTGGCTGTGGGTCTCTGCATCTGTTTCCATCCACTTGCAAGAGTTTTTAAGTAATAAAGCTTATAAAAATAAAAATAAATAAAAAATAAATAAATAAAATTAAAAAAAAGAGATTCTCAAAGAATTAATGAGAAATATTTCTTTTAACTAGCAGATATAGAATCCCGTGTTTCTAGTCTCTCCTCCTTCGGCCTCTCTTACTGTGTCTCCCTGGATGATCTTCTGGTCACACCACTGGAGCCATTCCATAATCTGGAATCATCTCTCTATATTACAAAAACCTGAATTTGATCTACAGCATTCCTTTCATTGTGTAACACAACAGAGTCATGAGTTCCAGATGTAACTGCTTTAGAAAAGAAAGCATTAGTCTGTCTATCATATAATGACATCAGTATAAACATACGCTTCGTCCAACAATATCGGTTTATGTTTGTTGTTCCTGTGACACAATATTTTGCAAAAGCAGCTTAAAGACTTAAAGATTTATTTGAGCTCACAGTTTATGAGGATATACAGTCCACTGTGGCCAGAAAAGCATAGTGGCAAATGCAGTTTTTGCTCTGGTGGCAGCCATGAGGCTACTTTGTGCCCAAACTCAGGAAGCATTGATATGTATGTTGGTGCTCAGCTTTCTCCCCCTCTCTCCTTTTAAAATTTAGTCTGAGACATCTGCCCATGGCATGGTACCACCCACACCCAGGATTGGTCCTGCCTCCTCAGTTAAACCTCTCTCAATCCATTCAAATTGATTCTAAACCCATTGAAGCTGACAATAAAAAATAACCACAATTGCACACGGAAGTTTAATAAGTCAAAAATCATAACTATTAACAAATAACTAACATAGCTTCAAAAATTTTAATAATCAGAATATTTCACACTGAGGAAGTGCTCATGAAGTATATGTTCCAAACTGTGCCGGAAGTGTTTCCTATGTGATGTTGGGTTACCTGCCCGATATACAGGTTAGTTCATTTGTTCATATTCAACTTTAGTTTGCCTTTACTCTCATCTTTTCACAGTCAAGTTAATTCCATGAATAAGAGAAACACTTCTATAATTCAGAAGTCAAGACTGTTTAGAAAAGTGTACCTATAAAAGTCCCATTCATATCCCCTACATCCTGAGAATAGGCCTGCTGGCAGCATGCTTCTTTGATGTCATTGTTACTATAAGTCAAATCACTGGCATATCAATAGCAAACATATGCAGTTCAAATCTGCCATCATTTTTCAACAACTGTAGCCATTTCTTGCAGATTAAATACTGAGAACAAACAATACAAATCATTCCTCACCCGAAGGTGTAGATGTCTCTGCAGCACAGTGGAGAAAGGCAGGGCAGGAGGTCCCAATCTTGTGAGAAGTTTGCTTACAAGGTGAGGGAATCATGATGGCCCTCCATATTTAGAGATTAAAAAAAACAAAGGAAAGAATTTTAGGAAGAAGGAAGATACAGTTCCAAGTAGCCTAAGAAGGGGAACGCCATGAGCAAGACAATGGCATATATTACAGCATGACTCAGTGAAGTGGTTACAGGTTCAAATGCTGCCCACGTGATGAGGGCAAATAGTCACTCCTCTGCCATGTGTTCTATTTTTCTTAGCTACGAAGCAGAGATGAGACTATGCACTAAGCCGTTCTCAAAGCAGTTTGACAGAGTATCTGTGAAGCACAATGCTAGAGGTCCTAGTTAAATTCAGGCTCGAACTTAGAGACAACAGAAGCTGATGTGAGGACGCTCAAAAGCAGGTGATCAAAGAATTTACTGCTTGAAAAACAAAAATGTGAGTGTGCATCCGTTGCGGATTATAATGGTACAGATACACAACTTTCTGCAAATTGCCTTACTTGCACTAAGCCATATGTATAAACTATCTTTTTGTCCTAACCTCTTTTCTTTGTGAAAACATAGTTTCTAGTTTCACACTGTATGTGAAGAAGCTAATATGCAGCCTGCGTTGGTTACTCTGGTGCCTGCTTGCCCACCTAGAGTTTCTAGTCTTTTGTATCACAGACAGGGCTGAGACCGTGCATTTTTAAGATGTTACCAAATGATGCTAAACTTACTAGATACAGCTTTGAGAGTCATCTGCCTACACAAGAGATTCCTAAAATTAGAACATGGGGCCCAAAACATGTAAAATGTTCACCATTATTTTACTGGAAGTTGGATCAGTTCATAAGCCTGGGCTAATGCCACATGTACATTTCCAGGCATGTCCTCTGCTCTCTCCAACCAGTGCAAGCAAGCTATCATAACTTTTACATATACCATTTTGTCAATCAAAGACTGTAAACCAAGAGCTCACTGTCCCATCTTGCACTGCCCTGAGTGCCTTTTCACTATTTCTACTAGCTTTCACTTTTTATAATGCTACAATGTTTATTGCAGAAATAGAAATTACATACAAGCAAAAGGAAGATAAAACTACCCATAATTCTGCTATAGGAAGGTTCCCGCATTAATATCCTATGCATGCTGTAACCTGGTCTTCTATTTGTAAAATATTTGAATGTCTCTGCCACATCACATCAACAACTTTATTTTCCCACCATCAGCACAGATACTGAACCATAGCGGCAGTGGAATTTTTCCGAATGAAAGTTAATAGTTGTAAAATGATGCTATCACATTCATTTTAGGATGGCTGAGACAATGAGACATCTACATTCATAGAGTTCTCTGCTTCACCAGTGTGTAGAAACCTATTAGTGAAGTGCTAGCCCCATCGTGTAAGCTAATAAAACAAATCCCTTACACACACACACATACACACACAGCTTTATTTCAGCAGTTGAAGGACACCTAGACTGTTTCCAGTTTCTGGCTTTTGTGAATAGACCATCAATGAATGTGGATGAGCAAGTATTTCTACAGAAAGGTGTAGAGTTCTTTGTATGTGCTTAAGCATGGTAAAGCTGGATCTTGAGATAGATCTATTTCTAGCCACTGAAATGTTTATTTCCATAGTGGCCGTACGTTTGCATTCCCATCAGCAATGAATAAGTGTTAGACCCTTCTCTGAGGAACCCAGCTTTAAAAAAATGAGATACAGAAATACACAGAAAGTTTTCAATGGATAAATTTAAAGAAATGTTCAACATCCTTAGCCATCAGGGAATGCAAATTAAAGTTACTTTGAGATTTCATCTTACCCCAGATCAACAACAGCAAGAGCAAAATGTCAGTCTGTGAAGGTTTTTTAAATTCTTCTCTTCTTTTAAATTCTTGACACCTTCCTGGATAAGGAATTTCTGAAATATGATTTATCCTTACAGTAAAAAGGCCCTAGGGTCCATTGTGCAATAATGATTTTAGACCACAAGACTACACAAAATCAGAAAGTGTAGTTAGTGACTCCTTAAGATGAAGATATCTAGGTAGTCTACTTCATACAGCGTGTCAAAGCAGTGACACTTGCTATTAAAACAGAAGAGGGTTTTCTAAAAATCATCCATGTGCTGGGCAGTGGTGGCACACACCTTTAATCCCAGCCCTTGGGAGGAAGAGCCATGTAGATCTCTGTGAGTCTGAGACTAGTTTGGTCTACAGAGTGAGTTCCAGAACAGCCATGGTTAGGCAGAGAAACCCTGTCTCAAAAATGAACGAACAAACAAACAAACAAACAAACAAAACCAATCATCTATGAGCCAATTGTGCACAGCTTTTACCTCCCATCATCAGCCTCATTTTTCATGAACGAATTTCTGAGTGTTTCCTAAGGATGCCCCAGTCTGGAGCTGTCACTCTCCCCTAAGCCCTAAACCACTTAGCCGAGCGGGGGGCTTTAGCTCTTGGCTGTCTCCCTCCTGTTCAAGTAGGGTAGATCCTGCCAGCCAAAAGAATTCGGCTTTTGGGCTTCTTGGAGGACAAGGTTAAGTTGGCTGAGGTCAAGGTCAATTCCATGGTTTATTTGCTTCAGGGAAATGCTTATGACAGAATAGTAGTAAGTCAGAATCAGGAGCCAGTGCCAAGCCTATCTACACATGTTACTATCTAACATTGACTGTTTCCCTCCCAAATCATTATGTTGGGCCTTTATACCTAGCAATCAAATCTGAATTAACTGGCTTTTGTGGCTGGGGACACAGGACAATCAAGCATCAGAAATGATCTCAACCCTCCCTATCCGCCACCTTTGAGCCCTAAAGCAGGCTCTACAATGTTTCCACTCTCAACAGCTCCAGGCTGAGGCGTAGTTGGCGCCATATCGTCTGAGAGTAGACTTTCTAGGGATCTCATTGACCTGAGCTTAAAAATTAGTCCAAGGATAAAGGAACACACCAGTCACCTCCATGCTACCCATGGGGCTCCCATCAGTGCAGCACCAACTTTAGAGTCCTTTGACTCAGTCCCAGGAACTGCTGCTGCTCATCAAACCAGGTGCCCTGGTGTGACTCCCCAGCCTGCAGTTCCTCCAACAGTGTCACGTCCAACTAGGAAGGTTTTTATTCCGTGTGCCCGTTTGCCAAGATTCATATAAATCAGAGTGTGCACTTGGCAGGGTTTAGATTTGATTAATTTTTTTAAAATTTAGAAGCTGCATGAATAAGGTTTGAGATTAAGTGTGCAAAGACGTTGAGGAGCAGCCTCCCCACTGGCCCGCAGATTGAGATGGATGAGGAGCAATAGTGGCTTTGAGCTGCCCATAATTGAAAAAGTGTGTGCCCAAAATATCATATTTATCCTACTTTTCTGCAAGAGCCATAACTCTAAGGCCTTCTGATAGAGCCTCATTAAATGGAATGTCCTCAATTTACAGGCCCTCACATACTCTCCGTGTTGGTTATTACTTATATAACAAGATTAAGAATTTGAAGCAGAGAGGAATTGAAGGAGGACGGGAAGCCCTGGCCCTAAAGGGGAATGGTCCCTAGGCAGCATCTATGAACAATGGAAGGGCTAGCATGACCACATAAGTCTCATCTCTTAGACCTAGAAGGCTGTGCTTACAGGGCCATGGAGGGCCCCAAGGTTTCCAGCACAGAGCCAGGACTGCCAGGTGCCCAATACTGGAGTTTCCCTTCATGTCACAGCCTGTCCCTGAAGCTGTTCAGCATGATGGATATGAGCAGCAGAAGTCATATTGGAAACAAAATGTTATCTTCATGGAAAGATCACACTCCCAGACCTCTTTGAGCTTTGGCTTGTGCCAAGCTCAGTGCCACCCCCAGTGGAACTGAGGACTGACAATTTTATGAACAGTCACACAACAGTTGTTCTGTGCCGAGTCTTGTGTATGTTGTGGAACGTGCACTTGGATCTGAGAGACACTCTGTGAACTGAAGGGGTATGTAGAGATAGGGACTACAGTCTCACACATGGCTATGGCGTTTCTGCTTGACTAAAATGCTAGGATTCTGACCTTCTCCCATTTACTGTTTGCTCCCCCAAAACCAATCTCTGTTGTCCTGTCTCCTTCAACCTTGTTTACTTAATGCCTTTTGTTTTAACTGACAGGATACAGAGCATGAGATACAGACTGTGGATCAGAACTTGGAGTTAACATCTCAACATCACTTTACCTTTGTCCCTTGCTCTCTTTAGAATATGGAATACTGACTTGTAAAAGACTCTCTAGAGTTTTTGTGTGTGCATATAGTCACACTCATTGCCTATACACAAATAAATCATAGAGGACATTGCTAGTTTTATGCAATTCCAGAGCTATAAAAACCGAATTTCAATGTGAACCATAAATTATACTGAAGTATAAAAGTGCTGGCAAGAAACTTAACATAAAATTTTATTTTCACCACAGGTCTGTTGTGCTTGCATAGAGGTCACCAATAGTAGCGGAGAGCGTTCTTTTCAGAAAAGAAAAGGGGTTGGTTTTCCTTCTTTGTTTTCTATGGTTGTAAAGCAGGCTCTAAAGGAAAGGCCATGGTTACCAGTGCTTGCTGGAGCTTATGGAGCTGGCAACCTAGAGAAGTAAGGGACAAATGAATATACACCTGGCCTGATATGAGGTTCACAAAGGACAGTTCGGAGGAATAAGCACACAAGGGTAACTGGGAAACTGCCCAAAGTCCAGCAGCAGCATCACCCTGAGGCCCAAGTGAGGGGGTCTGAACATGATTCTGATGTAGGTGACAGCTGACCCACCTGCTTAGTTAACACTTCATAACTACTAGTGAATCCATGTGAAGGACCCATGGGGCTCATTGTACACTTGCCTCATTTTACTGACAGACTTATATTTTCGTAAAATATGAAGTGTAACAAAGCCAAATCATCCTCTCGTCATTTGCCTGATTTCCCAATCATCTTATTTCTAAAAAACAAGAACTTAAGAAAAGATGGACTGGCCTTTCCTCCCACCTCTCCTCAGACCTCCAAGTCACAGCTCAGTCCTCCCTTGCCTGGGCACTGAAATCCTCTACATGTCATAGAGGGCTAACATGGGATGCTTAGCCAGAAGTCTAGCCACTCAAATCAGGCCAGGTGAGTGACGGCTCATCAAGGGAGGCTTTTATCCCACATCCTCGGGAGGACAGAAGAGTATCCTTGCCCCACCATAGGTGTAGATCCTCCATATGACGTAGTTGAGTTTGTCCACGGGTGTAGGTCCTCCTTCCTTTTCTTGTAGTAGAGTTTGTTCAAAGATTTAGAGCCTTCTGTGTAGTTAAGTTTCTCTACCAGGTGAAGAGAACTACTCAGAAATTCTTTTCCTAGAAGCTAAGAGCCTAAACATCTGTGACTGATTAAAGTTAATATCTCATTTCTAATTCCATTGATTCTTTGAAAAGAGCAAGTCGCATAGTCCATGGCTATTCTTAGCAACCCCGCCTCCTTCCCTGCTGCCCCAGAAAGAGGGAGGAGGCAGCAATGGGGATGCCAGTCAGACCTGCAGCCAGGATTCCACCTCCCCAGAGTCCACAGGGCTCCAACTTCTAAGTACATGCCTGTGGTCTGATCAGCACAGATCTGTACTTAGTTCTCCCTCTTCTCCCCTCTTTCATGTTTTCAATCCAAGCCACCACCAGTAATAAGAAGTCTCCTTTCCTCACCCCAGAACTCTGACTTCCACATCTGAAGTGCTTCTTTCCTCTCCAGTCCTTTAATCATCTTGTGGCTTGGTAGGAAAGCCTCTCTACAACCTTCCATGCCGATGAGAAGCACATAGTTTCCATGTCGTCGACCTCATGCCTCTGACCCAGGGCAGATGGCCTGGGCCTCGTTCTAGCATTTCTATGGTTTACCTGTGTGATCTCAGACACCTCGACTTCTCTGGGTCTTGTTTTCTGAGATAGTGAAAGAAGATCCTTGAGTTGAAAGTCCGCATCTTCCTGTTCTAAAGACATCAGAGTAAAGACCCGGCTCAGCGTCCTGTTTTCCATCAAGTTGGCAGAACCCTCTAAACCCTTTGCCTTTCGGTCTCCATCAGTGATGGTTCATTTTAGATGTTAACCAGCCAACCTAGAACCACCTCAAAAGAGATTCTCGGTTTATAAATTGTCTGCATCAAGTTATCTCACATGTATATGGAGAATTAGTATGATTGCCTAATGTAGGCAGAACCATTTTGTAGGCTGAGACTCTACAGTGTATAAAGAGGAGAGAGTTAACTAAGAATGCAGATAGGCAAGTAGGTGGTACAGATGCATTTGGCTCTCTGTGCTCTTGATGACAGGTGATGTGAGACCATTGGCTTAAGTTCCTGCCACCACTGGGACTACCCTGCAATTATAGTCTGCAACCTGGAGTCGTAAGCCCAAATTAAGCCTTTCCTCTCCTATGTTGCTCTTTTTAGAATAATAATTTTTATATTTAATCATAATTGCATCATTGCCTCTCTTCCCCTCCCTTCTTTCACCCCCTCTAGTGCAAACCCCAAACTCCTGGCTCTTTCATCAGGATATTTTTTTACAGTAATGGAAAGGAAGCTAGAATGTCATCCTTCTGGCTTGGAGCACAAGTTCAATGCAGCCTCATGGTTTACATTCATACAACAAAAACCCCAGTTCCAACACTGGGGAAAAAACAGATGATAAATGGACACTAACTTTATCATCCCAAAATACCCCCTCAAGCTCTAAGGAAATGCTGATAATAGGCCAACATCTGCTGAATGAATCAGAGCAAGGCTGAAGAGCCTACTCAACATTGTTTGAGCATGAACGGGCAGCCAGGAAAGTACTAGCGTTTCAGGAGAGCTGATCTCAGGAGAACCGACATAAAGAAAGCGTGGTGAGCTTTGAAGGCGGAGAACGGAAATAAAAGGGAGAGTGGACATGTTTTCTGTTCATTATCATCCTCAATGTGAAAAACTCTTGTAGGAAGGTAGCAGATCCACAGTCTAGATGCTTGCCTTCTGCTCCAGTGTCTAACACCGGCTACTGCCTCTCACCTCTCTAGAAGCTCCGTGGCTCCGTGACTGAGATGTTACCTTTAAAACTGGGGGGAGGGAGTAGCAAGGGGAACATTAAACAGTGTTTGTGAGTAAAGATAAGATGCTATATGGGTAAACTACATGTTAATTTTGAACCATAAATCACATCAGAAAAGCTAATCTGAGCTCTGGGGCAGAACAGTTCCCAGAGGCTGCATCTGCCTTAGGGTGTCCCCTGCAGGATAGCATGGGTATAACCACCAAGTTCAGAGTCTCCAGCCCAGGACAACTTTTAAGCATCTACACTCAGCCTGAGCTAAACAAGGAAATACACCATGAGGATAGGTCTCTGGAGAAGGAAAAATGGAAAAGCCCATTTTATGGTTTATTGGCAAGTTTCCTGTCATTTTACTCTTAAGGGCCACTAGGTTTCACTCCCACACCAACCTCCAAGAGCACCAGGAATTTTGGATAAAAGTCAGACTTGTACAAGCAAGACCATCATCTCCTCCAACTCTGTATTCTTCTCAGTCAACATGAGAAAGAGCCCAAGATCCTCACTGTGATGCATACAACAGGGTGGCCCTGGGGACTGAGGGCCAGTTAGTGTTTATGCCTTGTGCTCAGATTTGGGGACCTCCCCTGCTTTACAAAACTTTTGGTGTATATGAACAATCTTAGTGCCCTCACCAGTGTTTCTTATGTTCTCCACCCCCTAAACATTGTAATAAATGTAGTCTACATCTTAAATCCCTAATCAACCATATCGATGGGCCAAAATGTCTTCTGAAGCTGAAGTAGGAACATCTGTAATGATTACAGTACATAGCTGGAAACTCAAACTGGGGTTAAATCCAATAATTTATAGGTAACTCCTCATGTTTACATAAATGTGGTCAAATGCCAGGATTGTTAGCATGTACCATATGGAAAATAATTCTTTTCTAGGGGGAGGGGTATTCTCTTAGATATTCTATCTGGGAAAGAACATAAAAATCCATGCTATATCGAGCAGAGCCTGCAACCTGAGCTGCATAACCACTAGAAGTTAAGTACCTCGCACACAAATCATCTTTTTAAAAAAGTCACTCACCAGTTCTTTTCCTCGCCTTATCTTCTCTCCCAGTTCCTGTGTTCCTGATTCTAATGACATTTCTGAAGCTGCTCCGAAGCTGGCATGCTTCGAAGACACACCACTATTAACTCTACAAGACTGGGATTGTGGAGGAGACAGAAAGGACAAGGACTGTGTCTGATTTCTAGCACACATAGAGAGCAAAAAGTGGCACAGTATAGTGACAGAGGGAAATGAGGGATGCACATGGCTTATACATTATGACCTAGCCAGTCACCACAGCTTTCGGGTGGCTGAAAAGTCGAGCTGTGTAAATAAATTGAGCATTTCCAAGAATCACTTAGCACTTACGGAGAGTTTAAGGATTCTTGTACTCTAAAGATGAAGAACTATTCTCCAAAGAACTAGCTTATTTAAAACATGTTTGTATGTGGCAATAAGTCTTTCTTGAAAAATAATGAAATAGGAGCAAAGGAAGGAAGCTACTGGTTTCGGCTGGAGACAGAGAATTGAAATGAGCAAAAATTGAGGCTTAAGGGGGAGAAGGCTCTTATAGTAACGCAGAAGATAAATTATGATGTAAAGCTATGGTGAAATACCATAGAACATTTAGCAATGGCTCGTTCTTCCCTTCCTTGATAGCCTCTGCCTAAGGAATAGAAGAAGCAGGGCATCTCAAAAGAATCCAGATTTCTGGGCAAGTGGATGCATTGCATCGGAAAGCCTGCTACCCACTGTAATAAAGAGACCCTTGTCTGACTTGGACTGTGTGATTTAATACAATCAATGAGACTCAAAATGCCATCTTATTTTGTTTTTTGTTTGTTTTTCCCCCTTGAGCTATACCTAAACCATTCTAGAGAGATAAAACCCTCCAGCGGTTCTAGTCCCGGAAGGAAGCAGAACTGCCTTGAAGCATCTGGCCTTGTGCCCACATGTTGTCACAGCTCATAGCTCATCTTTCTCTGTGCCCTTGGCAGCTGATCTGAATACAGAGTGTACATGGACTTCAAAGGAAGCAGGCAGGATGGAGTTGGGGCCTTGCTGCTTTAATCAAGATGGATTTGAGACCTCTGGTTATCAAGTAGGAAACTGAAACCAGCAATAGAGAATAATACTAACTAAAATGAAACTAGCCATTAAAAGGGCACCAGGAGCTCAATATAAGACTAAATTTTAAATAGTACTCCCCTGGTACATGCTGGTGAGTCCACTTTTACTTACTGTCTACAAAAACGAAATTAGCATGTGCATTATTAGATCTAGCCTCTGGTATTGCCTAAGAAATTCAGCATAATACACAGTGACAAAAACCATGGCTTTCATCTGCATGTCCTCCGCTGATATTCCTTCCTTGACCTTAAGAGTCTCTGTCCAAGTTTCTTCAGCCAGTGATGGGAGTAGTGCTCCCTTCTGACTCAGTACCACTATGAGACATCGTTCAATGCTCAGATTGCCTCTTTTCTGGGGCTCTGCCTTGTACATGGATCATTCGTGTGAAATGTATCAATCAATGATGGGGTCGGAGTTATTGTTCCCAAGCTGATCTTCTGAAGGGAAGCACAGACTCCGGCAGGGCAAGTGCTGTAGAATGTTTGTTGCATCAGTGGGGGAGAAAGAAAACTGCTGTTCCTATGTCCTTGGCCCTCTACCTAGAAGATATTTGACGTTCATAATCTATTTTGCCTTGGGTATGATCGTGTCCCAAAGCACCAAGCCTTGAGGTTTATTTTCCTTTTGCAGAAAGGAGCCATTCCTTTCTTCCTGGCCCTTATAGGGCCAGGGCAAGAAGAATCTCAGAGGAAGAAAGAAGGTACCCTGGGGTGGGGGTGGGGTGCCTGGGGCCAGGCCTTCTACAGATGCTTCATAACCTATGCATGAACTGCTCTGAGTTCTTTCCTTCATCCAAGACAGAAACACCCACTTCCCTCTCAGCCTCTCACAGACATCAAAAGATTGTTCAGAGACAGAATCCAAAGACAGCCTGGGACTCACAGACTGGATGACTGGCTCTCCATGGGGGAGCTTTATTGAAATTATGCAAATAAGAAAATGTTCTTATTCTCCATCCTCATCCCTACCCAGGGTCTGCTGTGCAGTCCTCCTGTGCAAAGAGGAGATCAAGGGACAAGGCAAATCACCCAGGACTTCCCCCTGATCCTCTAAAGGGAATATAAGAGGCCATAAAACAACCCTGAGAGAGTGGATGACCAGAACAGCTCTCCCCAGGAGAATGGTCAGTATTTTTAAAAATTCTCCCAAAAAGGAATATAAGTGTTCAATAAGCAAAAGAAACGTGTTCAATCTTGTTAGTCATTAGGGAAATGCAAATCAAAACTATGTAGTGAAATTCATTGATTTGTAGGCTAGTTAAAAACATTAATATAAAAACAGACACATATAAAACTTACATGTAAATGTTCATAGACGCTTTATTCACAATAACCAAAAGGTAGAAACAACTTATGCATGCATAGAAAAATAAAATGTAAATATATGGGCTGAAGCGATAGCTCAGGGGTTAACAGTACTGAACTGCTGAAGAGGACTCCCGAGCCCACGCCAGCTCCAGGGGATCCAAGGGCCTGGGAGTGGGTAACATACTCACATGTATACATTCATGTACACAGACCCACACAGAAGCACAAACATAATTAAAATAATAAATTATTTTTTAAAATAAAAGTGTACACATAAATAAGATAGGGAAGTTGAATAAAATGTAATGGAATCCAGCCATCAAAAGGATGAATTAGTGATGCTTGTAACATAGATGAAGTTTCTGGAGATGAAGGAAGGTAGACCGGGAAATGAAACACACTTGGACTCCTTCTGATGAGTACCAGAATCCAGACACAAAAGTCATTGTCATCTCATGAATATAAAATCTCAGAGTAGGAAAACACACAGAGGAAGACAAAGGGTTAGTGGTTGCCTTGAGTTGGGGGGAGGGGAATTGAGGTGACTTCTTCAGGGTTGCTTTCAGAAATTATGAAAATGTACTGCATTAGTCAAAATAATGTCACAATGTTTGGAATGTACTCAAGCCACTGAGCAGTATACCTTTTAAAGTAACTGGTGTCGATACATACAAATTTAAATCACTGGAAGGATGACAAAAGACCTTGCTGAAAACTAGAACAACTAGAAAATTCATGAGACTAGTAGCCTGTGAACTTCAGTTCTCATCACGACAGCCAAGAACTGCAAATCCTACTTGATTTGTAGACTAGTTAAAACTATTTATATGAAAATACTCACATAAAACTTACATTTAAGTGTTCATAGAAGCTTTATTCACAATAGGAAGATAGGAAGAAAGTAAGAAAGGCACCAATCAGCAACTGGAAGCACTCCTTTGTCAACATTCCGTGTAAGTGAGTGGGAAAATGCAGGGCAAAGGAGTTGAATAATGGAAAGAAGCTGACACATCTCATGGGGCGTGGGGTAAAAGGGGGGGGGCTCTAGCCGAGGCTTAGGAAGTGCCTACAGACTAGGCGCCGCCTCTTTCTTTTTTCCCCTTGCATTTGATTTTTTTTATTAATCATTGCATTTGTTTACATCTCAGATGATATCCCCCTTTCCCCAGCCGCCCTCTCCCCTTTGCCTCTATGAGGGTGCTCCCCTACCCACCCACTTTTGCCCCACCACTTTAGCATTCCCCTATACTTGGGCATAAAACCTCCACAGGACCAAGGGCCTCCCCTCCCATTGATATCAGACAAGGTCATCCTCTGCTACATATGTATCTGGAGCCTGTACACTCCTTGGTTGGTGGTCTAGTTCCTGAGAGTACTGGGTGGTCTGGTCTGCCAACATTGTTCTTCCTAGGGTTGCATTCCCCCTCTGCCCCTCCAGTTCTTCTGAGAGCTACCCCTGATAAGGTCCCCCAGCTCAGTCTGATGGTTGACTGCTAACATCTGCATTGGTCAGGTGCTGGCAGAACCTCCCAGGGAACTGCCACTCTAGGTTCCTGTCAGCAAGCTAGGTGCCTCTTTCTAATTCCTACCCTTGCATTGACTGGGAGG
Source organism: Rhynchomys soricoides (assembly GCA_019843965.1). Lineage (NCBI taxonomy): Eukaryota > Metazoa > Chordata > Mammalia > Rodentia > Muridae > Rhynchomys > Rhynchomys soricoides. The sequence goes on from JADRCH010000111.1 coordinate 1,227,984, forward strand.
AAGCATGGACACCATCATGCTTCCACACAAAGGAATCTGAAGGAGGATGGAAGATAGAAGTCATCTCTGAGGAAACCTGAGTCTTTCTAGGCTCCTGCATGAATTCTAATTTTGCTGGACTGACTTCTCTCAATTCAGAGGCTCCAGTTTCTATCTCCCTCAGCACCTTTCCTAATCTGTGGTGTCCCACAGAGGAGAGGTGTCCAAATGAAGGAGCCATTGCTTACTTAAATACTTAAAAGTTCTCTCTAGAAAGTCATATTGATTACTGTAACTAATAGTGTATGAAATTTATACCTTCTTCACGTGACTGTCAAGAATCAAGTTGGTGTAACAGTTACAGAAGCAATATGGAGGTTCCTCAAGAAATTATGTACCAACTGTCATATGACCCAGCACCCTACTGCTAGCTACTTCTCCCAAACAATTAAAGCCAGGATCTAGAACCAGTCTCCTGTTCCTTACAGCTCTCTTCATAATAATCATATTGTCCCAGTTGCCCAATATTCCTTCAATCAAAGAACAGGGAAGTGGACAGGTTTTTTTATGGCTCAGTTTTAGAGGATTTCAGTCCATTATAAATTGGTCCAGTTGCATATCATAGTGAAAGCACATGGCAAAGAAAAACTGCTTATAGCATGGTCAAGTTGCAAAAGAGAAGAAGAGAAAGGTCAGAGTCCCACTGTCCCCTTCAAGGCTGTGCTTTCAATGTTATGAACTCCAATTGGCCTTGCCTATTAAACATTACATTGCTTCACACTAATGCCAAGCTCAGAACCAAACCACTGGCATGGGAGCATTGTAAATGAAATTTCATGGGCTTGAATACCATTAGGACTTTAAAGGGAAGGAAATTATTCAGTAACATTAACATAAGTCAGCTTTAAAGATGTTATACATGGTGAAATAAGGCAGTCACAGAAAGAAAACAAAAATGAACGTGTGATTCCACCTGTGTGTATCTACGAAAGTCTGATTCATAGGATCAGAAAATCAAATGATGCTTGCTAGGGTCTGGGAAAATGAACAAAGTGTAGTTACCCATCAATTGGCATGATGCCTTAGTTCATCAAGATGAATGAGCTCTAGAGATATGCATTATAATATTATGTGAAATCTACATTGAAAAATTATTGAGAATAGATTGCATTATAAATGTCTGATCACAATAAAAATAAAAATTTTCCACATTCCTATAAAACTCCCATCTTTAGAAGACTCTAGCTAGGAAAACAATGAATATTTTTAAACAGGCAAATGAAGAGTTTTTTTTTTTTTAATCCAGCTTTTATTCTGCCTTTGCTATGTTAATTGTAACACTGTAAGGTGGTGGACAAACAGAAATAACATGGTCCTAATTGAAGTATTTCAACAATATAGAGAAAGAATGATAGACTTGAATGATCATTACAATACTTATAAATTGAAAGATAGATCATGGAAAACCAGTGACTGCTAACAGAGACACTAAAACATGCATGCCCCCAGGATAGAGCACATCATTTATATACAAACAGTAGCAGAGAAATTAAAAGGGACAACTGAGCTTTACTATGAGAAAGCAACCAACAAAACTCAGTCTGTAGTCTGTAGGTAAGCAACTCAAATTCCTTAAAAACTAAAGTATGAGGAAAAGTTTCCCAGTGAAGGGAATGGGATATCAACCCAGTCACAAAACATTCTACCTGCAACTTTTCTTGCCTGAAAGATGAGCTGGGGTAAAGGTAGTACAGAAATTATGGGAGAGGCCAACCAATCACTAGTCCAGGTTGAGACTCAAGCCACAAGAGGGAGACCACCCCTGACACTGTCTGGAGGGCCAGGAACCAGAAACCAGATAGCTCAGAGACTTAGAATAGAACCAAACATGACCTGCAAAATAAGTCAATGAAATGATCCCTAATGATATTCTGCTAGTCTCGTAGACAAGTGCCTACTATAATTATCATCAGAGAATTTTCATCCAGCAACTGATGGAAACAGATGCAGAGACCCACAGCCAAACATTAGGCAGAACTCAGTGAATCCTGGGGAAGAGAGGGAGAAAGGAGTCAGAGGGTCAAGGACACCTCACGAAAACCTGTAGAATTAACTAACCTGGGCTCATAGATGCTCACAGAGCCCCTATGACACTAATTATGGAGCTTGCATGGGTCTTACCAAGGCTTTCTGCATGTATGTTACTGTTGTGTAACTTGGTCTTCTTGTGGGACTCCTAACAATGGGTTGTCCCTGACTCTCACCTGCTTTGGGGTCCCTTCTCCACCTATTGGGTTGCTTCATCCAGCCTTAATATGAGGGGAGGTGGCATGTTAGGCTGATATTCCTGGGAGGCCAGCCCCTTTCTGAAGAAAAAGGAGGAGGAGCGGTTGGGGCAGGGGAGGGACTGGAATGTAAGAGGAAGGGAAAACTGTGTTTGGGATGTAATACATAAAAGAGGAATAAAAAACCAACTAAGGTACAATTAAAAATAAGGAAATAAAGGGGGAAATCCTACAAATTCAAAGATACTTAAAAGATAGACAAGAGCAGAGGAAAGCAGAAGATATAAACTATTTAGTAATACGTTTTTAGAACTCTGAAGAACAGTGGACAGCAGTTACAACAAGAGTCAGAGATAGGATACTCCTTACAGAAGAGCTTGGCAGCGTGTGCTACAGGGGCTCATAGAAGGGGTAACATTCTCATGTCGCTGGTAGAACTTGCAGACGTAGTAGCTTTACAATGATTGTTTCAACCTACGCATCTGTTTTCTTATGGTGTTCTGTCCTATACTGTATTTCACACTATAAAGGGTTTTTTTTTTTTTTTGGTAATTTCCTTTATTGTTACGAATTCCATACATGCATACAATAAAATCTGGCCAAATCCATCCTACTTCTCCTCTCCTGCTCTCCATCCCCTAAAACATCCCCTCCCAGCTTCATCTCACTCTACCGCTTACCCTCACCCTCGATCTTTCTGATAACCACTAAGTCCAGTGAGTGCCACCCATATGTGATTAGTTGTGAGACCATCCACTGGAGCGTGGGAAGCCCATCCTCTCTGATGGACTTCACAGCCTCTAAACAAAGAGCCATTCTCCTACCCCCAGCAAATATCCACAGCTCATAGCTTCTCAGTAAGAAATGGGACTCGTGGTCTACCCTGCTGATGCCAGCATTTTGGCTGGCCTTGACTTGTATAGGTGAGTCTTATACAGGTCACTGCTATGAGTTCATGAGTGTGACAGCCATGTCATGTCCAGAAGACAGTATTTCATGGCACGTCTCCCCATCCTCTGACTCTTATATTCTTTTCCTATTCCGTGATCCTTCTCAGCCTTAGAGATGGCAAGGTTCATGTAGATGTCCCTTTAGGGCAGAGGACTCAGTTTCTTGTTTTCAGTACTTTGGCCAAATATGCATCTATTCTAGTTTACTGTTTATTCCATCTTACAACTCCCAAGTCATAATCCATCACTGAGAAAAATTAGGGCAGGAAATCAAGGCAGGAAGCTGGATGCAGGAACTGAAGTAGAGACTGTGGAAGAACATGTCTTGGGAGCCTTGCTTCCTCTGGCTTGCTGCCCTTCTTAGGCAGTCCAGGTCCACCTGCCTAGGTATAACATCTCTCAGAGTGGTCTGGGCTCTCTTGCCTCCATTAGCAATTAAGAAAATGCCTCACAGACATGGCTGCAGACCGATCTGATATGGGCTAGTCTTCAGTTGAGGTTCCCTCTTCCTAGGTTACTCTACATTGGTCTCACGTTGTACTGTGATTTTCATGTAATTACCCGTGTCTACTGGGAGTGGCATTATCTACCTATGCTGGGTAATGCCATTTGAACTCTTTTCTTTTTTCTTTTAAGTTTTATATGGAAATTGGCTTACTAACTAGTGTGTTTGCTTGAGGCTTTTTCATAGAAAAGCCACTCATTGTCTCTCCCCTCAGGAAATTAGGTATGGTGATGTGTCTTACAGTACTACCCTTCTACACACAGACACAGGACCACTTTGGCTACTTTTGTATTCTATGCCACCAAGTATGTTTTTGGATTTTATTTTTAATGGCTCAGGAATTTTGACTGGTATTGCATTGAATCTGTAGATTTTTTTTTTTTTGGTAGGATGGTGATTTTCCTGATATTAAATTTCCCATTTCCTGAACATGGGATATTTTTCTATTTTCTAGCATCTCCTTCAATTTCTTTCTTCAGTGTCTTACAAGTTTTAGTTTAGATAAAAGTCTTCAGTTTCCTTGCTTAGGTTCATTCCCGTGTGTGAGTGTGTATGTGCATGTATGTGTATGTTTCTGTGTGTATATGTTTCTGTATCTGTGTGTGTTTGTGTGTCTGTGTGTGTCTGTGTCTGTTCGTCTAACATGGAAGGGGTTGTTTTCTTGATTTTTTTCAGTCATTTTGTATATAGAAAGGTCACTGATTTTTGTGTGTTAATTTTGTATTCTGACACTTTACTGAAATTATTTATCAGCTGTCAGAAGTTTGGGTGGAATCTTTGGTGTCTCTTATATAAAGAATCATATCATCTGCAAATAGAAATACCATAACGTCTTCTATTCATAACCCTTTTATTTCTTTCTCTTGCCTTATTGTTGTGGCCAAGATTCCAGCACTATATTGAATAAAAGTCAAGAGGACACCCTACCTTGTTCCTGATCTTAGTGGGAACTCTGGGTTTTCTTCATTTAGCATCATGGTGGCTGAGGTTTGTAATACATACCCTTGATTGTTTACTCTATCGTTAGCCTCCCTGTGACTCCTATCATGAAGGAATGCTGAGGCTTGTCAAAGAATTTTCTGCATCTAATAAGATGATTGTGCAATTTCCATCCTTGAGTCTGTCTATGAAAAGACAATATTTGTTATTTATGTTTGTTGAACTGTCCCTTCATCTCTTGAATAAAAGAAAATTCTTCACATTTAATTATTATTGTTATTGAATTTAGTTCATAAATATTTTATAAAAATATTTGCATCTAAATTCATCAGAAAGACCAATCTATAATTTTCTAATTTTTTTGTTTTTATCTATTTTTCTGTTGGTGTGATATTAGCATCATATAGAGTCTGGGAGCCTTGCTTCCTTTTCTACTTCATGGAATAACTTGAATAGTATGGTAATTCTTCTTTGAAGTCCTAGTAGAATTCACTAAATGCATCTTGTCCTGGGATGTTATTAATTTTGCTAGATATAATAGTCTGTATTGACAGTCGTCATCCTCTACAACCTGGATTGCATCCATGGCCTTCTGGCTTTAAATGTTTCTGTCAAATAACCAAGTGTCGTTCTGATGCCCATGACCTTACCACTGACTTGACTATTTTTCTCTTACACCTTTCAATACTCTTTATTCTGTACTTTTAATGTCGTGGTGGTTTGAATGAGAATGGCCCATCATAGGTTTATAGATTTAATATCTGGCTCTCAGTTGATGGACTCTTTGGGAAGAATTAGGAAGTATGGCCTTGTTGGAGGATGTATGTCACTGGGGATGGACCTTGGGGTTTTAAAAGCCCACACCTAGTCTTAGTCTATCTCCCTCTCCCTCTCCCTCTTCCTTTCCTTCTCTCCTCCTTTCCCCCTCTCCCTCCCTCCCCTTGTCCCTTTCTCTGCCTCCTGCTTGTGGATTCCAGCTCTCATCTACAGTTCCAGCACTGTGCCTGCCTGCATGGTGCCATGTTCCCTGTAATGATGGTCACAGATTCTAACTGACTGAAACTATAAGCAAGCCCAAATTAAATGTTTTCTTTTAGAACTTGCATTGGTCATGGTGTCTCTTCATTGCAATGAAACAGTAACTTAAACAAGTATTTTAATTCTAATATGTTATATGTCATTTCTTTTCTGTCTGGTCTACTTGGAGTTCTGTAGGTCTCTTGTACCATGGTGTGCTTCATTCTGTATGTACAGAAATATTTCTTTTATGGTTTTATTGAAAATATATTCCATGTCTTAGGTATGTTGTTGCTGCTGCTGCTGCTGCTGCTGCTCCTTCTGCTTCTCCTCCTCTTCCTCCTCCTCCTCCTCCTCCTCCTCCTCCTCCTCCTCCTCCTCCTCCTCCTCTTCTTCTTCTTCTTTGCCTATAATCTTAAGGGTTGGTCTTTTCATATTGCCTCCAGGCTCTCTCCTGTTTTGTTCGTGTGTTTATATACAAGTATTGCTGACTTTTCTGTATGATCCAATTGTTTCACCTTACCTTCCAACCCAGCTGCTCTGCTTCCCACAGGACCCATTCTATTGGGAGGCCTCCCACTAAGGTTTTATTTAGTTTTTGGAGCTTTGAATTTCTGGCATTATTTCAGGTTGGCTGTACTTTGGTGATTCTAACTCTGTATTGGAGTTTTTTATTCTGTTTTTACATTTTGTATTTCTTATTTCATTCCTTTCTGCTATCCTCTTAAACTATATTCATGTCTCATTTGAATTGTATGAATATAGTTATAATCTTTTTTAATCCTTTTCTGAAATATTTACAAGATAATTTTCACTGGTATCTAGTATTATTGGGCTAGCACACTTACCTTAGACTTTCATGTTGTTGTTGTTTCTGGCCTGGGACTTGCACATCTAGAATTATTTGAGTGAAAATATGGGCTTAGGGTTGATGGTCTGAGAACTATATACCTGTTGGCACCTGGGAACAGCATAAATGTGGGCCCTGGACTCAAGTTGCAGTGACCAGTTACCTGTAAGCACCAGGAGCTGGACAGATAGAGAAGTTTGGGCTAGGTCAACAAGTCCTGCCAACCCTTTGCCTGTCAGCACAGTGAGCTGGACAGATGTACTGGCTGGTTTTGCGTGTCAATTTGACACAAGCTGGAGTTATCACAGAGAAAGGATCTTCAATTGAGGAAATGCCTCCCTGAGATCCAGCTGGAAGGCATTTTCTCAATTAGTGATCAAGAGGGGAGGGCCCATTGTGGGTGGTGCCATCCCTGGGCTGGTAGTCTTGGGTTCTGTAAGAGAGCAAGCTGAGCAAGCCAAAAGAAGCAAGCCATCCCCTGGTAACATCCCTCCATGGCCTCTGCATCAGCTCCTGCTTCCTGACCTGCTTGAGTTCCAGTCCTGACTTCCTTTGGTGATGAACAGCAACATGGAAGCTGAATAAACCCTTTCCTCCTCAACTTGTTTCTTAGTCAGGAATAGAAACCCTGACTAAGACAAGAGACAAGGCAGGACAAAGTGTTTGAAAAGCAACAAATTAAGTTAAGGCTAATGGAGGATGTGAAAAAAACATTGCAGAACTATGAGAGAGAGAGAGAGAGAGAGAGAGAGAGAGAGAGAGAGAGAGAGGGAGAGAGAATCATTTGTAGCTATGGTGGCTCAGCTGAAACTAACTACGTAGATATATAGACTAGACTGGACTTGAATTCACAGAGATCCACCTTCCTCTGCCTTTTGAGTGTTGTGACTAAAGGTGTGCACTACCATGCCCAGCCTCACACAACTACTTTTTATATTAGAAACAGAACTCCTTTCTTCTGGACAAAGATATCTTTGTGCTACCCAGAATTTCTCTTTTTAAAAGACACAATTCAATTGGCCACTGTAGCCCTTGTAAGAGGTCAGATGAGGTAGGAAAGCTGATGGGAAAGACAATGTGATTAAAACTGGCTAGATGCACATGCTGGCTAGATGTACTAGAAATAAATACTTCAAAACTGTTTGATAGGAAAGTCCTGGACGGCATCATGGTTCTCTGGAAAGCATGTGGGGCAGTGTCTGGGGAAATCTAGTCAGACACAAGCATCCCAGGAACAGCTGGAGAAGTCAGGACTCATGCAGGGAAATGTCAGCCTGTCAGAACCGTAGAATCAAAAAGCTAAGGCCTGAGAAACAGAAATCTTTGTCTGCCTGTCCGCATGTCTGTCAGCATGACAGTTTGGGTCAATAAATATTCATCATGATGCACCAGTCCGACTGACCTATCCTACACCCTCCACTAGAGGAGAAAATAAACAGAGTTTATGGGGACAGAGGCTGTCTGGCCCTCAGTGCTGCCATTGTGTGCTATGCATGAGGTACAAACTTGAACACAGATTTGCCTCTTCGACTTATGTATCTAATACCTGGTATGGAACCAGCTCCACATGTGTTAAACAGTAGCATGCTTGTAACAACACACCACGTATGAAAAAAATGACATTCAAGGGAAGGATAGTCAGTAGGCAACCGTCCTTGTGACCTTGTAGTCCTCCAATATGAGGACTTATTTCTTTCTGTCCTGTGATTCCAGCATCCATTGGTACACACCCACACTGCCTTTTCCTCACTTCACTTTTGTCTACGTGTTTGACTCTGTGAAGACCATTCATTCACTCAGTTATCTGTTCTTCAATAAAGCTGAATAACTCTCACAAGCCAAGGTCTCTGTTCAATAAATAGACAAGCAAAGTAGCATTCCATAGAACCAAGGGGCAGTTATTAAACAAATGCACATCTATCTGCATCATTACACATTTTCTGAGACCTAAGAAAGAAATGTCCAGAAGAAATATATACAGAGAGCTGTCTGTGTATTACTACATCGTGAAAGGCTTCAGTGAGAACTGGTGAGGATGGGGTTGGAGAACGAGTTACTGGGCATGTAGAGTGAGCAAGGATGAGAGGAAGCCTGCTATAAACCAAGAACAAAAAAGGTACATGCAGTCATTCCATGAAGGCATGGTAGATTTGGGTAAGGAACTTAGATTTGTTGCCTGATAGCAACAAGAAAGAGACAGAGAGAGACCACTCATGGAAGGAGGCAAAAGTGAGATGGACACACAGACAAGAGAAGGTCAGCAGATCCAGGATGCATTTAGGAGAGATTTGGTGGGATTTTCAGATGCATGTGAGTTTCATTCCAAAATATTGAACTTGTGTATACACACCCAGATAGTAAGGGCACTGTTTACTAGCAAACATCGGTATAAAAGTAAGAGCACCCACTGATATCCAACAAGGCCCTCCTCTGCCACATATGCAGCCAGCACCATGGGTCCCTCCATGTGTATTCTTTGGTTGGTGGTCCAGTCTCCAGGAGCTCCAGGAAGGCCAGTTGACACTGTTGCTCCCTCCATGGGGCTTCAAATCCCCTCAGCTCCTTCAGTCACTTCTCCAACTCCTTCATCCAGGACCCCATGCTCAGTCCAATGGTTGGCTGCCAGCATCTGCCTCTGTATTTGTCAGGCTCCGCCTGAGTCTCTCTGGAGACAGCTTACCAAACTTCCATCAGCAACACTTCCCAGCATCCACCAGAATGTCCGGGCTTGATAGGTACATATGGGATGTATCTCCAGGTTGGGCAGTCTCTAGATGACCTTTCCTTGAGTCTCTGCTCCACATTTTGTCTCAATACTTCCTCCTGTGAGTATTTTGTTCACAGAATATTTTATCCACAATTGGTAGAATTGTTTGAAACTCATTGGAACGTGTAGGCTTCATGAAGGATATATGCCACTGGTCATGTGTTTTGAAGTTTCAAAAGTATATGCTATGCCCTGTTACTCTTTTCTCTGCCTCCTACATATAGATTGGGATGTAAGCTCTCAGCTATGGCTCTAGCACCATGTTTCAGGCTGCTGATCTCCTGCCATGTCTTGAACATGTCTATGGAACTGTAAGTCCCAATAAATTATTCCTTCTATAAAAAAACAAAAACAAAGCACCTAGTACTCTTGCAACAAACACTAAGCCATGACTAAACTCATTTATTGAACAAAAAGATTCTAAATAAGAAATTGTAGACGTATTTTAGTGCCATAAACACAGGTGATGCTTCAGACAAAGTGGTGAATCCTCCCATGTATCCTTCCATTTAGATGGTTCAATAATCACAGTATTGTTTCCATTGTGTCAGGACAAAGATTTGCTCTGAAAGGCATGTGCTCTACATGTGCTTCGTTACTTTTCCTTTCAGTGAAAGAAAATGGTATGTGGAGGCTGTACAAAAAACAACAAACAAAAAACAAAAAAAACCCATTTACTATCTCCTTACATAAATGTTCTAAAATATAGATCCCAATCAATTAGACACCTAATTCATAAATAAAGAAATACAAGTGGCAAATAAATACATATGAAATATGTGTAAGTAATGATTGTGGAAATGCAAGTTATACTACTGTTAATGAGATATTATTTCCTAATAAAATTATCAAAATTTTAAATGAAGCCAGGCATGGTGGCTCAAGCCTTTAATCCTAGCATCCAGGAGGCAGAGGCATCAGATCTCTGGGTAAGGGCCAGTCTAATCTACAGAGTGAAAAGAAGTAGGAGAAGAAGAAAATAAATGAATTGCTTTATTTTTTTAACCAAAAGTGGATGATACTGTGGGGAAATATAGACTCAAATGTTGCATGTAGAATAAACAAATTGTGACAATTTTTCTGAAGCAACTTGACAATATGTATCAAAACATTTTTTCAATTAAATAAGCTTTGAAAAGGAGTTCTATTTCTCTAGATTTCTCATAGAAGATATTCAAAGTATATACTATCTATGAAAATAAGATAACAATATTGACAAAAGCAACAATTTAGAAACTGTTCATGGGTTAGTAAAAATGATATTCCCATAGCAATACAATATACAACCTTTAAAAATGATAGCATTTATCTGGGCTTGGAGGCACACACCTTTAAACCCATATCTATGGAGGCAGATGCAGGCAGATTCCTGTGAGTTTGGGGCCAGCCTGATCTACATAGTGAGCTACAGGACAGCCAGAGCTACACAGTAAGACAAACAAAAATGTCTCAAAAAGACAAACAAATATGATAGCTGAAGAAAACCAAGTTTATGCTATCTTCATCTCCACTAGCCATTTGTCTCTGACCCAGTTCCTGGAAGATAAATTCTCAGTAACCTGGAGTCAATGATCTCCACCCAGAAATGTACAGTACTGACCATCTGCTTGCTATAATATGACTATTGCATTTTTGGCTTCTGTAACCTGAGTATGTAGAAAGTCAAGGACTCTTTTGAGGTCATCTTGGCCATCTAATCTTAGCAAAGCAAACAGCTCCTGGCTTGCTTGCATAGATACTCAAGGTCTTCTTGTGGTTTTCACTGTTAGACTTCTTTCCTCACCCCTCCTTCTGAATCTCAAGCTTAGCTCAGAGATTGCCAACCTGCTAGCAGATAATTAATACATCTTCAAACTATAATTGGATTCAGTCTATGGTCTTTTCCCAAGTATCATGAACATAAACAAACATAGATAACAAAACAAAAACAAATAAACAAAAAGGAAAGAAAGAAAGAAAGAAAGAAAAAAAGAAAGAAAGAAAAAGATGGCACGGATCAATATTTGATAGCATGGGAAGATGCCTATAACAGCATTTAAATGTTTTAAATTTTCATATTTGACCATGTCATATGTGTGTACGCTGTACTGTGATCCTATTCACCCTACTAATCTCTCTCATTTCCTTCCACTTGTGCTGACACTGTTCTTCCCAAATGATTCTCTCCATCCATGGCTCTCCTTCCTTCCTTCCTTCCTTCCTTCCTTCCTTCCTTCCTTTCCTCCTTCTTTCTTTCCTTCCTTCTACACTTCCTTCCTTCCTTCCTTCCTTTCCTCCTTTCCTTCCTTTTTTCTTTCTTGTTTTTGTTTGGGGGTGGGGAAGGCACATTTAGAAAGTCATGGCTGCTGTGTGTTTTTGACTGTAGCATGTAACATTCAGAAGCAGGACTCCCTCATCTTCAGTGCTCCCTGGATCTCAGAAGGAGTGACAGAGATACCCTGTTTCTAGCAGAACACTCTATAGTCACTTATTCTCGGAGCTTAGACCAAATATGACTCCCCACTTTGACCACTGTCCACCAATCAAAGGAGCATAGCTAACCAAGGCTAAGAGCTGATGCTCTAGTCTATGGATTTCTATATAAATATTTATCCTGTTGGTGAAGCTTACCTCTGTACTTCCTGTTCAAATTCCTAAATTCTTCATTTCCAGAATTCCCTCAGTTTGTTTTCTTTATTGGTTCTATTTCAATTTTCAGGTTTTGAGCAGGTTTTATTCATTTTCTTCCACTGTTTGTCTTTTCCTGGCATTCTTTAAAGAATTTATTAATCTCTTCTTTAGGGATGTCTATCATCTCCATACAGGTGGTCTTATGGTCTTTTTCTTGGTATAGACTCAAGGGTTAGAAGTAGAACAGAAAGATAGGGAAGGATCTTCGGACAGCTTCTCTGCTTTCCAGGCAAGCATGGCCTATGAGTTATTAGGGGGTGCCTGCTGGAGTTAGGGACTGGGATAAAGTGGCAAGTATGGGAGGGAGGGATGTTAGGAGAATGTCTATGGGATCCACAGGAGATGTGAGCAGGGTCAGGTTGGCCATCGGTGTTCTGCTGCAGAGCTAGGGACGGAACTCGGGGATTGGATTTGGGATGGAGGAAGGAGTAGTGAAATTCTTCAGTTGGGTTACTCCCTCCCTGGCCTGCTTAACAGAAGTGTTCCCAGTGAATGCCTCCTAGTGTTGGAGGCAGGAATACAGAGATGAGCTGGGAGAAGGAAGGGGGGATCTTTGTGATCTCTGGTAGATGGGGTCAGAGAGAAAAGGGAGAACACAGTAGGTTTGCACAACTGAGCTGTGGATAAAACTGGGGGGACTGGATCTGGGGGAACAGGGGGTTAAAGAAGGTTTGCCACAAGTATTTCTTTGAAGGAGGCATATTGTCTTGGTTTTTCCTGCTGTCTGTTTTTATGCTGGGGATTATGCATCTTTTATCGACTGTAGCTTTTATCGAAAGTTTCTGACCCACCTGTGTTGAGTGGACATTTGAGTCTACACTTACTCCACTGGTTTGAGATCAATTAAGTTGATTTTTAAGCTTCAGTCTTGGGGCTACTTGGTATTGATTTCTGGGTGAGATAGCTGGAGTGGCTCCAGGTCACCTATGGGAAGACATGAACTCTGATTTCACCAGGAGACACTGTTTCTGAGGTGACAGAGAAGAAGGTGGCTTGTTAGTGTTGGTGGATGTGTGGCTTCTGGTGTGAGAAGAGTGGGCACTTGAAGGACTTCCTGAGACTCTGAGAGTGAACTTATGGTGGAATGTCTTCTCACCTGAGAAAAATGCAGACAGCCAATATGGTTCCTGAGACTGTGGAAGTCAGGGCCCCAAAGGGCAGTGGCAGCATAGGCTCTGACTTGGGTTGAGTGGCAGGGAGGAACTCTATGGGTCCTGAGATAGTATCAGTGTGGCACAGGGAAGCATAGTTGTAGCTTCTAACCTGGAGAGTTAGTTCCACGAAGTGCTGAGACACTGGGGAAGAAAGTGCTAGAGAGTAGGAAATGTGGCCTTTGACCTTGGGAGCAAGCTCCATTCACATCCTGAGACACTAGAGGTTAGGGTGTCAGTGGGTAGGAAATGGGGTTTCTGATCTGGGGAGTATGTATGTCCTGAGATAGTGGGTGTTAGGGTGCAAGAGAGCGGCAGGATGACCTTTGACCTGGGAGGACAAGTTCCCTGAAGGTTCAGAGGTTCTGGGCTTAAGCATCTCTTTTTATTTTTTATTGTGTCTTTTAAATGTTGTTTATTATTATTACTGTGCATATGCTCATGCAGGGGTGGGAGTAGAGGTGGCATGTGTACCATAGAATGCCTGTGTAGGTCACCAGGCAACTCCTTGTGGAGTCGGCTCTGTCCTTCTAACTTTATTTGGGTTTCGGAGTCAAACTAAGTTGGCAAGGCTTGCTATGCGAGCTCTTTTTATCCACTGAGTTATCCTGCTGGTCCTTAAATTTTAAAGTGGCTAAAAACATATGTGGTATTATGTGTTTATACATGTGACTATGGGCAATCGGGCACCTTTGTTATTAATACATATTGTTACTTCGTTGTGTGGTTAAATGTTTATGAGCTGAATGAAATGTTAAGAGTAGTGTCAACTAACAGAATTTTTGGTAGTCCCTAATTTTCCCCTATAAGTTGTCTGTTCATCATAATTTTTATGATGCACAAATTTTACAACATTTCTAAATAATATATACTTTAAAATATGAAGCATGTTTGCCTAGATTTTTCTGGAATGTCTCATTTACTAACTTCATCTGCCCTTGTTTTCTTTTTCTTTCTTTTTTTTGGGGGGGGCACTCTATTAGTAGATCCTTTTAATATGCTTCTTCTTCTTCCTCTTTTTTTAAAATTTTTTTTAAATTTTTGGATATTTACTTTATTTAAATTTCAAATGTTTTCCCCTGTCTCTATAAGGATGCTCCCCCCCACTCCTGTCTTCCCTCCCTAGCATTCCCCTACACTGGGGCATCTAACACCCTCAGGCCCAAGGGCCTCTCCTCCCACTGATGGCCAACAAGGCCCTTCTCTGACACATATGTGGCCAGCACCATGGGTCCCTCCATGTGTATTCTTTGGTTGGTGGATCAGTCTCCAGGAGCTCCAGAGGGTCTGGTCAGTTGACACTGTTGCTCCCCCCATGGGGCTGAAAACCCCCTCAGCTCCTTTAGTCCTTTCTCCAACTCCTCCATCCCGGACCCCACACTCAGTCCAATGGTTGGCTGTGAGCATCCTCCTCTGTATTTGTCAGGCTCTTCCTGAGACTCTCTGGAGACAGCTTATCATGCTTCCATCACCGAGCACTTCCCAGCATCCACAAGAATGTCCGAGTTTGGTGGCTGTATATGGGAAGTATCCCCAGGTGGGGTAGTCTCTGGATAGCCTTTCCTTGAGTCTCTTTGAGAAGTTAAATAAAGGATTCTTACCTTCTCATTTGGGTAAGATTATGACTTTAAGGATAATAGCTTCTGGAAATCCTTTCTGAGTTTTGAGCATTTCCCATTTTGTAACTCCCCAAATTACTGCCCCCAGGCTCCTTTGCCATTACACTAGCAAAGCAGGTTTTCCTAATATGGTGGATTCATGTGAATCCAGAGCTCAAAGGTAATGCTCACTAGGGTGCACATCGCCCACCCACAGCTGAACATGCGCTCCTTGGCTGAGCTTCTGGCATGCACAGAAGTATTATCATTTGGAGCTACACTATCTACCACAAACAGAGTTGGGACTAAACATTAGCACCAAAGGTGTTTTCACTGGAGCTGACTCTCTGGGGCAGTTTAATACTATTGCTGGCCTCCTTGTTTCTAAATCAGCTTCTCTTGCTATCCAAAGAGTTCTGTGACTGTGAATATTTTTAACATACTGTTTCTGCCTAAGCTAGCCATTATGGATCCTACTATTTGCAACCAAGAATTATGTATAACTGTATTACCTTTGTTGCAGGATATTTGATCACACTGTGAACACCAACATTATGTTATTTACTGGAAAAAACTGTTTTTAGTTTTGTTGTGGCTCAGCCTTAGCACACACCTTCAATCCAGGAGCTTTCTTCTTGAATATTGTAAACAGTATTAAATAAAGTTAGCCATAGGTTAAGAGGCAGAGCAAGCAACCAGTTGACAGGAAGTGAACATAGGATTATTAGGGGAGAAAAAGAGAGAGAGTAAAAGGAAGTCTGGATGATGAATAGAGAGATACACAGGAAGCAAAAGGGAGGGGCACTGAGTTTGAAGGACTTTGTTTAAGACAGCTGTAATATAGGGGATTCCTGGTGGGACACTGGCCGGGGAGGAAGGTGGGCTAGGTACTTTCTCTGCCTCTCTGCACTAGCAGGCTTTCTCCCCAGCATCTGGCTCCCAAGTCTTCATTGGTCAAATCTAATGATTGAGATTTTGCTTTTAAAAAGCATACCTTCATCTCCATTTTCCAGATGAAGAAATTGAAACTTCAAGAAATAAAGAAAAAAAATCTCATAATTACACAGCTAATAAATAGATGGTAGTAAGACACAAATTCTAAGACTTTTGGGTTGAATCTGGACTCTTCTACAATGCCACACACAGTATGTGGCATATAATTTTCTAAAAATGATTAGCAATTAGCCAAAAATCTATAGCATGTAATATCCAGAGGAATTTACATTTAAAATATTCTAATAGTGATCATAAAGCAAGCACTCATCCATAAAAATAAAGGTTATTTTAAAAAATAATTACAACATAGCAACATTGTCCACCACCAGCCATCAGGATTATTCACAGCAGATCATGGTACTGGGGTTTGGAGAGCTACAGATGTTTTACCCGTGTTGTTCAAGGAGGTAATCACAGAGCTAGGGAAAATGCCATGCTTGTTGACCCCCATTTCGTTTAACCAGTGGAAGCTGAAGTCGTTTGTTAGCCTCCTTAGAAATGCACACAGCAGACAAGTCCAATATCTAAGTGAAAACCTTATTTAAATAAAACAAGAAATATGTTAAGTAGATAGATGAACACTTAAAATATTGCCAACCAGTTTTGAGACTACTCTGCACAACACTTGGGCTAAGTAACTGGGAAGTCTAAAATAGCTTTTGAGAGAAATTTTATGAGAACATTCCCCAGGGTACAGGGAATACATTTCCACCCTGCAATGAAATTCAAAATTTAATCAAGCAAGTTTGCTTCAAGGAAATGATCCCTTCTGCACGAATTAGGAAACCGGTTAAACTCCTTGTTAACCCATAGCAAAATACAAGCTTGAATGTCTAAGTGTTTTAAGTAAAAATATTTTCAAATAGGTATTACTATCTCCATGTGTATAGATAATATTTTTCTTTTAAAAAGTAGAAGATGTGTTTTACCCAACAGAACGTTTCTCTTTTCTTTAGAAGCATGGGGGTTTATGTTATACAAGGAGCCTTTAAAGTTCTGATTCATTTCCCTTTAAATCATCCAAATATTACTTTTTATGGCCTATGGAGTGGCCAAACAGTCTCCAGGGGGCGCTAAAACTTCCACGCCTTGCTTCCCTTCAAACAAAATAAAATAAAATAAAGTTTTTCAGGGAGGAAGGAGGTTCTGTGTGAATCTACGTGAACTATGAAGCTCCTCTCAGTACAAAATCTAAGAGCCGTGAGCAAGTTCTGAATGTTCTAGACTCCTTGTCCTATTTAAGAGTTGACTCTTCCTTTACAGCTCACAGCACATCTTTCTTCAGAAGCATAAATGTCGCTGAAATCAAAGTACCTTTTATTTTCTCCATCAGAAACAATGGGAAGATGTTTCAGAGTAAAGGAATGACACCACTCTAAACCACATGTTGCTTAGGTAAAACTCAAGAGATGCTTGTTGGAAAGTTCCTCTAAACTAACAACAGTCTACTTATTCAAGATCACAGTGATTCAGTGGTGGTGCAGTTCACTGATGGCTACTTCCAGTAGAAGAGCAAGGGGACTATCTCCCTTCTATTTTAGTTAGGCTACTATTGTTATGATAAAATACCATGGCTATGGGGAGGAAAGGGTTTATTTGCCTTACTCTTCTACATTACTGTTGATTATTGTAGGGAGTCAGGGCATGAACTCAAACAGGGCAGGAACCTGGTGGCAGGAGCTGATGCAGAGGCCATGGAAGAGTACTGCTTACTGCCTTGCTCCCTTGGCTTACTCAGCCTGCTTTCTTACAGAACCTAGAACCACCAGCCCTGGGATGGTACCACCCACAATGGGCTGGGCCCTCCGCCCTTCAATCGCTTATTAAGAAAATCACATTCCACAGCTGGATCTTATGGAAACATTTTCTCAACTGAGGTAAAGAATATCTAAAAGGCCGGGCAGTGGTGGCACACACCTTTAATCCAGCACTTGGGAGGCAGAGGCAGGTGGATTTCTGAGTTTGAAGGCAGCCTGGTCTACAGAGTGAGTTCCAGGACAGCCAGGGCTACACAGAGAAACCCTGTCTCAAAAACAAAACAAAACAAACAAACAAAAAAGAATATCTAAAAGATATTTTCTGATAACTCTAGCTTGGGTCAAGTTGACATAAAACCAGCCTGAAGTGGAAACTTAAGGGTTCTTGGGAAAGTCAGTTGTGTTGGATGGTGTTTTGCTGGGGCAAACATGTTAAGGAGTGTTTTCCTGAAGTGGGCACAGGTGAAAGGCTCAAGGACTCATGAAGAAACATTTTGCTGAAGCAGACACAAGTGAAAGGCTGTTCTGCTAAAGCAAGCGTGTGAAAGGCCCCGTGATGAAGGATTCTTCACTAATGACACACATGTATTGGTTTGCCTTACACTGTGGAGATGAGCTGCATTTGTTAAGACTCCATAGAGATAAATGCACCAAAGTGCTGTGGCTTCTTGCCACTTCTTAGGTCTTGGGCTGATTAGCAGAGTGATGTCAGCTGATACAATCAAATGTGCTGAGGTATCACCCATGCTGAGGCAAGACCCACAGAGGGCAGGTGATCTTTGGATAGAGTACAGAAAGGGCTTGAAGGAGCTGAGCTTGGCTTGCTTCTAGAGCTGGCTGTGCAACACTTGTGGTCTCAAGTCTTCACTGATCATCACTTTGCTGAGAGAGGCACAGATGAGAACTTTTCCTGGCATTCCTGTTGACCCAGGTTCTTCCTTCTGGCTTATACTGAGGCTGAGTCCTGGCTGTCTCTGCTAGATAGTGCCACCACTGCTGATTAGTGTTTGCTATCCCGACTCTACTGGAGTGGACTGCTGGTACATCTGTGAAGTGTTTATGAGTGGATAGAACAGTCTCTGCTGACCTGTGAACTGAACTGCCAATTTCCAGACAACATAAATGTGAGTTGCTCCAAAGAACCATTTCTAAACCAGTCCCCTTCCCTAGTATCTTTGCTTTACCTCTACCTCTGGTGAGTTTTAGGCTACAAGGGAAGTTAAAGCACTTAAGAATTATCACTAAAAATAGGTTGTTTTTTAAAAAAAAAAATTAAAGTTACAGCAGCCAACCCACCTTTCTTATCTCAATTACTAAGATGAATATCTCTGGCCGGTTTAACAAAATCAGACACCTTTGTCTTAAACCACCCCTCTATCTCTGTTCTCTAATAGACTAATAACTTAGGTAGTGTGGAAAGAAGCATTAGGAACTCCAAGACTGAATGAAGTGTTTTCTCAAACAATAGCCTGATGCTCAAATAATTTGAACAGAAGAAGAAACCCAACTCTGCATTTCCAAGCCACTGTTTAGTTTTAGTTTTTGTTTTTTTTAAAAATCACACCATCCAGAAGTCAGAGAAAACCATTCAGAAATTAATAATAAACACTACTGCTCCTTTATAGTATGTTTTGTTTTCAGAAGACACCGAGAAAGTACAAATACCCACTGACTACTCTTCATCATTTGTCCTGTGATGCTCAATTAAATCTGCATTTCCTAGAGAGATCTACCGGGGATCTGATACACCATTCGTTGGTCATGTGCCCTTAGTCTATCTCACCTCAAACCTCCTCATTCCCAGGTTCTGTCTTTGTCTCTCATTTTACCACAAATACTAAAGCTGTTTAATTTCTATTTCCCAGCTCTTTTTCTGCTACTTCCAAATTTATGTCAGTTCCAATTTATGTCAGGATTACATTTATGGTAATCCTGTCCCCAAAATAGTATTTGGGAATTTGAAAATGATGTTAGGCTACATGTTAGGCTACTCAGGAAATTTATAAACAAAATACAAAGAAATTAAAAAATCTCCCATAAGATAGTGTAGTATATTTTGAAACTTCAATAAGTTATAGGGTTTGATATTCAATAAAAAATGAAAAATACATGTAACATAATAGTTCAGAAACAGATCCAAATGCCTATCAAGTTTTGGCTTATCATGAAGGTGACATATCAAACTAGGTAAAGAGTGAAGAATTCAAAGAATGGTATTGGGGAACTTGCTGGCACCCAGGGGAAAAATAAAACTACATTTCTCTCATCAAAAATAAATTCCAGATGCATCATTCAAATGTAAGGAATATAGGACTTAGAGAAAAGCATGAGAAAGAAGAAGGATTACATTTACCGTATCATAACGGTAAAAAGTAGACAAAAATGGAAGAAACAACAAGTTTTGAACATCAGATGGCAAAGGACCACAATCCCTGAGACACAAATGACAGGAGCCTAAGATTTCTCAGCCCACTGCCTTGAGACTGTCCAGGTCACACCTTGGAGAAAGTGAAGCCAACTAGCCAGTATCTCACTACACAGAGAAGATGAGCCCTGAAGGTCCAAGGTTGCTAGAGACCACAGACTGGTGTCTTAAAGAAGAAGATGCAAAGAGCAAGTGCTGAGAATTTCAGAATCTCCTGAGAGTCATCAACCCCAATATGCTTAACTGACAGGTAGGGATCAACTAGTAGAGGTGCCCAAAGCCAGGAGGACAGCCATCTAAAAGATTATAAGGCCTGTCTCAGAGTGGACATGAGATGGTTTCATTCTCCCTTTTAGAAATAACTCAGGACTGACAGGACATTAGGTTTGCCTCTTTGATGGGAAAGCATTTTACTTCAGAATACTGCTGTTGTCTTTAATAACAAGATCCAAGTGGACCAGAATCAGATTCAAGAATTGGTTTGAGATGTAGCTCAGTAATAGAGCACAGGTAGTGCAAGTTCCTGAATTTGATTTTTTTAAAAAAAAATTCTCTCATACAATACATCTGGAGCACAATCTCCTCTCCCTCCACTCCTTCCAGCTCCCTGCAACCTCCCCTCTCCCTAGATCCACTCTCTTTCCATCTCCTTTCAGAAAAGAGCAGGTCTCAAAGAGATGATAGGCAGACAGGCCAAATCTAGTCACAGAAAGGCCAAGGCCATCATACTGAGGTTGAATAAGGCCCAATAGCAGGACAAGACCCAAGCATGGGCAAGAGTCAAGGACACACTCTCCACCCCACAGTTGGGAGTCCTACAGAAACACGGAGCTAACGGTCATCACATATACACAGAGGACCCACTGCAGACCCCTGTAGACCACCCCCACGCTTGCTGCTTCAGTCTCTGTGAGGCCCTACGCGCCCTACTTAGTTGATCCCCTGAGCCATACTCTCCTTGTTTCCTCCATCCACCCTGACTCTTGTGATCTTTCCACGCTATTTTCCAAGGACTTCCTGAGCTCCAAAAGGAGATAACCTATGGAGACCTCCAGTTTAGACTATTTCTCTATATAATGTCTGTGGGTCTCTGCACCCACTCTCATGTGCTGCTAGAGGAAGCCTCTCTGATGATGACTGGACAAGATACCAATGTATGAATATAGCGGGATATCATTAGGATTCATTTCGTTGATTTTTTTTTTTTTTTTAGGCCAGTCATGTCTGGTTCTACCTGAGGTCTCTGGGCTATCTAGCCTCTAGTTCCAAACAGTGTCAGACGTGGGCTCCCAGTTTTATAGTGATCCTCAAGTTAAATCAGAAATTGGTTAACCACTCCGACAAGTTCTGTGCCACCATTGCCACAGCACATCTTGTAGGCAGAAGAGTTTGTAGGTCAAAGGATTTGTGGCTGCGTTGGTGTCCAGGTTCCTCTTTTGGTAGCCTTCAGACTATCTTCCCACACGAAAGAAACTAGAACATAGGAGTGAAGGCTCCATGCAGGCATCACTGTAAAAGTTGTGTGGATGTTTTCCTTGGCAGTGGGACTCTGCTGTCCTAGTAGCAGCCTGGGTCCTTTCTGATATCTTCATTGGTATTTTCTCCAAAGACTTGAGGATTTTTTTTAATCATACAAGTCTTTCACTTGTTTGGTTAGAGCTATTTCAGGATATTTTATATTATTTGAAGTTACTAGAAAGGCACTGCTCTTTCTCAGTCTATTTCTTATTTGTATATATAAAAGGGCTACTGATTTTTTGTGAGTTAATTTTGTATTCAGCTACTTTGCTAGAAATGTTTATCAGCTATGAGTCACCTGGTGGAATATTTAGGGTTACCTATGTATATTATTAGATCATCTGAATATAAAGACATTTTGACTTCTTCCTTTCCAATTTGTATGTGAAAAGATAAGAATGGGCTCAGGACCTCCAAGATCAAGTTCTCTGTACAAGGTTTGTCCCACAGGGACAAAGGGCAGGATAAAAGAGACAGACAAGAGATAAAGGACAAGGGAGAAAGTAAAGGGGTGTTTGTCCCAGGGGAAAAGAGCTGCCTTCCTATAGAGAGAGACAGATGTGGCCCAGAGGCAATGGTGGTTTATAAAGGTAAAGGGGAAACCCTGTGTTAAGAGGAAATGTTTACTTTTAATTGAACATGTTAATTAGGGGTGACAAATGGGGCTTTTGATTGTTGGACTTCAAAACATTGATAGCTGAGCCTTGGTAGTCACCTCAAGAGGAGGAAGTGGCCAAGTAAGGGAATAGACCTTGGGGATTAGCTTTAGGAATGTAATCTAATGTTTTCTAACAAGGCAGAGGGACTAGGGAAGAGGACATCATCGGCCTGCCAGGGCCCTGTTTGTTGTGATTAGGACATGTAGATTTCCTTCTCTATCCCTCTAATCTCCATCAGTTCTCTTGATGCTTTAGCTAAAACTTCAAGTACTATATTGAATAGGTATGAAGAGGGTGGATAACCTTGGACTGTTCCTGATTATAGTGGAATTGCTTTGAGTTTCTCTCAATTTAAGTTGATATTGACTATGGACTTGCTATGAACTGCCTTTATTATGTTGAAGTATGTCCCCTGTATCCCTAATCTTTCCAGGACCTTTATCATGAAGGGGTGTTGGATTTTGTCAAAGGTCTTTTCTGAATCTAATGAGATGATCATGTGAATTTTGTCTTTGAGTTTGTTTATATGGTGGATTAGATAGATTGATTTTCTTTTTTTTTTTTTCATATTTTATTTAAATTTCAAATGTTTCAGATCTCCCCTTTGGAACCTCCCCATTTCCTCTGCCTTCCCCCTGCCAATATGGGGATATTCTCCAACCCACCCTCCCACCCACCCACCCACCCACCCACCCTCCTCTTTCCTCCTTGTCATTCTCCTATACTGGGGGATCTAACACCCTCAGGCCCAAGGGCCTCTCCTCAAAAGTTTGAAATACCCAAGAGCCACTTCGCAGCAACAGTAGTTCTGAGTGTGATGTCCCAAATGGAGGGCTTGGAGAAAGGACTGAAAGAGCTGAGGGAGTGTGCAGCCACAGGGAGGTAGCAACAGTGGCAACTGGCCTGACCCCCGATACTTCTGGAGATTGATTTTCATATATTGAACCATCCATGCATCTCTGGGATGAAGCCTACTTGACTAAAGTGGATGATCTTTCTGATATATTCTTGAATGCTGTTTGCAAGTATTTTAATGAATATGTTTTTTAATCTGTGTTCA
This sequence comes from Rhynchomys soricoides, assembly GCA_019843965.1. Classification (NCBI taxonomy): domain Eukaryota; kingdom Metazoa; phylum Chordata; class Mammalia; order Rodentia; family Muridae; genus Rhynchomys; species Rhynchomys soricoides. The sequence continues at coordinate 1,251,110 of JADRCH010000111.1, forward strand.
TAAAGAAAATTGCTCTGTACTTCTTTTACTTCAGTGTGTCTTTATATTATTTGGATATCAGGTAACTGTAGTTTCATAAAATGAACAGAATTCTATTTTGTGGAATAATTTGAGGAGTGTTAGTGTTAACTCTTTGAAAGCCTGGTAGAATTCTTCACTAAAATTGTATGGCCCTTTTTTGATTGGAAGACTTTTAATGAGTGCTTTTACTTCACTAGGGGTTATAGCTCTATTTAAATTGCTTTATCTTATCTTAATTTAACTTTGGTAAGTGGTACCTATTGAGAAAACTATCCATTGCTTTTAGAATTTTCAATTTTGTGGAGTACAGGTTTTGAAGTTGCATCCTTGTGAATCTCTGGATTTCCTGGGTATCTGTTTTTATGTCCCCCTTTTCATTTCTGATTTTATTTGTATATTGCCTTTTAGCCTTTTGGTTAATATGGGAAAGGTTTTGTGTATCGTGGTGATTTTCTCAAAGAATAAACTCTTTGTTTCATTGACTCTATCATTCTCTTTGTTTCTATTTTCTTAATTTCAGCCCTCAGTTTGATTATATCTCTCAATTTACTCCTCTTGGGTATGATTACTTCCTTTTCTTCTAGATTTCAAGTATGCTGTAAGTTGTTAATATGAGATCTCTTCAATTTTTTTGTGTAGGTTCCTAGAGATATGAACTTGCCTCTTATAACTGCTTTCATTGTGTCCTGTAAGTTGGAGTCTATAGTGTATTCATTTTCATTGAATTCTGTAGAGGGAGGTGTTGATCCCCTAATTGGTTCTTGATTGTGTCAATAAAGAAACCAATTGCTGGATGAAAGGAAAAAGATGGGATTTCTGGGTCCCGAGAGGAAGAGAAGGAACACAGAGTCAGAGGAGATCTTCTCAGCCAGGCTTTGGAAGGAGAAGCATGAACACCATGTAAGATCCTGGGGCACCTAGGGCATGCAGCCTCTGCCATGGGTGGGGACGGAGGAGGTTGGCAGGAGCTAGCTGATAGCTGATAAGACTAATCCAGGAGATTCAGTGCCCAGCAATTGTGCCATCTGGCTAGTTTTCAACTGTCTAGTGTTTTCCATCCTCAGAGCTAAGGTGCGCAGGAGGAGAAAGAGCAGCCAGGGTAGTTGTTGGCAGTTTGGCAAAGCTAGCCAGAAGGAAAGAGCAAATTGGAAGTGAGGTCTGTGGCAGCCAATCTCGGACCAAAACCAGGAGCAGTTGGATCGAGAAGGGAGCTTGGGCTGTTGGGAGCGTGATCTCCGAACTAAGCCAAGAGTGTGACCCCAGGAAAATGAGTAAGGTTGGCTTTTAAAATTACACACAACAGAATTCTAGAAAACATTTAAATACTTTATTTCTGTCTAGATCCATTTTTCATTCAATAAAGACATGTTTGGTTTCCATGACTTTGTAAGCTTTCGGTTGTTTTTGTTGTTGTTGACATTCAGCTTTAATCTTTGGTGGTCTGATAGAATGCAGGGGGTTATTTCCATTTTCTTGAATCTATTGAGACTTGCTGTGGTTCTGAGTATGTGGTCACCTTTGGAGAAATTTCCATGAGGTGATGAGATGACGGCAAATTCTTTCTGTTTGAGTGAAATATTCTGTAAATATCTGTTGGGTCTGTATGTTAGCTTGAGTATTTCTCTGTTTAGAGTTTTGTCTGGATGACATGTTCACTGGTGAGAGTGGGGTATTTAGGTCTCCCACTATTAGTGACAGGGTCAATAAGTGATTTAAGCTATAGTAGTATTTCTTTTACAAACTTGGGTGTCTGTAGGTTTGGGGAATAGCTGTTAAGAATTGCAATGTCCTCTTAGTGGATTTGAACGTTGATGAGTATGTTGTGTCTGCCTCCCTCTCTTTTTGATAGAAGACAATTTTGTTAGATATTAAAATGGCTACACCAACTTGCTTCGAATATCTTTTATCAGCCTTTTATCCTAAGATAACATCTAACCTTGATGTTGCAGTATGCTTCCTACGCAACAAAAGAATGGATCCTGAGTTCACATCCATTCTGTTTATCTATATTTTTATTGGGGAATTCGGACCATTATTATTGAGAGATATTAATAACCAAGGATTATTGATTTCTGTTATTTTGTTGATGGTGGTGGCAGTGGCGGTGGTGTATGTATTTCCTTTCTTTGGGTTTGGCTGGTGTGAGATTATTTATTGCATTGTCGGATTTGGTTAACCTCCTTCAGTTGGAGTTTTTCTTCTAGTACTTCCATAGGCCTGGATTTGTAGATAAATATTGGATAAATTTGACTTTATCATGGAATACTTATTTTCTTTGTCTATGATGGTAGAAAGTTTTACTGGGTATAGTAGTCTGGGCTAGCATCTGTTGGTTCTTAGGAATCTGCAACACTTCTGTCTTTTAGAGTCTCCATTTAGACTTCAGGTGTCATTATAATAGGTCTGCCTTTATATGTTTCTTGGTCTTTTCCCCTTGCAGCTTTTAATATTCCTTCTTTGTTCTGCCCATTTAGTGTTTTGATTGGTACCTACCAAGAGGACTTTCTTTTCTGGTTCAATCTATTTGGGATTTTTGTATGCTTCTTGTGCCTTCATAGGCATCTACTTCTTTAGATTAGGAAATTTTTCCTCCTATGATTTTGTTGAAAATATTTTCTGGGCCTTTGAGCTGGTATTCTTTTTCTTCCTCTATTCCTATTATTCTTAGGTTTGGTCTTTTCATGGTATCTCAGATTTCCTGGATGATTTGAGTCAGGAGTCTTTTAGATTTAACATTTTCTTTTACCAATATCTATATTTCTCTTGTGGTATCTTTAATGCCTTCTATTCTCTCTTTAATCTTGTATATTCTGTTGATGAAGCTTACCTTCAATTATTTTGTTGTTGTTGCTGTTGTTGTTGTTTTGGCTTTCTTTAAGGGATTTATTCATTTCTTCCAATTGTTTGCTTGTGTTTTCCTGGCCTTTTTTTAAAAAGGGACTTACTCATTTTCTCTTTTAGGAACCCTATAATTTTCATATAGTCTGTTTCTTATGTTTAACTCATGTTGGAGCATTCAGAGCCTGCTGTGGTAGGATAGCTCCAGTAGAGACATAGGACCTTAGCTATTATTTTTTCTGTTCTTCTGCATCTTATGCTAAACATCTGTGTTTAGGGTGGGACTATAGTTCTAAGTCCTGATTTCTAGGTTTGTCTTTGTTCGGTGGGTGTTTTGTTTCTGGGTTTCTGTTTCCTCCTTAGATTTTCAGAGAGTGCAGTGGCTGTGTTTTGCCTGTTTTCCTGGACTGCTCAGTTTAAGTGTTCACAAGGAATGACTGCTGTTGTTAGAAGCTTGCACTAAGCCATGAGTGGGAGAAGGGATGTCATGAGGGGATGGATCAAGGGATACACAAAAGACATAGACAGAAGGAAGGGAGGCTGCAGCTATTTTTCTGTTGTGCTAGGGACAAGCCTTAGGGATTGGGTCTGCTGGGGAGAACAGAGACAGCAGAGGAGTTCTTCAGACAGGCTTCTGAATTTGATTAACACCAAAAATAAAATTTAAAAATTCCCAAACCAAGAATATTTGCAAGATTAATCAGCATCCAACAATGTATAAATTCACCATATCTGAGAGAGGGAGAGAGAGAGAGAGAGAGAGAGAGAGAGAGAGAGACCCTACAGCATTTGTAAAGGCAGCCTTTCCTGCATACATTTTTCCTCCCTGCTGAGTCCTCGAACCCCCAGCTGCTCTCAGTAGCCTGCTATCCCTGTCGGGCCTCCATTTTCCTGCTATCTTTCCTCTCACCTTCATCAGACCTGCTGCCCTGGAACCATACAGGTTAGATCCTCCTCCCACACACATCTTCCTTGCCCTCTGAGTCCTTTAGGCTATGCCCAGCTGCTCTGAGCATCCTGTTATCCCTGTTGGACTCACATTCTCCCACCACTGCCAAGGACACCTTCATCAGACCTGCTGATCCAGAACCATACAGCTTAAAGATACACTGTGCCCTTCCCCCAGCCTTGAGTAGGATTAACAAACCCAGTATGGTTTCATAACCTAGCTGGAGCCGGCTGGCCATGCTGCATATACAATTTCCTACAGGAGCCTTGAGGAGTTGACTGCCCGCTGAGCTTGCTGAAACAATGAATGGGGTCTGTGGGCTCTCCCTATATAACACAGTACGGAATATTAAATTTCGAGCCTTGTTCAGAAACTTTGTCTTGGCTTCATTCTTCTCTCACACCCGTCCTTTTTCATTTCCAGCCTCCCTTTCAGGTAGACCCAGTTCATCCATGGCTGCTGGACAACCACAATAACATCAGAGCCTGCCATACAAGGGTCATCGAGGTTAGACCCCCTCTCAATGCCTACTACAACAGAAAAATCCAGGGACTAAAGACATCCATATGGATAAAGGACTTCAGAACACAATCAACAAAAGCCAGGGCAATATGACACCTTCGAAGCACACCTACCCTACTCCAATAAGCCCTGGGTATCCTAACACAACTGAAACACAAGAAAATTACCTTAAATCTGATCTTATAAAGATGATGGAGGCCTTTAAAAATGAAATGAATAAATCCCTTAAAGAAGTCCAGGAAAGGGGGCCTGAAAGATGGCTCAGCAGTTAAGAGTACTGACTGCTCTTCCAGAGGCCCTAAACTCAATTCCCAGCAACAATTTGGTGACTCAAAATCATCTGTAAGGGGATCTATGCCTTCTACTGGTATGTCTCATATAAACAAAATAAATAAACCTTTAAAAAAAAGCAATTTTAAAAAAAGAAACCCAGGAAAATACAATAAAATATCAAACCGGTAAAGGCCTTTAAAAAGGATATAAATAAATCCCTTAAAGAAATAAGGAAAATACAATTAAACAGGTGAAAGAAATAAATAAAACTGTTCAAGACCTGAAAATGGAAATAGAAGCAACAAAGAAAACACAAACTGAGGAAATACTGAGATGGAAAACTTAGGGAAGAGAACAGGAACAACAGATGCAAAAGATCAAAGAGAGAATCTCAGGCATAGAAAATACAGTGGAAGAAATTGATACATCTATCAAAGAAAATGTAAAATAAAAAAAATTGACAAAAAACATCCAGGAAATCTGGAATTCCATGAAAAAACCTGACCTAAGAATAATAGGAATAGAATAAGGTGAAGAGTCTGAACTCCAACAGCCAGAGAATATTTTCAACAAAATCATAGAAGAAAACATTCCAAACCTAAAGAAAGAGATGCCTATAAACACAAAAGAAGTTTATAGAACACTGATTAGACTGGACCAGAAAAGAAAATCCTCCTGCCACATAATAATCAAGACACAAAATCTGAAGAACAAAGAAAGAATATTAAAAGCAGCAAGGGGAAAAGGCCAGGTAACATACAAGGCAGACCTGTCAAAATTACACCCAACTTCTCAACAGAGACTCCAAAAGCTAGAAGTGCCTGGACAGATATCTTGCAACCTCTAAAAAACCATAGATGCCAGCCTAGATTACTATATCCAGCAAAACTCTCAATCACCATAGATGGAGAAAACAAGATATTTTAAGAGAAATATAAATTTAAAAATATCTATCCACAAATACAGCACTACAAAAAATACTAAAGGAAAATCCAACCCAACAAGGATAACTATGAGGATAAGTAATTCCATACCAGAAAAACAAGGGAAGTACACTCACATACCACCTCCACCAACAACAAAAATAACAACATCAAAATAACAGAAATTAATAATCACTGGTCATTAATATCTCTCAACATCAATGGACTCAATTTCCTAATAAAAAGACACAGGCTAAAAGAATGGATGAAAAAACAGGATCCATTGTTCTGCTGCATACAAGAAACATACCTTAGCAATAAAGATAGACATTAACTCATAATAAAGGACTGTAAAAAGTTTTCAAAGCAAACAAACCTAAGAAGCAAGCTAGAGTAGCCATTCTACTATCTAAAAATGGGCTTTCAACCAAAATTAATCAAAAGAGACAGGGAAGGACTTCATGCTCTGAATATCTATGCCCCAAAACACAAGGGCAACTACATTTGTAAAAGAAACATTGCCAAAGCTTAAATCTCACATCAAACTCCACACATTAATAGTGGGAGACTTCAACAACCCACTCTCACCAATTGACACGTCATCCAGACAAAAACCTCACAGGGAACTAATGAACCAAATGAACCTAACAGACATCTACAGAATATTTCACCCAAACACAAAAGAATCCACCTTATTCTCAGTACCTCATAGATCCTTCTCCAAAATTGACCTTATGGTCAGTCACAAAGCAAGCCTCAACAGATATGAGAAAATTGAAATAATGTTTTGTATTATTAGACCACCATGAATGAGAGCTGAACTTCAACAACAGAAACACAAGAAAGCTTACACACTCATGGAAACTGAATAGCTCTCTACTCAATGATCACGGGGTCAGGAAAGAAAGAAAGAAAGAAATTAAAGATTTTGTAGAATTCAATGATAATGAAGGGAAAACATACCCAAATTTAAGGGACACAATGAAAGCCATGTTAAGAGGAAATTCATAGCACTAAGAGCCTCAATAAAGAAATTAGAAAGTTCTCAAACCAACAATTTAAAAGTATACATGAAAGCTATAGAAAAAAGAAGCAAACAAACCTAGAAGTAGAAGACAGGAAATAATCAAAATCAGGGCTGAAATCAATCAACTAGAAACAAAAGAAAAAAATTACAAAGACTCAATGGAACCAAGAGTTGATTCTTTGAGAAAATCAACAAGATAGACAAACAGACAGAGAATACCAATAAATAAAATTAGAAATGAAAAGGGAGACATAACAACAAACAATGAGGAAATTAAAAAATCATTAGTTCTTTCTTCCAAAACCTATACTCCACAATAATGGAAAATCTTAACAAAATGGATGATTTCCTAGACAGATACCACACAGGAAAATTAAGTCAAGATCAGTTAAACTATTTAAATTGCCCTATAACCCCTCAAAAAATAGAAGCAGCCATTAAAATCTCTCAACCAAATATATATATAAAACAGGGCTAGATGGTTTTAGTGCAGAATTCTAACAGACTTTCAAAGAACAGCCAATACTAATACTCTTAAAACTATTCCACAAGACTCCAGATGCAGAGACTGAGGAAAAGCTGGGAGGTAAGAGCCGTCCTGCTTCCACCTGTGTTGGGAGACCCCTACCTGGGCCACCAGGCATCCATAGCCAAACAGCGCCAGGAGAAAGCAAGCCGCCCACTTGTGTGCAAAAGCCAACGGAAGGAGGACTCCAGACGCAGGGACAGAGGAACAGCAGGGAGAGAAACTGGTCTCCAAGGATTATTGACATCTGGGCTTGAAGGAAAGACCAGCTAACACCAGAGATAACCAGATGGCAAAAGGCAAGGGCAAGAACACAAGGAACAGAAACCAAGACTACTTGGCTTCATCAGAACCCAGTTCTCCCATCACAGCCAGCCCTGGATACCCCAACACACCAGAAAAGGAAGACTCAGACTTAAAATCACATATCAAGAGGATGATAGAAGATTTTTAAGAAGGAAATTAATAACTCCCTTAAAGAAATACAAGAGAACACAGGTAAACAACTGGAGACCCTTAAAGAGGACACACAAAAATCCTTTAAAGAATTACAGAAAAACACAATCAAATAGGCAGAATTACAGGAAAACACAATCAAACAACTGAACAAAACCCTTCAGGAATTAAAAACAGAAATAGAAACAATAAAGAAATCACAAAGGGAGACAACCCTGGAGTTAGAGAACATAGGAAAGAAATCAGGAGTCATACATGCAAGCATCACCAACAGTATACAAGAGATGAAAGAGAGAATCTCCGGTGCGGAAGATACCATAGAAAACATGGACACAACAGTCAAAGAAAACACAAAATGCAAAAAGCTCCTAAACAAAAACATCCAAGATATCCGGGATTCAATGAGAAGACAGAACCTGAGGATAATAGGTATAGAAGAGAGTGAAGACTTCGAACTTAAAGGACCAGTAAATATCTTCAACAAAATTATAGAAGAAAAGTTCCCTAACCTAAAGAAAGAGATGAACATAAACATTCAAGAAGCCTACAGAACTCCAAATAGACTGGACCAGAAAAGAAATTCCTCCCGTCACATTATAGTCAAAACACCAAATACACAAAACAAGGAAAGAATATTAAAAGCAGTAAGGGAAAAAGGTCAAGTAACATATAAAGGCAGACCTATCAGAATTACACCAGACTTCTCACCTGAGACTATGAAAGCTAGAAGATCCTGGGCAGAGCTCATACAGACTCTAAAAGAACACAAATGCCAGCCTAGGCTGCTATACCCAGCAAAACTCTCAATAATCATAGATGGTGAAACCAAAATATTCTATGACGAATCCAAATTTGCACAGTATGTTTCCACAAACCCAGCCCTACAAAGAATAATACATGGAAAATGCCAACTCAAGGAGGGAAGATACACTCAAGAAAAAGCAAGAAAGTAATCTTTCAACAAACTCAAAAAAAGATAGCTACACAAACATATAAACAACATCAAAAATAACAGGAAACAACAATCACTATTCTTTAATATCTCTTAAAATCAATGGGCTCAACTTCCCAATAAAAAGACATAGACTGACAGACTGGATCCATAAACAGGACCCAGAATTTTGCTGCATCCATGAAACACACCTCTGTGTTAAAGACAAACACTACCTCAGAGTAAAGGGCTGGAAAACAATTTTCCAGGCAAATGACCCCAAGAAAGAGGCTGGAGTAGCCAATCTAATATCAGATAAAATTGACTTTCAACCAAAAGTTATCAAAAAAGATGAGGAAGGACACTTCTTACTCATCAAAAGAAAAATCTACCAAGAAGAACCCCCAATTCTGAACATCTATGCCGGGAATGCAAGAGCTCCCACATTCATAAAAGAAACTCTACTAAAGCTCAAATCACACATTGCACCTCACACAATAATAGTGGGAGACTTAAACACCCCACTATCAACAATGGACAGATCTTGGAAACATAAACTAAACAGAGATACAGTGAAACTAACAGATACTATAAACCAAATGGGTTAAACAGATATCTATAGAACATTTCATTCTACATCAAAAAATTATACCTTCTTCTCAGCATCTCTTGGTTCCTTCTCCAAAACTGATCATATAGTTGGTCACAAAACAAACCTCAACAGATATAAGAAGATTGAAATAATCCCATGCCTCTTAAGCATGAAATAATCCCATGCCCTTATTGAAATAATCCCATGCCACTACAGATTAAGGTTGGTCTTCAATGGAAACAACAACAACAACAGAAAGCCCACATACACGTGGAAGCTGAACAATGCTCTGTTCAATGATACCTTGGTCAAGGAAGAAATAAAGAAATTAAAGACTTCCTAGAATTTAATAAAAATGAAAGCACAACTTACCCAAACCTTTGGGATATAATGATAGCAGTGTTAAGAGGAAAACTCATAGCTCTGAATGCCTCCAAAAAGAAACTGGAGAGAGCTTATACTAACAGCTTAACAGCATACCTGAAAGCTCTAGAACAAACAGAAGCTAATACACCCAAGAGGAGTAGAAGGCAGTAAATAATCAAATTAAGGGCTGAAATCAACCAAGTGGAAACTAAAAGAACTATACAAAGAATCAACAAAATCAGGAGCTGGTTCTTTGAGAAAATCAACAAGATAGATATACCCTTAGCCAGACTAACCAGAGGGCACAGAGACAGTATGCAAATTAATAAAATTAGAGATGAAAAGGGAGATATAACAACAGACTCTGAGGAAATTTAAAAAATCATCAGATCCTACTACAAAAGCCTATACACAACAAAATTGGAAAATCTGGAGGAATTGTACAAGTTTATAGACCGATACCAATTACCAAAATTAAATCAGGATGAGATAAACCATCTAAACAGTCCCATAACCCCTAAAGAAATAGAAGCAGTCATTAATAGTCTCCCAACCAAGAAAAGCCCAGGACCAGATGGGTTCAGTGCAGAATTCTATCAGACCTTCAAAGAAGACCTAATACCAATACTCTTCAATCTATTCCACAAAATAGAAATGGAAGGAACACTACCCAATTCATTCTATGAGGCAACAGTTACACTGATACCAAAGCCCCACAAAGACCCAACAATAAAAGAAAACTTCAGACCAATTTCCCCTATGAATATCAATGCAAAAACACTCAATAAAATTCTTGCAAACCGAATCCAAGAAGACATCACAACGATCATTCGCCATGATCAAGTAGGCTTCATCCCAGGGATACAGGGATGGTTCAATACCCAGAAATCCATCAATGTAATCCACTACATAAACAAACTCAAAGAAAAAAACCACATGATCATTTCTTTAGATGCTGAAAAAGCATTTGACAAAGTTCAACATCACTTCATGATAAAAGTCTTGGAAAGATCAGGAATTCAAGGAGCAAACCTAAATATAGTAAAAGCAATATACAGCAAACCAGTAGCCAACATCAAACTAAATGGAGAGAAATTTGAAGCAATCCCACTAAAATCAGGGCCTAGATAAGGATGCCCTCTCTCTCCCTATCTACTCAATATAGTACTTGAAGTTCTAGCTAAAGCAATCAGGCAACAAAAGGAGGTCAAAGGAATACAAATTGGAAAGGAAGAAATCAAAATATCACTATTTGCAGATGATATGACTGCATACTTAAGTGACCGGAAAAACTCCACCAGAGATCTGCTACAGCTAATAAACAACTTCAGCAAAGTGGCTGGATACAAAATTAACTCAAGTAAATCAGTAGCCTTCCTATACTCGAAGGATAAACAGACTGAGAAAGAAATTAGGGAAATAACACCCTTCACAATTGTCACAAACAGTATAAACTATCTTGATGTGACTCTAACCAAACAAGTGAAAGATCTGTATGACAAGAACTTCAAGTTTCTGAAGAAAGAAATCGAAGAAGACCTCAGAAAATGGAAAGATCTCCCATGCTCATGGATTGGCAAGATTAGTGTAGTTAAAAATGGCCATTCTGCCGAAAGCAATCTACAGATTCAGTGCAATCCCCATCAAAATCCCAGCCCAATTCTTCGGAAATTGACTAAGTCAATTTCAATAGACTTAGAAAGAGCAATTTTCAAATTCATTTGGAATAACAAAAAACCCAGGGTAGCAAAAACTATTCTCAACAATGAAAACACTTCTGGGGGAATCAGCCTCCCTGACTTCAAGCTGTACTACAGAGCAGTAGTGATAAAAACTGCATGGTATTGGTACAGTGACAGGCAGGTAGATTAATGGAATAGAATCGAAGACCCAGAATTGAATCCATACACTTATGGTCACTTGATCTTTGACAAAGGAGCTAAAACCATCCAGTGGAAAAAAGACAGCATCTTCAACAAATGGTGCTAGTTCAACTGGCGGTCTACATGTGGAAGATTTCAAATTGATCCATTCCTATCTCCCTGTACAAAGCTCAAGTCCAAGTGGATCAAGGACCTCCACATAAAACCAGATATACTGAATCTAATAGAAGAGAAAGTGGGGAAACGTCTCAAACTCATGGGCACAGGGGAAAGTTCTTGAACAGAACACCCACGGCTTGTGCTCTAAGATCAAGAATTGACAGATGGGACCTCAAAAAATTACAAAGCTTCTGTAAGGCAAAGGACACTGTCAATAGGACAAAATGCCAACCAACAGATTGGGAAAAGATCTTTACCAATCCTACATCTGATAGAGGGCTAATATCCAATGTATACAAAGAACTCAAGAAGTTAGACTCCAGAGATCCAAATAACCCTATCAAGAAATGGGGAACAGAGCTAAACAGAATTCTCAACTGAGGAAACTTGTAGGGCTGAGAAGCACCTAAAGAAATGTTCAACATCCTTAGTCAACAGGGAAATGCAAATCAAAACAACCCTGAGATTCTACCTCACACCAGTCAGAATGGCTAAGGTCAAAAACTCAGGTGACAGCAAATGTTGGCGAGGTGTGGATAAAGAGGAACACTCCTCCATTGCTGGTGAGATTGCAAACTGATACAACCTCTCTGGAAATCAGTTTGGCAGACCCTCAGAAAACTGAACATAATACTACCTGAGGACCCAGCTATACCACTCCTGGGCATATACCCAGAAGATGCTCCAACATGTAATAAAGACACATGCTCCACTATGTTCATAGCAGCATTATTTATAATAGTCAGAAGCTGGAATCAACCCAGATGTCCCTTCACAGAGGAATGGATACAGAAAATGTGGTACATTTATACAATGGAATACTACTCAGCTATTAAAAACAATGACTTCATGAAATTCGCAGCAAATGGACAGAACTTGAAAATATCATCCTGAGTGAGGTAACTCAGTCACAAAAGAATGAACATGGTATGTACTCATTGTTAAGTGGTTATTAGCCCAAAAGTTAGGAATACCCAAGAGTCACTTCACAGAAACTGTAGGGCTCAGTGTGAGGTCCCAGATGGAGGAGTTGGAGAAGGGACTGAAGGAGCTGAGGGAATTGGCAGCCCCATGGAAGGAGCAACAGTGTCCTCTGGTCTGACCTCCCAATGCTTCCGGAGACTGGATCGCCAACCAAAGAATACACATGGAGGGACCCATGGTGCTGGCCACATATTTGGCAGAGGAGGGTCTTGTTAGCCATCAGGGGGAGGAGAGGCCCTTGGGCCTGAGGGTATTAGATGCCCCAATATAGGAGAATGCCAAGGAGGGATGATGAGAATAGGTGGGTGGATGGAGGAATACCCCCGTAGTGGCAGGGGAGGGGCAGGGGAAAGGGGGTTTCCAAAGGGGAGATCTGGAAAGGGGAAACATTTGAAATATAAATAAAGGATCAAAAAAATTATATAAAAAAGAATCAAAATGAAACTAAAAAACATAAAACAATAAAAAAAAAAAGTCCTAGAGAAATCAGGGATGCATAGCTAAACATAAGAAAAGCAATATGCAGCAAGCCAATGGCCACCATCAAATTAAATGAAGAGATACTTTGAACAATTCTACTAAAATCAGGGACAAGACAAGGCTGCTCACTCTCTCCCTATCTATTCAATATAGTACTTGAAGTTCTAGATAGAGCAATAAGACAACTAAAGAAAATCAAGCGGGTAAAAATTGGAAAGGAAGAAGTCAAAATATCACTAATTTTGGATGCTGTGATAGTATACATAAGTAATTCCAAAAATTCTACCAGAGAACTCCTACAGTTGATATACTACTTCAGCAAAGTGGCTGTATATAAAATTAACTCAAAAACAATGACTTTCCTTCCTTTATACGAACAGGACAAGAAAGAAATGAGGGAAACAATACCCTTTACAATATCCACAGATAATATATAGTATCTTTGTGTACCTCTAACCAAGCAAGTGAAAGACCAATATGACAAGAACTTCAAATCACTAAAGAAAGAGAGCAGAAAGGAATCAGAAGATGCAAAGATCTCCTATGCTCATGGATCAGTAAGATTAATATAGTGAAAATAGCCATCTTATCAAAAGCAATTTACAAATTGAACGTAATTCCCATCAAAATTCTAACATAATTCTTTACAGATTTTTAAAGAACTTCTCAATTTTAAATGGAAAACAAAAAACAAAACAAAACAAACAAACAAACAAACAAAAAAACCCAGGATAGCTAAAACAACCCTGAACAATAAAAGAACTTCTGGGGGTATCACTATCCCTGACTTCAAGCTGTACTACAGAGCAAAAGTAATAAAAACAGCATGATATTGGTATAAAAACAGACAGGTGGTTCAGTGGAATCAAATCAAATATCCTGAAATAAACCCTTACACCTATGGACATTTGACAAAGAAAGCAAAACCATACAATGGAAAAGGGAGAGCATCTTTGACAAATCGTGCTCGCCTAACTGGACGTCTGGATGTAGAAGAATGCAAATAGATCCATATTTATCACCCTGCACAAAACTCAAGACCAAGTGAATCAAAGACCTCAATGCAAAACCAGACACACTAAATCTAATAAAACAGAAACTGGGGAATAGTCTTGAACTCATTGGTACAGGAGACAACTTCCTGAAGGATACCAGTGTCTCAGGCAATAAGATCAACAATTGATAAATGGGACCTCATGAAAGAAAATCTTCTTTAAGGCAAAGGATGCTGTCATTAGGACAAAACAGCAGCCTACAGATTGGGAACCTACACCAACCCTAAATCTGACAGAGTGATAATATCCAAAACATGTAAAGAACTGCAGAAACTAGACACAAACAACCCAAATAACCCAATTAAAAAGTGGGGTATAGAGCTAAACAAATCTCAACAAAGGAATATTGAATGGCTGAGCAGCACTTAAAAAATGTGCAAAGTCCTTAGTCATCAGGGAAATAAAAATCAAAATGACTCTGAGGTTCCATCATACAGCCATCAGATTGGCTAAGATCAGAAACTCAAGTGATAGCACATGCTGATGAGGATGTGGAGCAAGGGAAACACTCCTCCATTGCTGATGGGAGTGCAAACTTGTACAACCATTTTGGAAATCAATTTGGCAGTTTCTCAGGAAACTTGAAATAGTTCTACCTCAGGACCCATCTATAACACTCATGGACATATGTCCAAGATATGTTCCACCATCCCACAAAAATACTTGCTTAACTATGTTCATAATAGCATAATAGCAGCTTTATTCATAATAGCCAGTAACTGGAAACAATCTAGATGTCCTTGAACTGAAGAATGGATAAAGAAAACGTGGTACCTCTACTTAATGAACTAGTATTTAGCTATTAAAAACAAAGACATCATGAAGTTTTCAGGCAAGTGGATGGAACTTGACAGTATCATCCTGAGTGAGGTAACCCAGTCCCAAAAGGAAAGGCATGATATGTCCACATTTATAAGTAGATATTAACCATAAAATATAGGATATTTATACTCCACTCCACAGACTCAAAGAAGCTAAACAAGAAGGGAGGCCCAAGCTAGGATGCTTGAATCTCACTTAGAAGGGGGAATAAAATAGTCACAAAAGGCAAGTGGAGAGAGGGACCTGGGAGGGAGAGAGGATAGGAAGGGGGATGTGTGCATTCTGGATCAGGTGTGGGAAAGGACAAGAGACATGGCTAGGTGGCCATGAAAATGAATGGGAATCTACAACTGATGGGAGTGAGGGGGGTGCATATCGAGAATAGGCCAAGACCTGGGATAATGGAGGCTCCCAAGAATCAATGGGGGTGACCTCAGCTGAGACTCACAGCAGTGGGGATATGGAACCCGAAGAGGCCACCTTCTGTAGCCAGGCAGGAAGCCAAGTGGAACCATAGGGACACCAACTCACCCACAAAACTTTCACCCCCAAATTTGTCCTGTCTACAAGAAGCACAGGGATGGGGCATGGAGCAGAGACTAAGGAATTGGCCAAGCAATATCCAGCCCAATTAGAGACCCATCCCATGGGAAAGTACCAATCCCTGATTCTATTAATGATGCTTGTAGACAGGAGTCTAATATGACTGTCTTCTGAGAGGCTCCACCTGCCAGCTGACTGAAAGATGCAGAGACCCACAGCCAAACATTAGATGGAGCTTGGGGACTCTTATGGAAGAGTTGGGGGAAAGATTGAGGGCCCCGAAAGAGATTGGTATTTCACAGGAAGACCAACAGAGTCAACTAACCTGAACCCTTGGGGGCTCTCAGAGACTGAACCACTAACCAAAAAGCAAGCATGGGCTAGACCTAGGCCTCCCCAAACATATGTAGCAGATGTGCAGCTTGGTCTTCATGTGGGTTTAGAGCAACTGGAGTGAGGGCTGTCCCTAAAGCTATTGCCTGTCTGTAGAATATGTTCTTCTAGATGAACTGCCTTGTATGACCTCAGCAGGAGTGGATGTATGGGCAGATTTGATGTACGGGAAGGAGGAGATAGTATACTTGTGAGGGTGTTTACTTGGAGGGGGGCTCCACCCTCTCAGAGGAGAAGGGAGTAGGGCATGGGGAAGTACTGTGGGAAGGAGGCACCTGGAGGGGGCAGTTATTGGGCTATAAAGTGAATAAATTTTTTAAAAGAACAAAAAAGCATTTGTGAAGACAAATATCTGGACATGGCTTCAGTGCCCCTTCCATCTTTAAGGAGCAGACCAATTAAAAGAATTAT
>JADRCH010000111.1:1272263-1304155 GCA_019843965.1 Rhynchomys soricoides
GGAATGACCTTATAAAGGGAAAGGAAGTTCAACCTATCTATTGTGCTTTGGGCTTATCGACCTCCTTCTGGTCAAGCAACGGTGGAGGCACAAGACTCCTGCCAATCTCAGAATGAGATTTCCAGGGTTTAGACACTACTGGACACAACCTTTGCTCAAGGCCTGCTTCCCTGGGTCCCACAGCTCTCTGGCCCCACAACTTGCCATGCTCAAACACCAAGGAGGAGCAGTTGAGAATAAATTAAATGTTTGGTCCATCCACTATCCATTCATCTGTCTGCCTATTTGTCTCCAAAGCAGCTCCTCTAGGGAAGAAATGACAATATCCCATTGTTACCCACCCATACCATCTCTACCTTCTCAGACTTAGAAGCCCCAACCAGGTGCTGAGCCAGGGCATGCTATGTTAACTCTCAGACACTGTGGTGGCTTGAATATGTTTAACCCAGGGAATGGCCCTATTAGGAGGTGTGGCCTTGTTGGGGGAGCATGTCACTGTAGGGGTGGGCTTTGAGACCATCCTCCTAGTTGCCTCAAAGACAGTCACCCCTGGCTGCACTCAGATCAAGATATAGAACTCTCAGCCCCTTCTCCACCATTATCTGCCTGGACAATGCTATGTTTCCCATCTTGATGATAACTGACTGAATCTCTGAACCTGAAAGCCAGCCCCAATTAAATGTTGTCCTTTATAAGAGTAACCTTGGTCATGGTGTCAGTTCACAGCAGTGGAAATTCTAAGTAAGACAGATACTTCATCTGTACATAACCATCTTTCACCACCACCTACTGCTTCTAACTGATGCTCCTCTCCATTCTAACAGACACCAGCTTGCTTTTTCTCAATACCTTGGGCACATCCAATGTAAATCAGACTTTGGGAGGTAGGGGTGCTGTTCAGAGAACAAAATCATGCCCAGTCCTTATGATGAGGTTGAGAAATGGGCTTGCAGTTCCCAGCTGCCATCGATGACTTTAAGTAATTAACACTACTTCTATTATGGAGAGATCAGTAAAACCACCGGATTGAAAAAGCTAGTTTAGAAGCAGTTCTGATTGATTAGCTTCTTTGGAGCCTCTCCTGAAGCAAGGAGATCTATCTGCACTACCAGAATGCCATGATAATTATGTTTATAATCTTCTTGTTGAGTCCCTCGACTTAATTTGCCTTTTGTATAACTTGGATTTCCTATCCACTAGCTCTCAATTTATGTTTATATGGGCTTCTGTGTCCATGTGCTCAAGGATGTGCATGCTGACACATTAGTACATAGGAAAATCTGTGTGCATGCATGTGAAATCATTGAGGACTCTGTATATGTATTTTTATTCAGTCTTGTATTTTTTATGTATCTAACATGAATGTATGGGGAAAATGAGCCAAAATACATTTTGGGAAGTTCTCTGATAGAATTTCCAAAACAAATACATAAGAGTATATTGTAAGAACATGTATGGTGTATGTTTATTTTAAAGTTTCCCATCTTTTCAGATGAAGGAGCTGAACTGAGACTGAAATCTGACCCTAATGCTGTCCTCAATAGACACATCAAGTAAGCCCTACCTCTGAGCGAATGATCATGCAACCAGGCAGCTTCTAGGTCAGATGAAAAACTGGCAGTTTTTCATCTGGCCATTTCAACTGTGGACTGTAGGAAAGAAAAGAATAGCTCCTCTCTGAGTCACAAATCTCTTAGGAAGACTCTCTGAGGAGTCTAAATACACTAAAGGGCTTGGTCATATGGTAGAGAGAAGCTGGACTCTACTGTGTGGAACAAGGCCAGTGCCCTCATCAATGAGGGATTCAAGCTCATAGCTACGGTATCATCATGAACTTGGCTACAGATGATAGGAAGCTCAAAAGTACAATGACACAAACACACAAAATAGGCAGAAGCAATTCCCTACAGCAGTGGTTTTCAACTTTCCTAATACTGTGACCCTTTAATACAGTCCCGCATCCTGTGGTGATCAGCAACCATAAATTTTTTCATTGCTACTTCATAACTATAATTTTACTACTCTCCTGAATCACAATGTAAAATATCTGATGTGTCTTAGATGACTCCTGTGAAAGAGTCATGACCTTCAGGTTGAGAACCACTGGGCTAAAGTATACTGCAGTGGTTAGACATGATCAAGAACTCTGTTGCATCCTATCCTCTACCCTTAGCATCTGATTCCACAATCAGTATCTATATTATAGGGCTGTAACTCAATAGAATGATTACATTGCATTCACAAAGCCCTGGGTTGATGCCTAGCACTGCATAAACCAGGAGTGGTGGTATCCCCCTGTGTTTCTAGCACTATGAAAGTGCAGAGAGAGAGGATCAAAAGGTCAAGATTATCCTTAGCTACATAGCAACTTCAAGGCCAGTCTGAGAATACAAGACGCTGTTCTAAAACAACAAAAATAAGACAACAAAATCCATATTACACTGATTCTTAATGAGAATACTTAGAACTCATAGGCATTTAAAAGACCTTGCTCATTAATCAATAGAACAACAGATACAGCTCAGTTCTTAAAATCATGATGGGTCTGGTGACATAGCTCAGTGGGTAATAGCAACTGCTGTCAGTGCTGTGCTTTGAAGGAAATAGAAGACAACAGCCATGTAAGGTCTCAGGAGGAGCTGGGGCTTGTGGCCACTGCTACAGGCAGGTGGTCATGGATATTTGGCAGGGGCTAGGTGCAACTAGCCACTGAAGTTTAGGGCAGGTGGGAGGAGCAGAGATAAAAATATTATTAAGAGCATGCTTTTCCAGGTAGGAGATAGTAACACCCAACAATTTTGTCCTAAGGCAAGTTGAAAAGAAACAAACTGTCAATGTGTCTTTTATCTGTGAATTCAAGGGAAGCTGGGAAGGGGCTGGTAGTGTGGTCACCTCCCATAGCTAAAGATGGGTAGAGCAAAAAGGAAGCCAGGTGGGGGCTGGTATCACTATTACCTCCCAGAGCACAAGGCAATAGCTTAAAACTACATGCAACAGAATCGCAGTAACATATTGTCATGAGTTAGGTGACCACACACTGGTCTGTCCTTAGCTTTACTCTTTTCTATTGTTTTGATTTTTAATTCTTGTTTCAGTGAGACTTGCTTTCTGATAATTGTATGTGCATATCTGTCTTAGTGTCCATCTAAACGTTTTGCTCATTTCCCTAAAATTGATTTGACTAATATAGGTTACTTGTATTCCATGTAAATTCAGCATTTTCTTTTCAATTTCTAAAGGAAAAGACTATTAGAATTTCATTGCAATTTTTTAAAAAAATAAGCTCCATGCCAATTTGAACTTTCCAATACACTAAGAATGAAAACAGGGATCTGGAAAGATGATTCAGCAGTGAGGAGTTCTTATTTCTTTCAGAAAGAAGACCCTGGTTTGCTTCCCAGTATTCACAAAAGGTGACTCAAAATGCTTGTGAGTCTAGGTCTAAGGGACCCAACACCTTCTTCTGGCCACTACAGGGACCCTGCACACATATGGTACACATAGACATAGAAGAAAAACACATGCTGATCTCACTAGACACAAGCAAAGCCTTTGACAAAATCCAACACTCCATCATGACAAAGTCTTGGAGAGAGCAGGGATACAAAGTGTATACATAAACACATTAGACGCAATATACAGCAAGCCAATATCGAACATCAGGGTAAATGAGGAGAAACTTAAAGCATTTCCACTAAAATTAGGGACAAGACAAGGCTGTTCACTCTCCCCCTATCTCTTCAATATAGTACTTGAATTTCTAGCTACAGCAATAAGACAACTAAAAGAGATCAAGGGGATCTAAATTGGAAAGAAAGAAGTCGAAGTATTGCTACTTGCAGATGATATCAGTTTACATAAGTGACCCCAAAAATTCTACCAGAGAACTCCTACAACTGATAAACAACTTTAGAAATGAAAAGTGGATGGATACAAAATTAACTTAAATCAATACCTCTGCTCCACACAAGTGATAAACAGGCTGAGAAAAAAGACAGTACCCTTCACAATAGCCACAAATAATGTAAAATACTTTGTTATAACTCTAACCAAGCAAATGAAAGACCTGTATGAGCTTCCAGTGTCTGAAGAAAGGAACTGAAGAAGATATCAAAAGATGGAAAGATCTCTCATGGACTGGTAGAATTACCATAGTGAAAATGAGCATCTTACCAAAAGCAATCTACAGATTCAATGCAATCCCCATTAAAATTCCAACACAATTATTTACAGATCTTGAAAGAACAATTCTCAACTTCATATAAAAACAAAAACAAAACCAAGATAGCTGAAATGACCCTGAACAGTAAAAGAACTTCTGGGGGTATCACAATCTCTGACTTCAAGCTGTACTACAGAGCAAAAGAAATAAAAACTGCAGGGTATTGGTGTAGAAACAGACAGGTGGATCAATGGAATTGAATGAAAGACCCTGAAATAAACCCTTACACTTACAGACATTTGACAAAAAAGCCAACCCTTACAATGGAGGAGAGCATCTTCAACAAATGATGCTGGTCTAACTGGACGTCTGGATGTAGAAGAATGCAAATAGTTCCATATTTATCACCCTGCATGAAACTCAATTCCAAATGGGCCCAAGAATTCAATGTAAAACCATATATACTTAATCTAATGTAACATTAAGTGGGGAATAGCTTTGAACTCATTGATACAGGAGACAACTTCCTGAACAAAACACCAGTGCCTCAGGCACCAAGGTCAAGAATTAATAAATGTAACCTCATGAAACTGAAAAGCTTCTGTAAGTCAAAGGACGTCATCATTAGAATCTCCACTAATTGTACATCTGACAGAGGGCTAATATCTAAAATGTATAAAGAACTCAAGAAGTTAGATACCAACAATCCAAATAATCCAATTAAAAATGGGGTACAGAGCTAAAAATGGGGTACAGAGAATTCTCCACAGCAGAATCTCAGATGTCCAAGAAGCACCTAAAGATGTGTTTAATGTCCTTAATCATCAGGGAAATGCATATCAAAATGACCCTGATATTCCACCTTACACCAATTAGAATGCTTAAGATCAAAAACTCAAAAGGACAGCAGATGCTGGTGAGGTTGTAGAGAAAGGAGAACACTCTTCCATTGCTGGAGGGGGTGCAGATTTATACAAGCACTCTGGAAATCAATTTGGTGGCTTCTCAGAAGATTGCAAATGGTTCTAGCTATTTCACCTCTGGGTATATACTCAAAAGATGCTCCACCATAGCACAAAGATACTTGCTCCACTTTGTTCATAGCAGCTTTATTTGTAATAGCCCGAAACTGGAAACACCCTAGATGACCCTCAACTGAAGAAGTGCACCAAAATAGATATTAGAGGTCAATGGAAGGAAGTAACTGTGTGGAAGATGGGATGGGGGAAGGGAGGGGGTCCAGAGATCAAATGTAGGGTGAGCAGGGGAGAGAGAAGGGAGATGGGAGGGCAATCAGCAATCTCTAGATGTGCCAGAGATCTAAGATGGGGGAGGCCACAGAGCATCTATTGGGGCAACTCTGGCTGAGACTCCAAGCAGTGGGGAATATGGATCCTAAAGTGACCATGTCCTGTAGCCAGGCCAGATTCCCACTGGAGGGATAAAGACAGCAACCCACCCCACAAAGCCTCCGACCCCAAATGTATCCTGTCTCCAAGATGTTCAGGGACAACGTTAAAGCAGAAACTGAGGGAATAGCCAACCAACGAACGCCCTAAATTGAAACCCATCCCATGGATAAGAACCTATCCCCGACACTATTAATGATAATCTGTTATGCTTGCAAACAGGAACCTAGCATAACTGTCCTCTGAGACACTTGACCTAGGAGCCAATGGGAGGAGATGTTTGGCTCACACCCAAACATTCAGTGGAGCTTGAGAAGTCTTACTGAAGAGTTGGGGGAAGGATTGAGGGACCCAAAGAGGACAGGGACTCCACAAGAAGACCAACAGAGTCAACTAACCTGGACCCTTGGGGGCTCCCAGAGACTGAATCACTAACCAAAGAGCAAGCACTGGTTGGACCTAGGCCTCTTGCACATAATGTAGCAGATGAGCAGCTTGGTGTTCATGCAGGTCCCCCAACAACTGGAAAAGGGACTGTCCCTGAGCCTGTTGCCTGCCTGCCTGCCTGCCTGCCTGCCTGCTTGTGGATCCTGAATCCTTAAATGGACAGCCTTGTCTGGCCTCAGTAGGAGAGGATGTGTCTAGTCCTGCAATGACTTGGGGCGTGTGTGTGTGTGTGTGTGTGTGTGTGATTTGAGTCTTGACACTGAGAGGGGGCTTCTCCTTTTAAGGAGATTGAGGGGATGACTTGTGTGAGGAGGTACTGGGAGGAGAGGAAGGACTGATATTGGGTTGTAAAACATAATTATTTCATGGCACTAGCTCTGTTCACAGTCTTGGGTTTGATTGACAGTATATGTGACTAGTAGCAGAGGATATGACTCCTTACTGGGAAGTGGCGGAGTATGGTTGCATATGTGGCCCTTTCATAGAAAAGGGAATTTCCAAAATGAAAGGCTGTGGGTGACTTTCCAAAGCCATCTAGTTCACCGCTTTCAGAAGGTCAAAAGCACTTAAGAGGTCATGGAAATTCTGGTAGAAGCAGCCTGCTTTAAACACCCCCAGAAAGCACATACATTCCAAAGCCAAAAGCTCATTCCAGCCAAGAAACTTTCTGCCAAGAGCTTCTTCGTGGGTTGAATATGATTCCTCAAGGTATAATTCTTAGCTTTTTATTTATTTATTTATTTATTTTTATTTTCTTCTCTTGAGAGACAAACAAGTTAGTAGAAAAAACTAATGAGCCCGAGGAATTCAGCTTGCCCACAGGTGGTGATTTGACATAAGAAAACTCACTCTGTTATCCATTTTTCCCCAGGTCTAAAGAACAGCAATTAAGTGGCTTTCCTGGCAGGCAGAGGGCACTGGAAGGAGGTGGCTGAGTTTACCTGAGTGTGAATAACTAAAATTCTTGAAATCTCAAGGTACAGTTTGTCAGGGAATACTTGCTGGTGCCAATAGCAACACAAGCCAGAAAAAAAAAAAAGAGAGCGAGAGAGAGAAAATAAGGAGAAGGGGAAGCAAGAGTTTAAGTCTATAAAAATGCAGAGCTGCATGGAGCTGCACTGGCCCTTAAGAAGGGCAAAGAGGAGGCCTCTCTCACCCAGGTAATGACTGTATGGGTCCATAAGGAGATGGTTAAGTCAAACTGAGATAGCTACACTTAGGAGGGGGGAATATGTCAATCACACTTTGCCTTTGACACAAGGAAATTCCTTGAAACTGAGAACGGAGAGTAGAAGGGAGGGAGAATGTCTCCTGATGTGGGTGGCCAGGAAACCAGGGGCCAGAAAAGCATGGGAGGAGAGAGAGAGAGAGAGAGTCAGAGGGGGTGGGGGGAGCACAAGATTGAATTCTAATCAAAATGCTATGAGGCGTTCACACCGGGCCTTGAGAGAGTATTAACAAGGTTACGGAGGGGGGCCTTTAGCCCCAGGAATTATTAGTGAATATGGAATTATATTTGCACAAACACTGCCAGATGCAAGGAGGTAAATGTCCTGCAGATGTGGAAGGGGCCCGCCTATGCTCCAAATAGGCGGCAGCTTTATTTGTTTTACCCGTCTTCCAGCACCGGGGCAGCACGTTTCTGAGAGGTTACATTTCTGGAATGACCACCACACCATGAACCCCAGTTTCCCAAATTCTGCTTCATCAGCCTCCATGGTCCTTGACCCAGGACCATGTGGAGTAGCCCTGAGGCAGGTTTGACTAGCTCACCAGCTCGTTGTGTCCTTTAGGGGGAGGAGGGGGACAGTATAACATTCCTAGAAGGAATTTCATGAAAGATGAAAGAGATCAGAGCTAGGTACATCACAGCGGCTTCAGACAGGAGCTGTGAATACAGATACAACCTGCAAACAAAGGAGGTGAGATGTTCTGTTCTATGAATTGGCATACCTTCCCACAGTTTATTTTAGATTCATCACTGCTGGAAACGACTTACTTTATTACTAACTTTGTGATAAGACACTAATTTTAGAAAGTCTGTTGAATACAAGCCCCTAAATCCCTACAGCAGTCATTTTGAGGAACAGTTGTTGAAGATACTGAATGGTTGTGAGGTGAGACAGATCAGTGGGTGAAAGTGCCTCCCTCCAAGGCTGAGTTTGATTCCATGCAGGAGAGAAAAGGAGAGAACTGGCTCCTACAAATCGTCCTCTGACATCCACATATGCATCATGGCATGCACATGTACTTCCCCCAAAGCATACACACAGACACATACAGACACAGATAAATAAATAAGTAAAATATAATTTAAAAATTGAAGATGTGGGCATAGCGAGCCAAGTTTCAGAAAAGTGATATGACATGTAGATGCAGCGAATCTTGAAGCTAGCCTCAAGTGTTCTCATGGGAGCTCCGTCAACATTGGTTACATCCCTGCATAGTTATATGTTCTTATACAGTTCACCAAGTTAAAGCGCTTAATGCCAATTAGTTACTATTGCCCTGATTCCCCTGTCACGTTTTCCTCTGGATAGGATGGTATGCAGTTGGGTTGAGAATACATTTAGCTTGAAGCAAGTGGAACACATCTTAAGGGTCACATAACTTTGCTGTAGAGTTGATTGGTAGTTGTATTTAGACAAATGGATTTCAGAAAGGCTCTTATTGGCTCACTCTGTGATCTGGGGAAACCAAGAGATATTACCCT
This sequence comes from Rhynchomys soricoides, assembly GCA_019843965.1. Lineage (NCBI taxonomy): Eukaryota > Metazoa > Chordata > Mammalia > Rodentia > Muridae > Rhynchomys > Rhynchomys soricoides. The sequence continues at coordinate 1,280,995 of JADRCH010000111.1, forward strand.
GGGACATGAATGCATCCTAAAGTGCCCAGCTCTGATGGTCATGGAAGAGAAACACGCCTTGAAATGCAAAGCTGGAAGCTGGTAGGGAGAAGTTGTCTAGATCTTGTGACTCTTGATGTCTCAAATTTCTAACAAAAGGTTCTCAATCTGATGACAATCATAAATTTGTGAGAGTGGCGCTGGGAACAATGAACTGCAAGCTTTGAGGGGAGTTTTCCTAAGCTAGCCACAATAAAAAGCAAATTTTGATTAACCACACTGAAGAGGAAAGTTACAATGGTCCTATTCTGCCTGCACAGTGTGATGTAATAACAGAGTTGCCATTGGAAGAAACCGTCAGAATCTGCAGCATGGTTGCATCTGTGCATAACAAAAGTGTTCCAGACAGCTACTAACCGCTTGGCTTGTTGTTTTCCTGCTCACCTGGGCTGTCTGAGTCTCTCCAGTTACTCTGGTTTACAGTTGGAGATCTACAGTCATGGCCCTTGGAAACATGATGATGACTTCTCTTTCTACCCAAGTATTTACTTGACTGCTTCATATTAAAGCCAGCATTGCATTGTTTTGCATAAGACTCCCAGAGTTGAATGAGTCCCAGACCCATGTCACCTGGATTCAGCCCTAGTGCCATGTGCCGTGTGTGTGTGGGGGGGGGGGGGGTCCACTTCCCACACGCTCCTATTTCCACCATCAGTGCACGAGGCAGGCTCTGTTCATACCGCCTGACCTGAGCCTCTCGGTCTTTGTACGTAGCTCTGAGTCAAGGTCAGCCTTATGCTAGAGGAAGGCATTTAACCTAGCCCTCTTTTCAGTCCCTGCCCCACCAGAGGGCATGCTGAACCCCGAGGAGTTTTCTGTGCTTTATCTAGAGTCCAAATGACTTCCATTGACACCACCTCCACTGTACCCACATGCCTCTTGCCTGCCTCACAGTTGATCGATTGTGCTCTCAATGGCAGGCTTCGTTTCCTCTGATGGAAAGCGTCTTGGGGGTTTGCCTGGCAATTTCCCTTTCTTATAATACGTTCAGGTGTTCACAGACCATAGGGAAAAAATAGAAAAGCTCCTCTAAACCACCTGGGTTGAAGAATTTTGGAACTACAGCGATTCAGGCATCAATAGAACATCAAAACACATTTCCTCCAGGAAGCCACCACGCAGTTCTCTCTTTGACCCCCATTTACTGTAGGCTACTCACACCCACTTGGAACATCTAGTCATATTCTTAGCCTTCTGAGAAGACAGGATCAACGGAGCCTTATAATCTCTGCAGCATAACTGACACCTGTCGATTTCAAAACGTTATGAGGACCCAGCACAATTTCCAACCATATAAAGTCTGAAATGAGCTAAGTATTTATTAATTTATCTATTTATGTATTTATTTTAGTGCAAACTATCATGTTGCCTTAAAAATGAGTTAATTTTTATCAAAACAAAACACCTCACTTCTGCACAGAACAAAAGTCCATGGATCTCCTGACCCAACTCCCTAGATTCTTGTGTACGGCTTCAGCTCCTTAGGTGTAGTAACAGCATATGGTACTGCCTCCAAGTCTGTAGCTGTAAAATTAGATGGTGTTATTTCTTTCCCATTGCAAGTCCCATGAGCCCTGAGAGTTAAGTGATTAATGACTGAAAGCTCCTACACAAACATGAATACTTAATAATAAAAATAACCTCATTTTGCCCCAGTGATAAGCACCAATAACCTGATGCTAAGCCTTGATCCAGTCTTAAGGCCACCGATATAAACCTTCCCCTGCTTCAGATAGTCTGGGCTGGTGTTTTCTGACTTCCTCCACCGACAAGTCCCCTGTCAGGCTCAGAATTCACCCCAGTAATGTGAAATCTTCTCTCTGTTTGTAGAAGGCTCACACACAGGACACCTCCAGTGCAGGCCACTGAAGGGTCACTATAACTTCCCTTTTTCAAGGAACATGCCTGCTTTCCCTCTACCACAAAATTAATAGGAAAGTTGTGTGAGATCAAATGTTTTATCAAATTTTCATTGGTTTTAGACCCTTCCTCGGAGAACCCCTGCACAGCTGTGGAGAGGCTCCAAGACAAGCATGTTTCTGTCTTGACTGCTAAAGCTGGGTGTGCCTGGAAGGACAGTCATAAGGAAATAGGTTCTGGAGAATTTTGAGCTTACTTTTTGTTTACTGACTATAACCCATTCTTCTCTTAAGACAGAATACAACCAAGTGCGATATCTGAGCTCAGATATGATCCCAGAGAAAATTTAAAACACCCGGGGTAGGTTATCAACCAACTCCAACACATAGCAATCTGTCTTGTCTTCAATTACTTTCCTTTTCTTTTCTTTGAGCAGATGAATAGCCAAATAAGGGAGTCCCTGCAGGAGAAAAGCATTGCAAAACTCCCTGTGCTTTAGACAACCATTCTTTGAATAGCTGGCCTAGTTTCACCACCAGAACAAAGTGAGATTCGGGGCTTAAGACACTTCACCAAGCAGATCTGTATCTGAAACCCTGATAGAGCCAGTTGAAAGCTGTGGTATCTTAAGCATTTTATTCTACTTCTCTCAGGCTATTTCCTTATATACAAAGATGGGCAAAGTCCCACAGACAAGCAGAGTAGAAGTAATACAGTTAGCACCTGCTGCACGTTAGAGGGCTGAATCCAGACATTAGAACCCAGAGGTGCAGGATCTGGAGTTTGATGAGTTTTGTTCCATCACAGAAGCAAAGTGAAGAATGACTGACATGGAACAAAATCCTGCCCTCAAGAAATCCCAACGTCTAGCTCGTCTTTGTAAAATGTCAGTAAATATCTGTCCTTATACATTTTCTGATTTTTTCCAAGTAAGCATCAATCATACTCAGAAATTGCACATGTTCTTAAATCTATAAATCCAGATGGCAGCACAGCATATACTTCACATGAGTTCTGGATTTAAGCTCTCAAACTAAATAAACTTAAAATAAAAATAGTAGGTCAAGTTCTTCAGTTTATACAAGCCAAGACTATCTCACAATTACAGTTGCTCCCAACCGTACAGTGAGGAAACCAGGGTAGAGTCTGGTGTTTTTTCTGGGTGGAGATACTGGAGTCCAGGGAAGCCAATGTAATCAGAGTTTTGTTCAAAACAGAGCCAGAGGAGGAGGAGAGAGCCATGGTCAGTCGCAGCTTCTGGGATTTGTAGTCCCCTGCAAGGTTTCAGCTAAGAACTCCTCTAGCCCAGAGAAAACTACCTTAAAGGGCAATGAACTCTGATGTCCCAGGATGCACAGAGAGCTAGGACGGTGACTGTTTCATCATCCTGAATTGAAAACCTAACTCTTGGTGCTGAGCTAGTAATAAGAACATTCTAGTCTCAGATGTTGGAGAGAAATAAATATTGAACAAAATATTGCCCTGACTGCAGCATCAGTTTGTTCCTTAATACTTGTTTATACTCCAGAACAGTGCAGCACCTTTTAAGATAAATCTCATAGTGTTGTGCATCTGGTGAAAAATGATCAGGTACAAGAGTCTGCAAACATAATAATGAACGGGAAAATAAATTCCATTCAAAATTACTCAAAAATGATCCAAATGATAACATTAATAAAGGTTAGTAGCATAGTTGTAGCAACTCTGTACCGAATATTCAGAATGTGAGAAAGGGGCTGAGAGTCCGGCACAGTGGCAGAGCATCTACCAGCATGTACCACACACTGTACTTGAGAAAGAAAGGATGGCGGCCCCACAAGCTTTCTCCTTCCATGGTAACATGTCTGGGAATGGTCTTGTAATTAAGGGTTTGTTTACACAGCCATGTTGATGAAGCTTCATAGGTGTAGCTTCTGACATTTCTAGGAGACACCATCTCACAACAAACTTCCCATTCAATTGTCATTGAGATCTCTCAACTCCTCTTCTGCTAAACATAAATACGAACATATATCTATACGTATGTATTTACACATATATGAATGAGGCCATGAATTTGATAGAGAATTGTGGGGTGCGTGGAAGGATTGAAGGGAGGGAAGGAAAGGGGTAAACGATGCGATGATAATTGCAAAACATTAAAATTATTATTTAAATAAAGTAAACTAGAAACACAGTTAATAGGTCAGGCAAAGATAATGAAAATGTTTCTACAAAATGCATTTCTAGCTAGGCACCTATGGGCCACATCTGCACTCCCATATTCAGTGAGCTGAAAGAAGGGTCCCAAGACAAGGTAGTCAGGTTATTACTGTAAAACCCTATGTCAAACCTTCACCTGAAATAACTTCTAAATCTGCAAGCTAAGCATCTAAGATATAAAATGCACTGGACAAGATTCACATCAGCTTAGGCATCAAAGGCAAATTGGTATGTAGATTTGGAGACACAGAGATAGAAATCATTCACCATTAATCACAGAAGAACTGAAGACACTGAGAGACAGAGAAGTGATTGCTGGTCCACGGGACAACCTCAGACAGACCAGGAAGTGTGTGATTAAAGGAAAGATGGCAAGGTAAGACACAATTTTTTAAGGAAATAGTAGCTAAAATGTTTCTAAATTTAAGAATACCCAATAGGCTTCAACCATAAGAAACATGACAAAATATGACCACATCAAGGCAGGTTATAATAGAATTGCATGAACAGATGTATGCATGTACAGAAATTCTATGAGATTTTATTATTAATATTGTTATTAACATGCTCATAATTTTTTAAATTAAATTGAAAAACATAACTATAACCTTGAAAGTAAAATACACAAAGGAAATTTCTATTGTCTTCTATAAGAAAGGAAATAAAGTTAGCTAAACAAAAAAATTAAAATAAATAATAATCTACCCAAATTTCCCATTAACTATATTTAGATAATGGAAAAGTATAATGAGATATGAGTACTCACCAATTGAAAAGGTTATTATACGAAATATGAAAGAGAAGTATTGGCTAGAAACATAAATGTGGAAAAGATGACACTTGTATTCTGTTGGTAGGAAAGTAAATTGTTCAACTATTATAGAAAGCTGTAAAGATATTAATCAAAAACCAAAGAACAAAATATATAATCCAGCAATCCTACTTCTATACATTTACCAAATAGGGTTGGCACCATACATGTATACACGTCTGTGTTGATTGCAGTTATATTTATTTGCAAGAGCAGAGTTCTCGAATCAACTTAAATGTTCATCAGTAAATCAGTAGATGAAGAAAGTGTGGTGTCTGTGTACAATGCAGCTTTAAAAAAAGAAAAAGATCCTTTCGCTTGTGATAAGAACAAGCCTGGAAGACCACACAGTAAATAATATGAGCCAGGACGGACAAACTCATTGAAGCACAAGATAACATAGTGGTTATGTTAGGCTTTGCTGAGGATTGGCTCTAATGCTTTGAATTAATCTTGCCCCTCCCCCAACCAGGAATCACAGTGTCCAAATGCTGAGGGTCCTTGTCCCCAGTTGGGTTTTGATCAATCAATAAAGAGCCAATGGTTGGGCAGATAGACTGAGGCAAGACCTTTAGATTTGTGCAGGCTAGGAACTGGGAGAGAGGAAGAGAGATTGCCACAATGGGGAAGAAAAAGACCAGACCCGAAGGCCTGCCGATGTGTGAGAATTAGGGAAAGTGGCCACACGAGCCATTTCTCCAATTGTATTTGGGGTAGTAGAGATGAAATATAGATTTTAAAAGGTGTTAACTCAGGAGTACTGGAGGAAAGTGTTTGCTAGCAGCAGGAAGGGTTAGAAGTGCCCAGCCATTAATCTAGGCACAGAATTTCAAAATTAACCTTTGTGTGTGTGTGTGTGTGTGTGTGTTTCAATCTCGAATCCAGACAGCTCTTGGGTGTGTACACGAATACGACCCATCAGGAGCACAAAGCAGCTTAACTCACTACCACCATAGTTTCAGTTAGAGGAAAAGTGGAACAACACCGGTCAAGGATGCAATTTAGGTAGACGTGAAGAAAAAGTTCAGGATATGAATTGCACATCACAGAGACTGTATTTACAAACAGTGTACTGCAAATTGATATCTCTAAGTAAGGGTCAAGCGTTCACTCTCTGTATATACAAATTAAGTGTGTGAGGCAACCCATACATCATGGCTTGAGGTAGCTTTTTCACAGTGTTCCCATTCCAAGACATCATGCATATGAATCATAAAATTTTTATAAAAAGGCAAAGGACATAGAAATGCTCAAAAGCACTTTGGAATAACAAAAGAAAATTGAAGAACTCACATCGCTTGGCTTCATAGCATAAAACGAAGTGGTGTATGGTACTGGTGTTGAGAAAAGCAAAGAGATCTACAGACAGAAGACACCCCAGGAAGAACCCCACACATGCGGTGTGCCGGTTTGGACAAAGAGGCCAAGACAATTAAGTAGAGAAGGAACAGTCTTTCCATCAACGATATGTTACAATTTACATTCATATAAAAGATGTACTTCCATCCATAGATGCAGCATGTGCTAAAAGTTACCTCAAAATGGAGTATACACTGAAATGCTAAACCTAAAATTTTCAACCTTGAAGGTGTTATTTGCTAGACTACTTGACCAGAGCTACAGGCTTCGTGGCACTGCAACCCCAGCAAGTGCCTGAAAAATGAAGTCGTCCCTGTTTGTTACTGATCTCACGCCAACAGAGTTAAAATCTGATAAGACAGCACTGTGTGATGCACAGTCTATATTCAATTTTCTTTCATTGTCCTGCTAATATCTCTGCCTTGCTATTTATTTCGGCACAGGAATAAGTCCAGCGGTATGCACCGTACTCAGTTTCTGTATATTTTTACTTCCTATAATCTAGAACAGACCCCCCCACCCAAATTTTTTATTTTATGACCTTAATATTTTTCAAAAGCCCATGCTAGTAGTATGGAAGGACACCAACAATCTGGATCTAATTAATTTCTCATCCTTGGAGGCAGGTTAAATATTTTGTCCATGCTAGGGATGGCGTACATCCTCCATAGCATCCCCAGAGTCTGTCTGCTCCACTGGCAATGCTGCTGAATCACTTTGTGAAGCATCTGCTCCCTCCACTGTGAAGAAACGTTCTCTCTGTGGTAGCTCATCTCAGTTCCCTCTGGGCAGCTTACCAGTGATGCACTTTATTGGGGCCAGTGATTGCACTGGTATTGAAAAAAATGCTAAATTTGTAATTTTAACATTCATTTTACATAAATAATTGGCAATCTTCCATAAAGAAGGAAGCATCTTCTCCTGTTTCGTTTTATGGTATCAGTATGTGTGCACAGATCTTAAAAACGAACACACTTTACTTTAACATATTACTACATGTAGCATAATTGTATCTCATTAATGTGTTACATATTATTCTTTGAGATTACTATTCTCAAACTTTCCAAAATGTGACCAGAGGAGCCCTGTACACAAGTCCAGACACAGCAAGATTGATGCACATATGAACTTACAGAGACTATAACAGCATGTCCAAGACCCACACAAAGTCAGCCACACAAAATCCCTTCGTGAAGAAGAAGTGGGCACAAAGTCTCACACCTAACCAAGAAAATATTTGCAATTGATACCTGCTGGGAGAGAGAAAAGTAATGTTCTTCAGTGGAGTGACATATCAAGCCGGTCTCAAGCTCAGGACTCTCTCTCTCTCTCTCTCTCTCTCTCTCTCTCTCTCTCTCTCTCTCTTTCTCTCTCTCTGTGTGTGTGTGTGTGAATGTTTGGTATTTTTTGTCTTTTTGGTTTTTGATTGTTTTATTATTTCAGTGTTTTGGTGTTTTGTCTGTGAGGGAGGGAGAAAGAACACAAAGTTGGATGAGTCCAGAGATTGGAGAATCTGGGAGGACCTGGGGGAAGGAAAAGAATTGTTTTTATAAGTAATTAAAGACATAACAACAATGATTTTAAAGGGCACCTGCGACCCGTGTCTGAGTCCTGGACTATCTTCCCAGACTGTGAGCACCTGCATGACATCTGCAGTTGCCTTGTTCCTTCGCTCCTTCAAAGTTACAACTAGCCATTTGCACCTGAAGTCTTCTTGTTTGAGCAAGGGTTGGCACTAAGAAGTCAGCCTTCGGGGGTGCTCAGTGCTCCTGGCACGGTGCTCCACACTCCCCTCCCCTTCCAGGCTTTCTCATTATTTCCCACTCCACAGTTATTTTCCTTTTTGTAAGCATGAGTATCCAACTAACAAAACACAGCTTTTTCTTTAATTCTATAATATTTGTTTTTAATTAGTTCTTTATAAATTTCACATCATGCACCCCAATCCCACACATCTCCCACGCCCCTCGTGTCTGCCTTCCACTCTTGTGACCTCTCCCAACCTTCCACCAGAAGGAGAAGAACTCTCATGTAGAAGCTGTAGTATGTCACAGTATACATTTTGGGCAGCACTTCTTTGTTTACTAATATTTATTGCAATGACTTGTTGGGCTGATGCAAGGCATCTGGCTTCTACAAATAATCTATCCCTCATTGGGATGCCTCTCGGATATCCTGTTGTTGCCCTGTGTAGGACCAGCTCCTTCATGTATTCCAGCAGTTCATCAGTTGTGTGGATATTGGGGTGGGCCAATTTAAAGGTCTGAGAGGTATTTGAGCTGTTGAGTCTGCCAACTCTCCTGCACCCACACCACTGTGGTGAGATCTCCTGTCCTGCCCTAGCTGGTCCCACCAATGCTGCAGCCAGCAAGAGGCAGAACCAGCTCTCTGAGCTCATGCCTTTGTATCTGGCTCACCCAGTCTCCGCTGCCACCAGGGTCAGGTCCATTGTGCTGCCAAGGCAAGGTGTTGGGACTGCTCTCCTGAGTGCTGCAGCAGGTGAAGGGCACAGACAGCTCTCCTGCTTTCCTGACCCTGGCAGTGCCAGCTCTCCCACCCACTGCAAGTGTAGAGAGCAAAAAAAATGAGGAGAGAGGACCCTCACTGACTCATTGCACAGCAGAAAAGTGGCAGGGCCTGCTCTCCCATGCTCACATCCTTGGGGCTGTCGCACCAGAAACCCCCACATCCAGGGTCAGGTCTATTATGCTGCCCAGGCGAAGTACAGAGTCTCCTCTCCCTAATGCTGCAGTAGGTAAGGGGCAGTGCTAGCTTTCCTGCTCTGATGACATCCGGGTTAGCTCTCCTGCTACCGGTAGGTAGCAAGGTGTGAAGAGGGAAAAGAGCATCTCTCCCTTACTCATGTCATCACATGACAGACAAGTGGCAAAGCCAGCTTTCCCATGCTCACACCCTCAAGATCAGCTCTACTACGGTGTCCTGGCAAGGGCAGGGCTTGCTCGTTTGAGTGCTGCAGATGGTGAGGGGTAAGAACAGCTCTGGTGTTTTCATGACCCCAGGACCATGGTCACCTGCCTGCCACAGGCGAGGGGTAAAGGAGGAGGAGGATATCGCTCTCTTATCTATGTCACCATATGGGAGACAAGTGGCAGGGATGGATCTCCAACCTCATACCCTAAGGGCCTGGCTCACCCGCAACTCCTACAAACAGGGCAAACCAGCTCTCCTGCCAGTGGGGCCTGCTCTCCTGTGTACTGTAGCAGGCTTGGGTCTGGTCAGCTCTCCTGCTCTTATGTCCTACAGCCAACTCTCCCACAATGCCCAGACAGTCTGTATAGCCCCCAGGCATAAACATGTCCCCAGGTAGTAGCCCAGACCAGGGATATCTGCCTGTCCTTTGGTGGCAACAGATCCCTGCTGCATCAGGACCACGTATCCAGATGTGGCCCCAAGTGTCAGCACAGGACCCCACCATGATCCCAGGCAGCATTGCAGGCTACTCACACCAGACTGGTCCTCAATACCCTGGACTCTCCAGCTCTGCCTCTCTTCACTGTGCCCACGTCCATCTGTTTCTCTTTCTCTTCCATTCCTCCACCTCTTACTTGCACCTCTTAGTGGTGTGGGGATGTCTGAGTGTCTGGAGTTGTCTCAGTAGTCACAGGAATGCTGTGTCCCACCCACGCTTTATGGCACTGGGCAAGGTCACTTCAGACACAGTTGGCCCCCTCAGGCCTGCCTGGCACCAGACTGGTGGACATCTCAGGTTTACCTTTTTTCAGGAAATGTTAGGCTATTAATCATTCCAATGTTCACAGTCAGAACACTGAGCACAGACATAACCCCTCTCCTCTCTGTTGACATGACACAGCAGCCACACCTGCAACACCTCTAGGGGACCCAGACAAATAGAATTCCAGTACTTGAGATGCCTGTTCTAACAGCATGCCTACTAAGTTCTAGATTGCACAGTAGACCATTTAGTTCTTAGACTCAATGATACGTCAGTTCTGCTTGAATTGATTTTAACCCTTCTCACCTGCATGATTATGTTACCAACGTGCTATATGTGAGGGTTCTTATTCCTGGTAACAGTCAATGTTTGCTTCTTTTGACTTTTGACTTTAGTTCAATGTTTAATTATATTACATTTATTAATTTATAAAGTGTGTGTGTACCATGGTGCACCCATGGAGGGTCAGTGGACAATCTATAGTGATCAGTTCTCTCCTTCTACCATGTGGATACCAAGGATCGAACTCAGGTCACCACATTGGCAACAAGTGCCTTAAGCAAATGAGCAGTCCCACTGGCCCTTTGATCAGTTTTGAATCCTAAAGGACTTATGATCCAGTCTGCAACAGAAGATACATGGAAGGCACATCTCTCCCACATCAGAGCTGTTCATTGCCCTCTCCTATCTCCTTGGGTAAATATTTTCATTTCTGGTTCATCTTTTACTTTTCACAGAAAATGAGAAAATGTGTGTACACGGCTTTTCTTCTCTCTTCCACAACAAATGTAACAGGTTATCTATTTTCTCATCTTGATTTTTGTTTTTAATCACAAGCATCTTTTGGAAGTCACTTTGTAATAGGTCACAGAGGCCTTTATACTGCTTTTATCGCTGTACGATACTATGTGTTAGAGGGAGTGTACTTACTGGTTTTGTGTCAACTTGACACAAGCTGGAGTTATCACAGAGAAAGGAGTTTTAGTTGAGAAAATGCCTCCATGAGATCCAGCTGTAAGGCTTTTTCTCAATTAGTGATCAAGAGAGGAGGGCCCCTTGTGGTGGTACCATCTGTGGGCTGGTAGTCTTGGGCTCTATAAGAAAGCCAGCTGAGCAAACCAGGAGAAGCAAGCCAGTAAGTTACATTCCTCCATGGCCTCTGCATCAGCTCCTGCTTCCTGACCTGCTTGAGTTCCAGTCCTGACTTCCTTTGGTGATGTATAGCAGGATGGAAGTGTAAGCTCAATAAACCCTTTTCTCCCCAACTTGCATCTTGGTCATGATGTTTGTGTAGGAATAGAAACCTGACTAAGATAGGGTGATACCCTTGTTTTATGGACTCTCATGAGAGGACATTGAGTTGCTTCCATTTCTTTTCCTTTTATTTTATTTTTATTAATAATTATATTGTCATAGTGAGTGGTTTTCATTGTATAGTGTTCCATTCTTGTGGAAGTGTATCTTAGTGTTTAGTGTCCATGGGTGTATTCAATTGCTAGGGCTGCATAATAAAAATTCCCCAGACTGTATGATTTCAGGAACAGAAATCTATTTCTCCAGAATTTTGGAAAAGAGCCAGGGACCAAGAGCAAGGTGCCATGGAGACTAGCCTATCTTCTTTGCTTGCAGATGGCTATCTCTCCCTGTGTCTTCTCCTGGCCTTTGTAAATTATCTGTGTCTTAATCTTCTCTTAAAGGCATTAGAGTCAACACAGATAATTTACCTTTGGAAACTTCTTCAAGGTTCTGCATCCAAACAGTTACGTTTCATTTTACTGAGCACAGGGCTTTGGCATATGAATTTGAGGTTGCTACAGTTCAGTCTACAATAAAGAATTGGCACCAAGCACTGTCCAATTCTACCTCACTAGGTTTTCATGAAGTTTTGTGCTGACACCAGTAATCACACACTTATTTTTAATGTTCTTAAAATACAGTTCTTTCAGAAGCATCGCTTATCAGCAGCCACACAGAGTTCTCCTTTCCTACTGAAGGGTATAATTTTATTCCTCCAATTCCAGGACTTCTTGATGAGAAACTCATGCTCCGTTTCCACAGGTTCCCTTTACCCTGGTGTGTTTTTCCAGTCCACCAACTGCTTATACAAAACCAAACAGCAACAGTTCTAAAGCCAACCAGCACACACACCATTGAGACTCAAATGCTTTCCTTCCATCTAACTGGTCATTTACAGGTTCCTTGCCCTGAACATCTCCTCTGCTAAAGACTTGATTCTGAGTGTGGCACAGGTGAGTTTTCTGAACTAATGGGAAAATGCCTGTGAGTAAACACATATGTGGGTCCTGAGGGAGCCAGGTTTCCAAGGCTGTGAGAGGAAAGAAGGTTTGAACATGCTTCTTTCTAGAACTTGGAATGAGAGGCACAGTTATGTTTAGGATGCAGGAAATAAGAACTAAGTATAATTCTTCTTGACCTCTGTCCCTTACAGTATAGTGTCATTCTAGAGGTTGTGTACCCAGGGAGAGAGCAACACTCACCATTGTTACAGCTACTTCTGGGATCCTAGATTTGGCTAACACACAGCATGATCTATAGTTCTCCAGGGAGAGCAGCCTTCCAGCCCCCATCACCTTGTATTCTGTGCAGTGTTAGCTCTCTAGCCACTCCCCCTCATAGTCTTTTTGTGATAATCTAATATTCTAGAATTTTACTTGTCAAGTGAAAATTTACTGTAAAATGTTTTCTATAGAAATGTTCTGAATTTCATATTTTAATACTTGATTTACATTTAAAATGGTTCCCACTTTCCAGGTCTCCCCATTGGAAGTTCCCTATTCCCTCCCCCTGCCTCTATGAGGGTGCTCCCCAACCCAACCACCCACCCACTCCCATCTTCCCTCCCTAGCATTCTCCTATACTGGGGCATCTAAACACCTCAGGCCCAAGAGTCTCACTTCCCCCTGATGGCCAACAAGACCCTCCTCTGCCACATATGTGGCCCAAGCCACGGGTTCCTCCATGTGTATTCCTTGGTTGCTGGTCCAGTCTCCAGGAACACTGGGGGGTCAGGACAGTTGACACTGTTGCTCCCTTCATGGGGCTGCAAACTCCCTCAGCTCCTTCAGTCCCTTCTCTAACTCCTCTATCTGGGACCGCACACTCAGTACAATGGGTGCTGTGAAGTGAATCTTGGGTATTCCGAACTTTTGGGCTAATAACCACTTATCAGTGAGTACATACGGTGTTCGTTATTTGTGACTGAGTTAACTCACTCAGAATGATATTTTCAAGTTCCATCCATTTGCCTAAAAATTTCATGAAGTCATTGTTTTTAATAGCTGAGTAGTATTCCATTGTGTAAATGTACCTACCACATTTTCTGTATCCATTCCTCTGTTGAGGGACATCTGGGTTGTTTTCAGCTTCTGGCTATTATAAATATGGCTGCTATGAACATAGTGGAGCATGTGTCTTTATTACATGTTGGAGAATCTTCTGGGTATATGCCCAGGAATGGTATAGGTGGGTCCTCAGGTAGTATTATGTCCATTTTTTCTGAGGGTCCGCCAAACTGATTTCCAGAGTGGTTGTACCAGCTTGCAATCCCACCAGCAATGGAGGAGTGTTCCTCTTTCTCCACACCCTTGCCAGCATCTGCTGTCATCTGAGATTTTGATCTTAGCCAGTCTGACAGGTGTGAGGTGGAATCTCAAGGTTGTTTTGATTTGCATTTCCCTGATGACTAAGGATGTTGAACATTTCTTTAGGTGCTTCTCAGCCCTACAAGTTTCCTCAGTTAAGAATTCTCTGTTTAGCTCTGTTCCCCATTTTTTGATAGGGTTATTTGGATCTCTGGAGTCTAGCTTCTTGAGTTCTTGGTATACATTGGATATTAGCCCTCTATCGGACATAGTATTGATAAAGATCTTTTCCCAATCTATTGGTTGGCATTTTGTCCTATTTACAGTATCCTTTGCCTTACAGAAGCTTTGCAATTTCATGAGGTCCCATTTGTTTATTCTTGATCTTAGAGCATAAGCCATTGGTGTTCTGTTCAGGAACTTTTCCCCTGTGCCCATGCATTCGAGACTTTCCCCCACTTTCTCTTTTATTAGATTCATCATATCTGGTATTATGTGAAGGTCCTTGATCCACTTGGGCTTGAGCTTTGTACAAAGAGATAGGAATGGATCAATTTGCAATCTTCTACATGTAGATTGCCAGTTGAACCAGAACCATTGGTTGAAAATGCTGTCTTTTTTCCACTGTATGGTTTTATCTCCTTTGTCAAAGATCAAGTGACCATAAGTGTATGGGTTCATTTCTGTGTCTTCAATTCTATTCTTTTGCTCTACCTGCCTATCACTCTACCAGTACCATGCAGTTTATTTTTATTACTGCTGCTCTGTAATACAGCTTGAGAGTAGGAATGTTGATTCCCCCAGAAATTCTTTTGTTGTTGAGAATAGTTTTTGCTATCCTCATTTGTTCATTTGTTATTCATTTGTTATTCCAAATGAATTTGAGAACTGATCTTACTTAGTCTATGAAGAATTGAGTTGGAATTTTGATGGGGATTGCATTGAATCTGTAGATTGCTTTTGGCAGAATGGCATTTTTGCTATATTAATCCTGCCAATCCATGAGCATGGGAGATCATCCCATATTCTGAGGTCTTCTTCGATTTCTTTCTTCAGAGACTTGAAGTTCTTGTCATACAGATCTTTCACTTGTTTGGTTAGAGTCACACCAAGATACTTTATATTGTTTGTGACTATTGTGAAGGGTGTCATTTCCCTAATTTCATTCTCAGCCTGTTTATCCTTCGAGTATAGGAAAGCTACTGATTTGCTTGAGTTAATTTTGTATCTGGCCACTTTGCTGAAGTTGTTTATCAGCTGTAGCAGATCTTTGGTGGAGTTTTTCAGGTCACTTAAGTATACCATCATATCATCTGCAAATAGTGATATTTTGATTTCTTCCTTTCCAATTTGTATCCCTTTGACCCCCTTTTGTTGTCTGATTGCTCTAGCTAGAACTTCAAGTACTATATTGAATAGGTAGGGAGAGAGAGGGCAGCCTTGTCTAGTCCCTGATTTTAGTGGGATTGGTTCAAGTTTCTCTCCATTTAATTTGATGTTAGCTACTTGTTTTTTGTATATTGCTTTTATTATATTTAGGTATGGTCCTTGAATTCCTGATCTTTCCAAGACTTTTATCATGAAGGGATGTTGAATTTTGTCAAATGCTTTTTCAGCATCTATTGAAATGACCATGTGGTTTCTTTGAGTTTGTTTATGTAGTGGATTACATTGATGGATTTCCTGGTATTGAACCATCCCTGCATCCCCGGGATGAAGCCTACTTGATCATGGTTAATGATCACTTTGATGTGTTCTTGGATTCAGTTTGCGAGAATTTTATATTTTTGCCTTGATATTCATAAGGGAAATTAGTCTTAAGTTTTCTTTCTTTGTTGGGTCTTTGGGAGGTTTTGGTATCAGTGTAATTGTGGCCTCATAGAATGAATTGGGTCGTGTTCCTTTGGTTTCTATTTTGTGGATTAGATGGAAGAGTATTGGTATTAGGTTTTCTATGAAGGTCTGCTAGAATTCTGTACTAAACCGATCTGGTCCTGGGCTTTTCTTGGTTGGGAGACTATTAATGACTGCTTCTATTTCTTTAGGGATTATGGGACTGTTTAGATGGTTTATCTGATCCTGACTTAACTTTGGTGTTTGGTATCTGTCTAGAAAGTTGTCCATTTCATGCAGATTTTCCAATTTTGTTGAGTATAGGCCTTTGTAGTAGGATCTGATATTTTTTTAATTTCCTCAGAATCTGTTGTTATATCTCCCTTTTCATTTCTAATTTTGTTAATTTGGATACTGTCTCTGTGCCCCCTGGTTAGTCTGGCTAAGGGTTTATCTATCTTGTTGATTTTCTCAAAGAACCAGCTCCTGGTTTTGTTGATTCTTTGTATAGTTCTTTTAGTTTCCACTTGGTTGATTTCAGCCCTTAATTTGATTATTTACTGCCTTCTACTGCCATATACTCTACACTTGGTTGTATTAGCTTCTTTTTGTTCTAGAACTTTCAGGTGTGCTGTTAAGCTGTTAGTATATGCTCTCTCCAGTTTCTTTTTGAAGGCACTCAGACCTATGAGTTTTCCTCTTAACACTGCTTTCATTGTGTCCCATAGGTTTGGGTATGTTGTACTTTCATTTTCACTAAATTCTAGGAAGTCTTTAATATTTCTTTCTTTATTTCTTCCTTGACCTAGTTATCATTGAGTAAAGCATTGTTCAGCTTCCGTGTGTATGTGGGCTTTCTGTTGTTTTTGTTGTCATTGAAGACCATCCTTATTCCTTAGTGATCTGATAGGAGGCATGCAATTATTTTAATCTTCTTATATTTGTTGAGGTTTGTTTTGTGACCAATTATATGATCAATTTTGGAGAAGGTACCATGAGGTGCTGAGAAGAAGGTATATTCTTTTGATTTAGGATGAAATGTTCTATAGATATCTATTAAATCCATTTGGTTCATAACATCTGTTAGTTTTACTGTGTCTCTGTTTAGTTTGTGTTTCCAAGATCTGTCCATTGATGATAGTGGGGTGTTGAAGTCTCTCACTATTATTGTGTGAGGTGGAATGTGGCCTTTGAGCTTAATAATGTTTCTTTTATGAATGTGGGTGCCCTTGCATTTGAAGCATAGATGTTTAGAATTGATAGTTCTTCTTGGTAGATTTTTCCTTTGAGTATGAAGTGTCCTTCCTTATCTTTTTTTGATGACTTTTGGGTGAAAGTCAGTTTCATCTGATATTATTAGAATGGCTAGCCAGCCTGTTTCTTGGGACCATTTGCCTGAAAAATTGTTTTCCATCCCTTTTCTCTGAGGTGGTGCTAGTCTTGAAGAGAAAGGTGCATTTCCTGAATGCAGCAAAATGCTGGGTCCTGTTTATGGATCTAGTCTGTCAGTCTATGTCTTTTTATTGGGGAGTTGAGACCATTGATGATAAGAGATAATAATGAATAGTGATTGTTGTTCCCTATTATATTCATGTTTGTGTGGCTATCTTCTTTTGAGTTTGTTGAAAGATTACTTTCTTGCTTTTCCTAAGGTGTAGTTTCCCTCCTTGAGTTGGTGTTTTCCATCTATTATCCTTTGTAGGGTTGTGGTTGTGGAAATATATTGTGTGAATTTGGTTTTGTCATAGAATATTTTGGTTTCACCATGTATGATATTGAGAGTTTTGCTGGGTATAGCAGCCTGGGCAGGCACTTGTGTTCTCTTAGGGTCTGTATGAGATCTATTCAGGATCTTCTAGCTTTCATAGTCTCTGGTGAGAAGTCTGGTGTAATTCTGATAGGTCTGCCTTTATATGTTACTTGCCCTTTTTCCCTTACTGCTTTTAATATTCTTTCCTTGTTTTGTGTATTTGGTGTTTTGACTATAATGTGACGAGAGGAATTTCTTTTCTGGTCCAATCTATTTGGAGTTCGGTAGGCTTCTTGAGTGTTTATGTTCATCTCTTTCTTTAGGTTAGGGAAGTTTTCTTCTATAATTTTGTTGAAGATATTTACTGGTACTTTGAGTTGGGAATCTTCACTCTCTTCTATACCTATTATCCTTAGGTTCTGCCTTCTCATTGTGTCCTGGATTTCCTGGATGTTTTGGGTTAGGAGATTTTTGCAGTTTGCATTTTCTTTGACTGTTGTGTCAATGTTTTCTATGATATCTTCTGCACCTGAGATTCTCTTTTCTATCTCTTGTATTCTGTTGGTGATGCTTGCATCTATGATTCCTGATCTCTTTCCTAGGTTTTCTAATTGCAGGGTTGTCTCCCTCTGTGATTTCTTTATTGTTTCTATTTCTATTTTTAGTTCTTGGATGTTTTTGTTTATTTCCTTCGTCTGTTTGATTGTGTTTTCCTGCAATTCTTTAAGAGATTTTTGTGTTTCCTCTTTAAGTGCTTCTAGTTGTTTACCTGTGTTCTCTTGTATTTCTTTAAGGGAGTTATTTATTTCCTTCTTAAAATCTTTCATCATCCTCTTGAGATGTGATTTTAAATCTGAGTCTTGCTTTTCTGGTGTGTTGGGGTATCCAGGGCTGGCTGTGGTGGGAGAGCTGGGTTCCGATGATGGTAAGTAGCCTTGGTTTCCATTCCTTATGTTCTTGCCCTTGCCTTTTGCCATCTGATTATCTCTGGTGTTAGCTGGTCTTACTCTCTGATCATGGCTTGTACCTCCTGCAAGCCTCTGTGTCAGTACTCCTTGGAGACTAGCTCTCTCTGAAAGGAATTTGGGTTTGGAGAGCTGTGGTACAGAGTCAGCTCTGGGGTATAGACAGAAACCAGAAGGATCTTGTCCCCAGCTGTCCCTTGGTTCTTGTGTCCTGATGGCTCTGCAAGGGCCCCTCTTGATCTAGTGAATTTGTACAGAAGTGGTGGTCTTGCCTGTGCTCAAAGGTGTGTCTGCACTCCTGGGATACCAGCTCTCTCCTGGCACTGTTTGAGTATGGAACCCTGTGTCACAGGATCAGCTCCCTGGCTGCCAAAAGAAACCAGAATACCACTTCTCAGTCCCTGTGTCCTGGGGATTCCAGGTGGGTCCATCTGAGCAGACAGGCTTGTCCACACTCCTGGGAATCCAGCTTTCTCCCAGTGCTATTTGGTTATGGAGCCCTAGTGGTCCAGGCAGAGGTCTCCAGCCACAGATGGAAACCAGAAGGCTCCTGTCCCTGGCTGTTTCTCAGTCCCTGTGTCCCGAGGATTCTGGGTGGTTCCTGCTGAGCAGTGGTGCTCATTTTACTCCCACTCACAGGCTTTTCCACACTCCTGGGAGTCTAGCTTTCTCTCAGCGCTATTTGGCTATGGAGCCCTGGTGGCCCAGGCAGACATCTCCAGTCACAGATGGAAACTGGAAGCTGAATTTCTAATTTTTAATTAAGAAAAAAAACCTTTCTATATTTTAGTTTACATGGCATAGCTATTGATATAATTTGATCTTAACTGTTCACCATGGGCTCATTTATGGAAATTCAGGTTCCCAGAATGTGAGCTTACACTTTTGGTACAGGTATGAAGGTGTGGTACCTTCAAGAGATGTTATCTAGCAGAAGAAAGTTAGGACATCAGAGATGTGGCTTTGGAAAGGATACTGGGATCCTGGACCCACCTCTACTTCTTCTGCATAGCAGATGCTGATGTATTTCTTCTCCATCCTTTTGTCAATTTTTATAAAGTAGGGCCTTTCAATGTAGGCCACACTGGATTCAAGATCCCACTGCCTTTATTTCCCTCCTGAATGAATGGGATTTGAGGTACATGCCAGCATACCCAGATTTTCCTCTCTTAAATTGATTCTCTCAGGTAAGTTGTCATAGAAGCAAAAAGCTAACTAAAATAGAAATCTATGATAAACAAAGGAGGTTCTTCCTTGAGTGCAGAAGCATGATATTATATACCTGTTTTTATTAAAAAACAAATTCTCAGTGATGGGGAAAATTGAGAATACATGCTCATGCATTATTGATTAACACTTTTAGAGATCAATCAGAGGATATTTATTAAGATATAAAAACACATAACCTCACAATCAGTCATCCCATTTTTAGAAATTTACTCTGAAATGCCAGGTTTATTTTATTTACAATGTTTACTAACCTTCATTAAATCAGATATCTAGCTAAAAATGATCAGGGCTGAGGATATATCTCAATAGTGCCAGCACCTGCACAGTATGCACAAAGCCAGGATTTCAACCTAAGAAAAGAGATAACAAAGCAAATAAATAACAGCAACAACAAATTCAGATGCCACTAACAGAAGATAGTGTGAATGACGGTGTCAGCATTCAGCTAGGTACCTCCGCTGCTTGGTCTTTTAAATCCTGAGCTGTACACAGACAAAGATGCATGGGAATAGGGGAGATTGAGTTGTAATACCCTACAGGGATCAAGCTGAAATACCCTAAGGGAATGAGCTGTAATACCCTACAAAGAACTAGCTGTAATAAAAACCCTATAGGGAAGAAAACACTAGAACAGTTCTCAACCTTCCTAATGCTGTAACTCTTTAATACAGTTTCTCCTGTTGGGGTGACCCCCAACCATAACATTATTTTGGTTGCTACTTCATAACTGAAATTTTGCCTCTGTTATGAGTTATAATATAAATATTTGATATGGAGGTGGTCTTGGGCAACCCCTGTAGAATGGTCTTTTGATGTCCCCAAGGGGTCTCAACTCACAAGTTGAGAACCATTGCACTATAGTTTGTTGTCCTCTCCAGAATCTGCATAGAATACTTCTGTAAAATGCACCACCCGACACTAGCAGTGTTTTTCATGGCAATGGGATTCAGGTTGAGGAACGGCAGTGAGAAGAGAATTCTGAGGTCTTGCCCTTTTCTTTACAATTTGATTGTCTTTTTTAAAAAGCTACATTTTATGAGTTTACCTTGAGTGGGTACGAAGAGGTGTGGTGTGTGTGCCAGGCTCTGCATAGGCCTTGGTGCACGTGTGGATGTCTAAGGATGACTTGCAGGAGTTTTGTTCCCACGATGCGGGTGCTTGGATTATCAGGCTTGGTGGCATGCGCCTTACCTGCTGTGTCACCTGCTGCTCCTAAGATTTGAATTTTCCTGTGAATGTATTCCTCTTGATAGTAATATTTTCAATAAGTAATTTTCCTTCTTCCTTCTTTCCCTCCTTCCCTCTCTCTTTCCCATTCCTCCTACTTCTCTTCCTTCTTCCTTTTTTCTCCCCTTGCCTCTCTCCTTCCTTCCTTCCTTCCTTCTCTCCTCCTTCCTCCCTCCCTTCCTTCTCTCTCCCTTCCTTCCTTTCCTCCTTCTCATCCCTTTTTCTCTTGCTGCCCTTCACTCTTTTCTTTCCTCCTTCCTTCATTCCTTTCTTCCCTTTCTTCCTGAGATGCTCAGGATGCAGTGCCACTCCCAGAAAAAGAGTGGCTTCCCATATCATTACTTTTCAATAGTTGTGTCCAAAATAGAGGAAAACCAACATGCGTTAAGTTATAGTAGCTCTGAAGCAGGGCTTTGTTTCATATAATTCTCTTCTGCTCAACTGGAAGGATTCACTTCAACTCCCAGGCGCTCTACCAAGAAATCTGAACGTTGCAGAAAGCTTAGAATAAAGGTACACAGAACATCTTACCCACTAACCACTGACTTAGCATTATTAATGGTTTCCTTTCTAGATACTGAGAATCATAAAATAGTTTCCCCTATCAAAATCACATCACTGTTGAAAAACATGGGTACATAATTGTTACCAGGGAAGATTTGCTCAATATTTATTTGAGGATTAGAAATTTTTAGAACTTGTCAGACCATCTTGAACCCCCAAATGATACAGCTACACAGGTAGGCCAAGCTAACCCTCACAAGCTGGCCAGGGTGAGCCTCTTCAAGGCCATCAGCATCCTGAGGAGCTTCAGCTTGATGCTTGGTTACCTCATTCCACAGCACTGACATCTTCTTACACAACTGGATAGCATATGTAAAACCTCAATACACAATTTAGAATATTAGTATGTTGCAGTTTGTGGGGAGCCGCCAGAGTCGCACCCACATTCGCCATTACAAGATGGCACCTACATCCGGCCGAGGACAAGTTGTAAACAGGCTAGTGTGCATGTACCTGGTAATTTTCCACCTCAGAGTCTCAGCCTCTCTCGTGGCGGCATCTGGCCTGATGTGCGGGAGCCAATGGGGAAGCTCCGCGTCCCAGGCAAGCGCTGTGACCTATATAAGGGACGGGCGTTCTGTTGTTCGGGGTCTCCATTCTTGGCAAGCTTATGCTCTCCCTCTCAAGATGCATTAAAGCTTTACTGCAGAAGGATCCTTTGTGTGCCGCGTCGTTCTTGCTGGCGAGACGGTAGCGCGGGACAGCAGTTCCCCCAGAGGACATGGAGCCTCTTGGTTATTGTAAAGTAAGGATTTGCTGCTGCTGCTGCCAGAGAAGTCCGCTTCTCTCAACTGCTTACAAGAAACAGGCACAGTACCAAATCCAACCTCCTAGCATGGTAACTTGCTTAATGTTTTGAAAAGGAACTGTCCCTCACACTGGGCACTGCAGTCTTAAAGTGTACTGCTATTGAAAGAGTTCTTTAAAATCCTGTGATCCTCAGCAACCGTAGGGCTGAGTGTGAGTTCCCAGATGGAGGAGTTGGAGAAGGGACTGAAGGAGCTGAGCGAGTTTGCATCCCCAGGGAGGCAGCAACAGTGGCAACTGGCCTGACCTCCAATACTCCTGGAGACTGATCCACCAACCAAGGAATACACATGGAGGGACCCATGGTGCTGGCCACATGTGTGGCAGAGGAGGGTCTTGTTGGCCATCGGGGGAGGAGAGGCCCAAGTGTTAGATCCCCCAGTAGAGGAGAATGCCAAGGAGGGAAGACGAGGGTGGATGGGTGGGTGGGTGGGGGAATACCCCCATAGTGGCAGAGGGAAGGGGAAGAAATGGGGAGGTTCCAAAGGGGAGATCTGGAAAGGGGGAAACATTTGAAATGTAAATAAAGTAGGAAAAATAAATAAAAAAAATTTAAAAAAAAATCCTGTGATCCTGATCAAGTGGGGGTGGGGGGAAGCAAGAGCACTTCTGACAGACCCTGGTCTCGCCTGCTTCCAGAACACTGCCTGTCTCTGCCTAAGCCCAGAACACCTGCAGTTCTATGCAGCAGCTGACTGCCCTCCTAGGACTCCTCTGTCCCCCCTGAACATGGATGCTTGCCTTAGTCTCAGGCTGAGCAAATACAAGACCAGAGTCTGTGTTGCTTATGTGAAAACAAATAGACACCTACCTCTCACCTCAGACCTGCAGAACCTGTTCCTCTCTCACATGTGCCATGTCCCTTCTTCACACACAAACATGAGTTAAAGGGTGATTGCAGCAATGCTTTCACGATACACTCTGCCCGTTGGCAAACCAAGCTGGAAATGTCATCAATGGATATTTATTTGAGAAATGTATGAACATTGTTGTGTCTTCTTGACATACTCAGTTAGGATTGAGAATGACATCCTGGTCTTTCCAAATAGTAGTTGGACTTCAGGTACTTTAAAGTTTATCCAGATTACCACCAACACGCTTCTATCCCATTCAACTCAGTTCAACAACTGTTTACTGAGTGTCTGCTGGGCAGAGGGTTGCCTATGCCATAAAACACAGAACAAGACTGGTCACTTCTGCAGAAGGTGTTAATGGTTC
>JADRCH010000111.1:1306665-1324318 GCA_019843965.1 Rhynchomys soricoides
CAACTCAAAAGACACATTTGATGCTGGGAACAGACTCACTCCACATTTGTTTAAGGGTGGCACTCTGGGCTCACTTCCCCTCCTCCATGCTTGGACATATGTCTGTCTTGAGCTTGTCCAGATCTTACCTGTGCTGTCACAGTCTCTGAGTTCACACATATATCTGCCCCATTGTGTCTGGAAAATGCTGCGTGCACGAAGTCATGCACCACCTCTGTTTCTTAGAATTTTCCCACCCCTTCTCTCACACACATTCCAAAACCTTGAGTGGAAAGTAGATTCATACTAATTCTAATAACTTTAATAATCAAAGGATTATTCATATTGCCATGGGAATGTTTAATCAAAATTGGAGGACCATTTATCTAGACATCCCTGGGTGTTATTTCCAAACCAAGAAGAATCATTGGGTTATGAATGCAACACTATGTGATACAAGTTGATGCAGCTAAAGAATGAGAGGAAGTGCAAGAGTCTTTTGGTCCTACAGCTTCCATTTATTCTGATAACAAAACGTGCTCAGAAGGGAAGGTCTTTGTGAAATCGATTTACCAGTGATGGCACAGCCCAGCTGGAAATAAAATCCACTGTTTATGTGTGTGCTTGTTTACTTATGTATTTACTTACTTATGTTTAGTGCATTCTTTCTCTCTCCAGGAACATTATTTCAGGATTCCCATTGCCTTAAGCCTCCCAAGGGACATTTACCCTCTGTGGATATACCACTGATTGGGATATATGCTTAAAATGAAGGCTGGCCCACAGAACATCTCAGTAAGCAGGGAGATGATGCAAACTCAAGGATTGGGTCCAGAAATGCATCACATTTTCATCCAGCATTTACTGAAACTGGATTTTGAATAATTTCCATAGAAATTATTTTACCCACAGGAATGCTATTTCTTCCCACAGGGATTTGACCAAACAAAAAGGAAGACAAAATGCAGGAAGAGCCATGATTTTGATTTATATAGAGAACATTAGCTGGGACCTAAGTAATATCCCTCAAGTAATCAGAATATTTTATACACACTGATTTAGCCAAAAGAACAAACCACAAGAAAGTAAGCATATATTGTACAATTTTAAAATGTTTCCAGGGTTTAACATACACACAGATCTCTCTCTCTCTCTCTCTCTCTCTCTCTCTCTCTCTCTCTCTCTCTCTATCACACACACACACACACACACACACACACACACACACACACCATTTGTTCAGTTAATTAACCTGACAACATTTACTGATCCCATATAGTAGAGGTCTTATTTCCAGAAGTTTTGATATCTCATTAAAAGCTAATCTAAGACTAAGGGTTTCCAGAGTTTTGTTTCTAATCCTATCAACAAATAGTAGCTCTGTCCTGAGAGTTTCCATTAGCCCCTCCAGATCTACCACCCACCATCTCCGTCCTGGCCTCTATTTCTGGATTTGGCAGGGGAACTAATCTTTGTAGACTAGATAATTTTTTATTTTTAAAAATTGTATTGATTTATTTATTGCTGTGAGATTGGGCAAACTGAAGAAGCAACACATCAGAAGGTGTGTGGCAGAGCTGAGAGGAAATAGAAACAGTGGGATTTAGAACAGGCAAGCACACATATACACCAAACGTGCCAAATGGTGACTCCATTTCCCTCCTAAATGGTTCTTGGGTAGCCTTCTCCAAGAACTTTCTCTCTGGCTAGCAGTCATCATACAAGCCATTTTGACTGCCAATAAGGAAATTGTACATTTCACACAGAATGAACAATGGGTCAAACAATACCTAGCATAACAGTTGAGAACTTGGGGGACTTCTCCCTGCAATAGCTAGAGAGGAAAGGACATAGTCTATCAACCCTTTGATGTTTGTTAAAAGTATCACTCCATGTTCACAAGGTCTGAGAAGTCTCTAGTCTGCTTTTTCCTATCTGTAAACTTGCCATGCTGGGATGGGGATGGTGTCTGGGGAAGTTTCACAAGTCTGGTCTAGACCTGAAAAGTTGTTCTCAGCCATCCGTCTCCTAGTATTGCCCATGAACATGGAGTCGGTAGATAAGTGCTCGCTCTATGGGAATCCTGGCTATAATGCTTATTTTTAAAAATTTCTAAGTAGCTCCATTTTAGGACATCAGAAACCAGCTGTCCAGACCGACATGTCATCATGTATACCCATCCCCAACAAGCCAAAGTTTCCCACTTACTTTACATGTAAGAAAAAAGGCATGTGGAGTTAAATGACCCGTGGAGATCAGTAACTCGGCCAGCATGCTGATTTTCTCAACTGTCATACTACTCTGTTTTTCAAAGGAAAAAGGTAAAAAAGAAACAGAGTGGTTAATAATTGTCAGTGGGTTTGGAGAAGTCTAATGGATTCTGACTCATTGAAATGGAATTTGACAGCAACAGAATGAGGTTGATACACTATTTTTAGAGAGATCAAAATCTCTTGGTTTTTAACTCCAGGAAAATGAAGATATAAACAATTTTCGTGAGTTTCAGTAGTCACAGAGAAGACTCTAGATCAGTTGTCCTCAACCTGTGGGTTGTGACCTCTGTGGGGTAGATTGACCCTTTCCCAGAGGCTACCTAAGACATTCGGAGTAGAATTCTTAGCAGGTGGGGGCTACTATGCTTGGCTTCCAGGAAACATTTTCGGGAGAACTTTGCTGAAGTTTGCTGTGTAGAAGCTCAATTTGGAAGTTGGAAGTCTGTCCAGACCAGTCATGAAGTCACTGAGAGCCAAGGGTGGATTAAAAATAGAACATGTGCAGAGAATGTATAGATCTTGTCTTCGGTGACATGCCATCTGGAAAAAAATACAGCATTCAAAGACAGTTAACAAAATAAAATGCTTTTTCAAAAGTTTAATTTTGCTAATTTTAAGGTTCCATTTCTTCCTAAGATGAAAAATGAACAGTGTGGGTTGAAAATGCTAAGACACTCTCTTGCAATTCCCTTGAGATTTTTATTTTTATTTTTTCGAGACAGGGTTTCTCTGTGTGGCCTTGGCTGCCCTTGAACTCACTCTGTAGTCCAGGCTGGCCTCAAACTTAAAATAGAGATCTGCTTGTCTCTGCCTCCCAAGTGCTGGAATTAAAGGCATGTGCCACCACCAGTCTGCTGAGAACCACATTTAAGGATCTGCATTCTCTACCTTCTTTCAAGCCATTCTCTCAGTCTAAAACTGAAGCTTCTGAAAGATCTGACTTCTAAAACCAACACCCACCTTTGAACCTCCATCACTCCTATGTAGTGAGTTCTCATTGAGCTGCTACACACTAAAGACCACCGGAGTACGAAATCGGAAGATGACTGCCTCCAAGTTGCTTACTGGGCATGCTCCATTTCTTTATACCCTCCCCCCACTTCCTGTTAGCCCCAATGAAAATATTCTTGAGTAGGAAACAAAAAAGTCTTTAAGGTTCTTGTTATTCACATCTCTTTCTTTCTCCCTTGATCTTACTGGATTGCAGAATCTGGAAGAGACAGTGATGTCTCCCTTAACAGTGCAAAATGGCCTTCAAAGTACAAGATGAGCCAGTCCATCATAAGATCATAAACATGTAAACACATCGTAAACACGATGAGGTTTTCATAAAGAGATAATTTTTGTCCCCCCCCCCAAAAAAAACCCCAGAGAGAGTGTCTTCTAATATGAGGAGACCAGCATCACCTTTCTAAAAATCAGGTACTCGCTGTTCTGACCATAAAGCCTCACGCAGGATGTAGCTTCATGTAAAAACCATTCCTCACTTGGAACCGATCGAATTTCAGGTTTTCTTAGCAGGGCACTAGTATGGAAATGAAATTGAGGTTTGTGTGTGTGTGTGTGTGTGTGTGTGTGTGTGTGTGTGTGTGTATTCTTGCTCCTATTTGTGGAATGGGACTCACAAAACTAAGGTGAAGCCAAAGCTGAAAAAGAAGTCACCTGCTTCGCATGCGCTTTCATGTGCATGGTGGTTACCTCATGCACGGGTAGGACCCCACCAACCGCTTTGATTTCTGTTTATGTAATCGGTCCGGGGTAAGGTGGCATGGTCAGAGGGCCATTGCTGAACTCCCATAATTATCTTTTTTTTTTTTCCTATTATGGAATTTCCTCCTCTACATTGAAAGATAGCACACTCGATATGCATGAAGGGTTGGGGTGAGTGGCTTATGCTTAAAGTAAGTTTTGAATACAATTGCCATCTAATTTTTACAGTCTGCAGAATTCTTCTTTAAGTGAATAAATGTGTAGGGTGGCTCTCCGTTACCTTGATCAGCACCTAATGCTAACCTGACACTTAGAATTAAATTAAAGAAACAGAACTGGATACTTTGAGACTTGGGAGCTGATTATTCTAGAGCTAAGAATGGGTTTAAACTCTTCCCTTATCCCATTTAAATCTAACTCGGTATAAACTCTCCATTACTGGGGAGTAGAGGTGCGTCTGCTGAGGTGGGGCTCCCTTGATGTTCTTGGACAAGGAAACCCAATCCTCCTTTCTGACACACATGGTTGCAATAGAAACAGCTCCTCAACTGCCAGTCTGGTTTTAATCTGTTGTTTCTTGCAAGAGAGGATTTTCTGGGAATGTTAGGAAGAGAGCAAAATTACCAAAACTTACTATAAAATAAAAGTGTTGATGAGAAATCAAATTTTAAACAAGTGTTCAAACTCCTAAGCATGAACACATGTAGACACACATGGTACATACTACAAGTTTAAGAATACAAAAGTTTCATATTTCAAGGATGTCTGAGGATTGCTCTAGTAATTAATTTATTTCTCATTGTAAGAAAACACTTCATCTTACTCAAATGATCCCAGAAGTAAAATGCTGTCATTAAACACAGTGTGTCACTTAAACAACTCGGAGAAATTTTCTGTATGATCAAGTTTAGTATTGTAACCTTTTAAAAGTATTAACTATTTTGTATGGAAACACTTTTAAAGTGGATTATACAACTTTTTAAAGATTCACAGTCACTATTATTAAAGATATTTGTTAAACCAAGCAGTCCCTGTATACTGCTCCTTTTAGAAAGTGGTTTAGAAGGTGACAGCTTTTTGGTCATTCTTGCTCCAATACTAAAATGCTGTTATAAAAACAAGGTACAAAACTAAATAGAACTGGCTTTAATGGGTCTTTTGTCTTTTTATTTTCAATTGTTGCTACGGGCTGTTAAAAGTATCCCTATTTTATTTTTTAACTATATGTCATATAACTTGGTAAAATAAAATTTAGATTTAAAACATATAACTGCTCTGTGCAAGATTCCTTCCTAAGTGATTGGAGAAATGTTATGATTCATGATGTTTCATAGTATAATAAATATTGTATAGTCCTTGTCTGTGCAAAAACTCAGCTGAGTGACACCTAGAATTACAAAGGTACCACTATGGTGCAGAAAAAATTTAAACTCTAACAATATCTTACAGTCTACAAATAATAACCTCAAAGTACTGAAAGTGCATTGATGGCATTTTAACAAAAATAAATCTTTTACCAAGACCGAGTCGAGATTTCTCCGTGTTTTCTGTTGCCTGGTGTTTGTAATCTATCTGTTCTATAAGTCTGAATCTGTGCTGGTCTGAATGATGTCATGGGAATCTATCCCTGTGCCTGTGTGTCCTTAGCAAAGGATGGGTTTTTTGCTCTGTATTTATTGAAACAGAAAAACATTTCATGGAGAAGGAATAGATACTTTAACAGAATTTTTAACAAAATTTTACAAAGGATGAAACTTTACTGATTCCACCTGACCCAGCTAGAAACCAAATCCATCAAGAAATAGTTACATGCTGCTTCCAGCATATGTGGTGGATTTGTTATAAGGTTGCTTTCAACAAATGGCTACCATATAACACACACATCATATATGCTTTGCTCTCAAGGTCAGAGGCACAGGAGGGTATTTATCTTGAGATTACAGCAAAGCATTAGCACAGTTACAAAACTTGATTGCCTGGGAAATCCAAGGCAAGGAAGGTTGGTTATTACATTGTTCTCTTTTTTATTTTTTGGAATTATATCATTTCCTCCTTCCCTTGTTCTCTTAAAGGCAGATTAGACAGGCTGAGTGCACAGAAGCATAGTAATCTTTATTGACTTCCAGGTGTATTATTAACTCCGCTGTGAAGTCCAGCAAAAATATGTAAGGGGTATTTTTATAATAATGTGAGAGATGTTTTCCTAATAATGAGTCACTACAGCAAATGATTTCTTCAAATGTTATGGGATTGAAGTGGAGTATTGATAAACTGTCTTTACTAGTAATGTGTCCTGGAGATATTCTCTAATTAAAATGTTACCAGTCATTGGCGCCCGGGCACAAGTCTCCAAAAATGTACTGGCACCACTGTCTCACTGCCAGGGCTTTTTATTCTGCAATCTGGATGGCTAAGAACATTAGAAGTCTAATACTAATTCCTAAAGTCATAATCTAATTAATTATATAGCTATGAAAATACTAATACTTTGCTTTCAAGCTGAAGACTAGACACCTAAGGCATTTATAAAATCCCATGCTACAGTAGCCATTGTTTCTCTTCTGACCAGCTTTGTCCTGGGCTTCAGCTACACCATGTGCTTTGGGTATTCTGTTAATTCCTGGCCACTTTATTTCCATTACTTGACCACTTTTTATTCTAAGTTCTATCTAGTGGATTCAGTTTTTTGGGTTCTATTACCATGTTTCATAGCTCAAGTGCCTCCTTGGCAACATACTCAGGTGTGTAGTCAAAGTGCATTGCACCTCTAATTTAACTTACATACCAAAATTGTATTGTTACGTTCTGCTGAGGGAGGAACCATGGCTTCTTAAGCTTTCTCCACCTCATACCTGTAACTCCTTCCCTGCTCACTTACAATTACTCAGGGCATTTGTGTGCTTTGCAGATTTTATTGTATGATTTGAATTTTATCTTACTTTAGTTTTCAACTCCTCAGAAGTACAGGCATCTCATATACAGCTTACCTCCCATGACTCCTTGATAATTTCCAGTATATGTTTCTTAGACTAGTATAACAAATGCAATGGGATTGTGCCAAATCTGCTCATTATATTTTTACTGATTCTTAATCTGAGAGTTTTCAGTTCACTGAGAGAAGTCAACCATCTTTACATAGAACATCTTACGGTAGGCATCATTGGTGTCATAAAGTTGTTACGGAACCACTGTGAAGCACTGCAGCTCTAAGAATTGTCTACTCTGAACTTGGTACTTGCTTCTACATCACCTCGTTAGTATGCATAATTCATTTATCTGTACCCATTAGACCTGCCCCTCCCCCACATATCCATCAGTGTTTTCACTCAGAGCACTAGAATAAAGATGCAGACCCGATGACCACCATGTAGGTCTCAAAAAGCCACTTACAGTCTTCTAAGAGAAGCAGGCTTCATTCCCAAGAGACACGAATGAAAAGCTGCATCTCGTAGCTAGATTTTAAAAACAAAAACAAACAAAATCCAACCTACTTGACTTTTTCCTGAAAGAAATAAGTCAATGGAGGGAAAATAAAATAAACCCAGTTCAAACCTCAAAACCGTGAGAGCTAACTTTTATTGGTCTTAGAGGTCATTGTTCTTAAGCTCATAACACAGGAGAGCAAGCCATGTAGTTTTGTAGTAGAGAGCAGTGGTGGGGCACAGCTTCGCCAGAATCATTGGCTGCTTTTCGAAACTGCAAGGTGGGAGATTGCCTATTTTCTCCACCTTTGGACACCAAGGAAATCCGTGGGCAGCAGGACTCCAGGAGTCTTGGGTCTGTTTTTAGCCTTGGTTTAGTGTAGGTGATTTCCTTTACTTCCACGTCTAAAGAGCAACAACTTATTTCCGAGGGAACAAAGTCTCCCTCAAGGAAGCTGGCACAAAGGGAAAGATGGTCGGGGAAATACTAAAGCCTAGGGCCACCTCATTCCAGGAGCACCTGCTCTGCAAACTTAGGAAACATCCCTAAAAGAGCTACTTCGGCCAGAGGCAGCCCAGAAGACTTGCGCATGCGCAGTGAGCACAACTTCGGCTCGCAAGCAGACGTCATTCCGGGTCGGTGGCTCCGCCCTTCTCAAGATGGCGCTGTTCTCCGTGCGGAAGGCGCGTGAGTGCTGGCGCTTCATCCGGGCACTTCACAAAGAACCCGCAGCTTCTCTGGCTCCCCAGGTAACCCGAGCCGGCCTTCTGCTTTAGGCCTCCGGTCCTGGAGCGCTTTCCCGCTCCCCTTCCCTTCCGCCACTTATTTCTCCCTTCCTGCTTCCTGTAAAGAGCCCTCCACACTTTCTCTCCGAGGTCCACTAGCTTATGACTGTCCCTGACTCAGAACGTAGCGACATTGCACACACACGTGACAGCAGGAGGTGCAGCTGCCCCCGCCTCTGGGCCACGTGGCCAGTGTTGCCAGGCAACGCAAGAAGCCATCGCCTGAAAACTCGTGACATTATCAGAGACCTAGTTGCTCTCCGATCATTCTGCTCACCGTTCTGTTATGTTTTAAGCCTCCTTCCTAACAACTACCCCGGGTGCAGCGGAGAAATCAGAAAAGTTTTCTTAGAATTGGGTTGTTTAGGTTGGTGCAATAGCTAGAGTGTGGAGCTCGAGCAAGAACCGGTTAACTACTCTGACTCTTCAGTGATCCTTAGGCGCCTGCATCTACCAGGCCCTGTAACCAACAGCAACAACCTGCCAAGGTGCTTCATACTGTTGGTTGCCTGGCATCACTGCGGTTACCGTGACTGTGCTGCAGAGCATGATGCATTTTGTCGAGACCCGCCAAACTGGCATTTTACCCTCAAAGTCAAAAGGTGATAGGGAATATGCTTTCACTTGTTCAGACAAGCACAAAACATCCCAGAATATGTCAGTTTTACATAGATGACCACGGAAGTAATGTCTGAAAGCGGGAAGGAAATTTGAACTTCTGTGATGAAATAATTTTTACTCATTGCATATTCATAGCCATTAATACACAGATATGGGATGAGAATGTCATGTTGTAACTGATATATTATTGAAAAGCGTGCTGGCCTGGTTCTAAAAGTTCCTGGCTTTTTCTGACATTTGCTAGCTGTGTTACAGAACCAGTTGCAGTTCTCTGGGCAGATGGGATAGAGGGAGAATTGGAATGATTGGCATGTTAATATACTCCAAGCCTGCAAAGCTTATGGGTTCATAACTATGAAGATAAAACATAGCCAGCGAGAGCAGATGAAAACTAACTTGTAATATTATATTTCAAATCATCTCACAAGTTACTCATAATCTGAACTTCTGTTTTCTTCATTAATCTAAACCTCACAAGATTCTCTAAAAATAAAAGACACAATACTGGAAACTCAGCAAACAACTATTCAAATGTTACTTCACATTTTAAGAAACAGTCTTAGTTAAGATTTGATTCCAGCTTTAATCATCAAATGTTTTTCTTGAGATTTGGGGATTTCATTTTTCAGAATATGATAGTCATATTAATGTGTATGCAACCAAAAATATCTAGGACAAATTACTGTTTTGAAACCCTTGATTTAGCTTTAACTAAAAAGAATTAAATGTTAAAGTTAGTTTCTGCAATGTCATGATGCATATCAGTTAAAATTCATCAAAGAATTGTGGCGTGAACGATTAAGGTAAGCCCAGCCTGATGGCAGAGGCCTGCAATCCCAGCTATTCTGCAGGCAGAAGTGGAGGGGAGAGGATCACAAGTTTAAAACCAGTCTGAGTAATTAAGTGAAATTCTTTGCCTCAAAATAAAGCGTAAGAGGATAGCTAAGTGGCAGGGTGCTTGCCCAGTACGCATGATGGTGTAGGTGCCAAAGCGCTAATGAAGTACCTCTGAAAGACTAAAGGGAAAGATTAAACACTATATTCAGGACGTGATTGCAATAGTGTTTGTAAGTGTTTACTCATAGGAAGAAAGACTGGAAGGAAAATAACCATCTTTGATGGTCTTTGTTCATCCTAAATAGTGGATTAAAAGCAATTCAAGTGTGCTTTAAGCCTCTGTTTTGTGTGTTTCAAATTGCAGACATATCACTTTTATAACCAGGAAAATTTGAAAGCATAAATCTTCCTGCAAATCTATAGTCACTGATGCTGTTTGGGCATTTTAAGTTTCTGAAAGAGATACCTGTCCTCTATGGCCATTATTAAAGTGGCCTTGGAAAAGGACTCCTAAAAATTTATGGCCACTCTTCCTGTGTGTGTCTTCTTTTTCTATTGAAAAGCGTCCTTTGAAGTCAAAGGGATTTTGTGAGCAGATGCAGAAATATGTGAAGAAAGAATTGGATTCTCAAACCAGATGCACTGGACATTTTTATGACATCTCATAACCTTTGTAGAAAACAAAACATTATTTTGTAAAAAGCATATTATAATAGAAATACATATTTATCATATAGGTGGTTTTATGAAACTAAGGAATGGTCAAGTTACTTGGTTATTGGTTTAGGCTGTGCACTTGACCCCTGAGGTAGGAGCAGACGCACATGAGCATAGTGTGTTTTTGTTGGAAACTGACTGAATCTATTGTGAATCTTAAGTTGTTTTAATGCTTTGGGAAATTTTGTAACAGCGTCTTGGATAAGAATTGTGGCATTGGTGAGAAGAGTAATGTATTTACTTCTCAAGGCTACACATAAACTCAAACTCAAAATAGCAAGAAAGGGCCTAGAGGTGTGGCTAGTGCTTGCCTGGTATGGGAGAGGTCCTGGGTTTAATCTTTCGTATGTTAAAGAGGGTTAAGGAAAGAAACTGCGAATAAGAGCACGTCGTACCATATTCACTGTGGATGTCTACAGTTTGTGCGCCAATGGTTTATTTTGTCAGGTGTTGCTTGACAGAAGACTGTTGAAATCTGATGAGAGGAGCGTAATCACAAAGTCAGAGAAATGAAAATCTGACGTGATGTTTAAAGACTGATGATGGTGTTAGGTACATTTAAGCCTGTCATCATTGACTAAACACAGCATCTGTCCATTAAGCACTCATGCATGACTGTGTTTGGAAAACAATGAAATATTCTTGGTTAGAGATTTCCCCAAGACTATTTATAATCAGTCAGCTCACACATGGAAAGTCCTTATTTCAGTTTTAGCTCTCCACGACCTCGATTTGGCCAACACTGTTCTACTCTTTCTCCTGCTGATGGTCAAAACATGGCCATTAGATCAGCAGTTCTCAACCTGTGAGTCGTGAGCCCTGTGGGACTTGAACAAGCCTTTCACAGGGCTTGCCTCAGACCATCTTTATATCAGATACTTACATTATGATTTATAATAGTAGCAGAATGACCCTTGTGAAGTAACAATGAGAATGATGTTTGCTTGTGGGTCAGCACAGCACGTGGAACTGTATTAGGGATCGCAGCTTTAGGAAGGCTGAGAGCCACTGCTCTAGATGGAGGGAGTGTGATTCAAAAGGAGGAAGGAGCCACTGTCTTAAATTTCTGGTTGCATGATAAAACTTTTAGAATAACTTAAGATTTCCAGAGTTGCAGAATTAGTTCAAGAAATTCCTGTCTAGCCTGCAAAGGTTCTA
The DNA here is from genome assembly GCA_019843965.1 of Rhynchomys soricoides. Classification (NCBI taxonomy): domain Eukaryota; kingdom Metazoa; phylum Chordata; class Mammalia; order Rodentia; family Muridae; genus Rhynchomys; species Rhynchomys soricoides. Next base: position 1,318,169 of record JADRCH010000111.1, read on the forward strand.
CATGTTCACAGTTATCACAACTTAAACCTAACATCTATCTGTTCAGTGCTGTTGCCTTAGATATAAGCCAAATTCCAATTTTGCCATTTTTTTCCAGAAGTCATTTCATTCTGAATTGAATGTAGGATCCCATGATTCATTGCTGTGTGTTCTCCTACATGGGTTACTCTCTGGTTTTCACTATTGAAAGGACTACTTTTGCAACTATTTAAGGGTACTGGTCAGATGTTCTCTGGGATGGCTCAAGGTGAGCTCTCCTAGTGATTTCTCGGGGTGAGACCAGAGTTATGGATTTCAGCAAGAATACACGGAAGAGCAAGGCAGATGTTAGCAGTAAAGAATTAGAAGATACGATTTGTTTAAGTACTTTCCTGGTTAATTAGTGGTGGAATTAGCGTGGTCAGGTTGAGTGTGGGTGTTTCACTCTGCATTTTATGATTATTGTTGTTTAGGTTTCGTGATTATAACGCCATGAAATCAGGGTGTTCCTGGTGACTTTTTACTCACTTCTTTTTCCAGTTCTGTCTGTGTGGTCTGTCCACCTGCTCCATCCTCATAGAAAGCTTTAGGGGCTGCCACAGCCAGCTCACAGTCTTGCTAGTTGACAAGTGTGCCAGTTAGGTCAGACTGTTTCAGCTCTGCTTCCTTAAGTAGAGCGGGTAGGAGGTGGGGCTCTGTGGATCTACCCTACAGCTTTTTCATCTTAAGAAGGAAGCAGATTTGTTGAAAATGCCCTTTAGGTTAGTCACTTATGTAGACTGGGTTAGTATAAATACAAATATGTCAGGTCTTTGAAAAATATCTCTGGAACAGGTAATAAAAATCACTGAAGGTTTCTGCTGGAAACAGAGAAAGAACCATGGGTAATTCTTAAGGCAGCCAGTCAGGAAGGGCTGGTAAGAGAGCTGCCACCCTCCGGATTCCTTCTCTGTTTGCCATTTTCATACCTGCATGTACAGAATGTCTACAGAGAGGAGTTGGTGTATGTGTGTGTGTGTGTGTGTGTGTGTGTGCGTGTGTTCGTGTATGTCTGTGGGTGCACATGTATGTGTGTGGAGTCTCATGAGTGTGTGTGTATATGCATGTGTGTGTCTGTGTGGGTGCATGTGTGTCTTCTGTGAGTGTGTGTGCATGTATGTTTGTGTGTGCATGTGCCCGTAGATTGATAGATTTACACATTTGTATTGATATGTACATATATGTATATAGAGATATGTTAACGTATATGTGCCTACATATATTTATATTGCCATGTATGCCTGTATTTATATCTTTTAGAAGAGGAAATGGTATTTAGTCAGCCACGGCAAGCCTTATCTTACTCCTTCCAAATATTCCACAGCTCATATTCTATCCATTTTATGAAAGAAAACACTAAATTCAGGAAGACTTGAGTTTCCCGAGTCACAGAACCAGCAGAGAACTGTGCTAGGAGCCAACCCAGAGCTGCTTCTGCTTGTCTCACTTGCTCAGAAGTTACCTCTTATCAGTGACGTAGATTGGGGAGCAGAGGACCATCCGTAGCCCTTCTTGTCGGATCCTTCTTCCCTTCTCCCCAGCCACATATACAACCCAGGCCCCTGAAATAAAATACTGAATTCAAGATATAGTTGGAAAACTCCTAAAGCTTCCTTTAGTATAAAGGGGAGTTTGTTGATCAGGACCACATTTTATACATAGATTGTATTATTATTGTTGTTGTTATTATTATTATTATTATTATTATTATTATTATTATTATCTGTTCTGGAATGGAGTGGTTTGAGCGCTTTATAAGGGAATGTAGTATTTGTTTTGTTTACCTAGCGCCCTGAGTAGAGGGCAGTCATCAAGTGCTATTCTCCTTCCCTGGCTCTTGCCCATCATCTCTATTCTTTCTTTCCCATCTCCTTACTTCCTCAGTGTTTACTCTCCACAGCATGCTGGTCACCATACAAAAGGCAATGCCCGAGCTTCCCCTTGGGTCTCTGCCTAGCCTGACCTCCAGTCATCTCATAAAGAACACTTTTCCTGGTTGTGCTCTGATGTTGGTGTGCCCTAGGGTTTGGGAGCTTTTCTCGTAAACACTGCAGTGCAAGGCCAAGTCTTCCACGTAGATACTTCTCAGGAACGATTTACTCACTTGGGATTGAAGCTACTATGCCCTAGTATAACATACTAGGTTCAGAGATGATTTATAGGCAGAGATACACTGGCTCCAGCTTGAGTTAATTTAACTGGTCTGGGCATTTGCAGATTTCTCTCTATGTCATGTCTTTTACTGCCCTTTAGGAGTATAACAGGACTTTCTAAGTTCTCTGTTTATCAATGGAGCAAGACCATGTCTAGGTCATTGCACTGCCCCATCCCCGGAGCTCTGTTGGTCCTCTAAGCATTTACTGAAATTCATCTATAGCTCTCTTTTCTCTTGATAACAGCCATTTGTTTTTCCTTTGTTTTTTTTTTTCCTCTTGAACTGCTATTACCAGTTGAGTTGACTTCTGATTAGCTAACGGACTTTCTTTTGACTGCTCCGTTGCCTCCTGAGAGTAGAGTCAAGTCAAGTCAATGTGATGTCTAACCATGAAGAGTCTCACTGGTTCTGCTTCCATCCCTATGCCAGGCCAGCACCCAGCACTCAGCGTGTGCATTCCTTTGCTTCCCGTCTCCTGTTCTCACTGACTCATTGGTGAAACTCTCATTGCCATGAGAGTGCAGCCCTGAGTGTCTCACTTCTTGGGATGTTAGTTGTAGATCCTTAACAACTCTCTCCGTGGATACATTTTCAAGTGGAATCTACACTGTTCAATAAGATCTCATTCTAGCACAGCACTCTGTACTGTCCAAAATATTTCACAGATTCCTATTTAATCTTGTATACAACATACAGAATTTCATTATTTGGCTGTCTAAAATTTCTACTCACTGGAAAACTTCCATTATGCTCCCCCCTTTTTAAAAAAAAAACAATTCAGTTATAATGATCAGTCTAAGTAAATTATCAATATTCTTTCAAGTTTTAATTTGGTGAGCATTTTCCTATTTCTATCAAATCTATTCAATAATTTATTTTGGGGCCTAGTCTGATAGGGCTGATAGTTTCAGTTATTGCTGATGCTAATGATAATGGGGGAGGGTGTGTGTATAGTGCTAGCAAACATTCATTGAATGCTTACCTTGTTCCCAAAGGCAGTTTTTAAAGGTGCCAGATATGACATATTAGCTCATTCAGTCCTCCCAACTCAACTAGGTCCACAAATAAGAGTTCTGGGAGGGTTTCATAAGTCACTCAAGGTCATGTAATTGTCAAGTGTCAGAGCCAACGTGTGAGCCCAGTTATCCTGATTCCAAACCCTATGCATGAACTATAAAATGGCAGAAATATCTACAAGAACCCATATGTGTTAATTTGCTGATAACTGCTTTGAAAACTTGTAAGTTTTCTTGTCACTGTGACATGAAAGGTAGACGCTCTGAGTCATCCTTTGCTGTTGCCATTCTTGTAGTCTTGTTTGATTGCATGAATTACGGAAATGGAACAAGGCTGCCTTGTAAATTTTTCTGAGTGTCTCCATTGGCCACTGCCACTAAGATTACCTTAGATAAAATAAGGCTTTTAAACCTTGAGTCCCAAGGTGCATGTAGGAAGTTGTATTTGTATATTGCCTGTAGCCGAAAGGTCAGCCTGGACAGAGCCCTGCAGGCAGAATAGATGTAGAGAGTGCTAAATCTGAGGCCTACTGGGGGATCTTTGGCTTGTAGTTGTGATTTATGCTGGGAATATTTTCTTCAAGGAGTAGGAGTGGGTGGTGGCAAAGCATGACAGGTGAAAACAGTTAGTGCTGTTGGCCCTCTCTGCAGAGGATAAGGAGTCTCACTTGTTACTGGGGTTCCTAAAGAGATCTGTAATTCACTAATTATAATGTATTGATTTGAGTGATTACCATAAGTACACTTGCTGGGATGAGGCTTTAGAATTAGCACTGTTGGTCAGAGTTGACCAAGTAAATAAATGAAGGGCTCTTTGTTAACTGTTCTTTATATTCTCTGTGAGTAGAGACTGCAGACAATCTCTCCAAATTAATTCATCCTCACTCAGGAGTCCTTTGAAGAAGCAGAATGATACAATGGAGAAGGGAAATGGAGATGTTTCCTTAATTCCTTGATTTGATCTTAACAGGTAGTTCAAAAAAAAAAAAAAAACCACCGCAAGATAGAGAAGGCCCCCTGGGCTAGGGACAAGGGTATGTAAAGGGGCGGGGTTACAGGAAGTAGTAAGGACTAGACTGTCATGGAACTGAACTCTCCAGCATAAAGTTTTTTTTGGTTTAAAAAGAAAAAATCAAAACAAGTTTGGCTTCCAATATCTGCCAGTTCTCTAGCCACCACATGCCACTAACTGGAGCATGCAAGGTCTGTAACTCCTTGAAGAAAGTTTATAAAAGATAAGCATTCACATGAATGTTATTCTTGACATTGGAAAGTTAAATGAACGCATCTATCCTTCCTTGTGTTCTCCCAGACTGTTTATTACAAGGAAGTGTGATAATTCAGGGTGACTTTTTGCTCCCACGGGCATGTCTGTGTGATGCCATGTAATTTGCCTGAACTCACCAAACTTGGTTTTCTCATTTGCACGTATGATAATAATGCTTACGTCGTAGGAATATTGTGTGGATTTGAGAATCTACTACAAAGATGAAGTCCCTTGGCTAATGTTTAGTACTCAGGACACCTTCCTCTTCTCACGAGGACTGTTCCTACTCTCACCAACCTTAATGGTATTTGTCCATCTCTACGCGGTCTTTGCTTCCCAGACACCCAACCAGATTAATCTCCCAGAAGCAGAAGCAGACTGTCACTTTGCATAAAGTCTGTACTCCTCTTGACCTTTATAATTTTTCTGCAGGCCATTGCTATTACAATTGATTCTCAACCAGACTTGTATAAAATTCCCATTTGCTTAGAGCTGGCCCCTTTACTTAATAGTATATCGTTTTTTAAAATGGCCTTTTTTCCATCCATATCTGTCTGTATTCTGCCATTCTTTTCATTCCATTTTACTTGATTTATGACAGGTCTTACTTTATAGCTTTTGCTAGGCTCAGACTTGCAATCCTCCTGCCTCTGTTTCCCTAGGATTACAGGAATGCATCATGGTGCTTAGCAGTTTCACCACTTTCCAAAACTATGTACAGCTTTTGAACTTCAGTCATAGAGTGGTTTAAACAAAAGAGCAGCAAAAAATGTACTAAGACATTCTAGAAAATTTTGTTCTGAAGCTGGAGGTAATCACTTCCAGTTTCAAATTATATCTTCCATTTTGAAATTGGATGAGCCTTCATCCCTGTCCATAGAAGTGAACACATGCCTCTTTATAGTCTGCCTTTGTTTAAAAACATTTGCTTGAGACAGATGGAAGATCATGCCTTTGTTCTGTAGACTATTTTTGGACACTCCAGCAGGAAGCAGTTCGGTATACATTGTTTCACAGGTGATCTGTAGGCTTCACTAAGCATGTAGAGCTCCCAGGACATTATATTCCCGGAGGCCCCTATCTGTCCTGAAAAAATGAGGATGAGCCCTTCCTGTTGAGTCCTACCTGTGATAAGTGTATGTGTGATAAATGGGTCATTACTTAAATCCTTGGTGTTATGATTCTTACCATAGAAAACCCCAGTGATTATTTATTGAATGAAGTTAGTGAAAAACATAATGCAATGGCACATGAGAAAATTCATAGTATTGATATCAAGCATGTTGTTGAATAGGAACCATATGTCTTAATGTGCTTAATTGATTACATCTCATGCAGGTAGTAAGCGGAGTTGTTAGTCCCCAGTGTATCTAGGCATTTTTGCTGTTGGAAAGTAATGGCAATTGTACTTCAGTGATTGCCCAAGTAGACTGCATGTTGTGGCCAAAGTTAACTTTACCAGCTCTAGTCTTACTGCTCATGATACTGCTAATTACACCAGGGGGTTGGGGGTGGGGGGTTAATACCAAAGTTTGCTACCTCTGTATACAGGGAAGTGAACATTCACAGTTAAGATGAAAGCTTTTAGTTTTGCTTCATGGAGCCATCTAGTTCAGTATATGGTATGTTACCTACACAGTAGTTACTTTACAATCTGTTGTTATGGAGCCATCTAGTTCAGTATGGTATGTTAC
>JADRCH010000111.1:1324328-1369157 GCA_019843965.1 Rhynchomys soricoides
ATGGAGCCATCTAGTTCAGTATGGTATGTTACCTACACAGTAGTTACGTTACAATCTGTTGTTATGAATAAGGATTTGCTTTCAGGAAGGAGATGAGAACTCATGCACTGCTTTTTCTCATTCACTTACCAATCTGAAGTCTCTTTAAAGCAGCGTGTTGAACCATACCGAGCACTTTTTGTCCTGTTGGTGTTGGTGTGCTCTGCATAGGAAGCAATCCTCCCTCTCACTGCAGGTACTTGGTGGACATGGGGCAGCCAGGCTTAAAGCTTCTAATATAATGTGCCCTGGCTTTTACTTGTGCCATGTTAAGAGGGGCTTAGTATAATGCAAGCTTTTATATGATCAAGTACTACAAATAATTTATGTGCTCTTTCAAAGTGGTTCATGGCACATTGACATCTGCTCAGAGAAGCTTTATTGTTATATTCTCATACTAATTTGTCATGTTTTTGTTTAATAAGCCTTAAATCAGCCCATGTAATCACAGAGTATTCATGGAATATCATATTTCTTAAAGAGAGTAGGATTGGTCATAACATCTCCTGTGCCTTCGCTATTTCGGCTGCTTCAGGAGTACTATAGATTGGGTAGCGTAACAACAGCCATATAACTTATATACTTTGAAAGTTGAGAAGTCCAAGATCAAGGTGAGAGTGGATTCTGTTTCTGCTGAGGGGCTCCTTTATAGTTCATAGGGCGCTGCCATCTCACTGGCTTCCTAGGATCTCTCAGAAGGACTGCAATCTGTGAGAACTACCCTCTCCTGACCTAGTCACCTCCCTGCCATCAGGGAACTAAGATTCAACATAAAGTTTTGGGGTTCACAGCCATTGTCTATTTTAAGTGATTTCAGTGGCTAAACATCTTATAAAATCAAGACTGTTTTTCACAAATCTTTGAAATGTGTTGGATGTTCCAGTGTTTCAGTGTTGACACGACATCTACCAGCTGTTTTTCACATTAAAAAATGGAGCAGAAATTCTTTAGCTGACCATGTGTCCTTAATTTTGATTGGGAATATATTAACATATTTATGACTTAAATAGAGATGCAGCTTGTTCTCTGATTTTTTTTTCCTAACTAGTGGGCCTTTTGATCAAGTTTCAGTGATATTTTTCATTTTGAAAGTTACATGCTCACTTTAGATCATATGGATACAGGATACAGGATTAGTCACTTCCATTTGCTCACATGCTAGATAGAAGGGGGCCGCAGGAAGTGGCTGGCTCTTTAAACATTAAGTTACAAGGTTATGATCACTAATGAGGTTACTATCATTTGAGTAGCACCTAAAGTTTGCTCTTCTACAGGAAGATGGTCAGGAACAACATATGGGGATAAAGAGATGACTGAGTAGATAATGTGCATGCAGTGGGAACTCAGTCAAATTCCCAGCACCCATGTAGAGAAGTAGACCTGATTGTATGTGTTTAATTCCAGTACTGGGAGGCAGACGGGAGGATCCTAGGGGGTTACTGGCCAGCCAATCTAGCCAATCAGTGAGAGACCCTTTCATAGAAAATAAGGCACAGTGTGATGTAGAAAGACACCTGATGCCAGCTTCTGACCTGGTTCACCGACAGGTTCAGGTGTTCACATTCATATACATGTACATGTGGATACACATAGAAACGAAAAGGAAGGAAGGTGTTGTGGGTTGTCCTGGTGCTGTTTATATTCTGGTGTTAATTCTGCTTCCTCAAGAGGGGCTGCCTCTATGAGCAGTGGATCACAGACTCAGGTGATTCCATGTGAACCCTCTCCCCATTTGACCCCACTGGTCAAATAAAGGCTAGAGCCTGTGATTGGGTAGTGGAAGGGAAAGATGGGACTGGAGGTTTTAGAGAGTGAGGGAAGAGAGGAGTAGAGAAGAAGAAGAAGAGAGGAAGCCAGGTAGAAGGAAGATGGACCAGAACCACATGGCCCAGAGAAGCCACAAGTAACAAGGGATCTCAAAGCTAGAGAATGAGTAGTAAATCTGCCCAATCTAGGCATGCAGCTTATAAATCTTGTAACTGAGTTGTGTGGTTTTGCATGGGCTTATTGGGGTTGGAGAGTTACCACAACAGGAAGGAATAGAGGGAGAGAAGGAGAGAAAAAGGAGAAAGAGAGAGAGGGAACAGAGACATATGAAGTGACAAAAAACTCAGAGGTAAAGTTGAAGAATGTAAAAAGAAACTAGGTAGGAGAGGAATCATAAGGTCAATTTAGGGGCTCCAAAGGGGTTAGAACTTCAAGAATCAACTTAAAGGTGAGGTATTGATACAGTAAAATAAAGGCTGAAATTATTAAATGCCTCCTAATAATTGATTTACACCCAGGGATGATAGCATCAATAACTGTAGGACGGTTTTTGAGGCTGAAAATTCATCTTAGTGAGACAAGAGATGAGAAAGTGAGGGCTGCCCTTTAATAGCCTGCTTGAGCACAAACTGCCTCGGAGGGGAAAAGGGAGCTATAAACTGCCACCCTCAGCCAACTTTTGGGGTAGTCTTTAGGATCAAGGAAACCTGTCATGAAAATAAAAGCCAGTATGAAGATAGAGAGGTTGGAGATAAAGAATGCATAAACACCGCGTAGAGTAACTGTGAAGAGCAGGAGAGGAGAGAATGCCATCCCTGGGAGAAGGGTGGCTATGTGTGGTCTAGATGAGTTTCCAGGAAAGGGCGTGAGCAGTGGCAGATCTCCCAACCTATTGGGCATTCACTCTTCCACGGGGGTTGATTTAGAAATGGTGGAGATTAATGGGTTAAAGAATGGGCTGCGAAGTCACATGCTGTTCTAATCCAATGTCATCTATTTAATAATTAGATAATGGAAATTGAGGTCCAGGGACAAGTCCTGGAATCTGTAGCTCACTGTTGCCTTCCTCTGCAAGATGAGCAAGGTCAGAGTTAAGTGCAAGAACTCTTCAGCTGGGCTGCCAGTGTGCGGGCCACGTCTGCTTCACTACTTTTCTCATAATCTGTAAAGACAAGACAATAATATCTACTTCTACCTGTGATGGTGCTGTGAGGATCACCTGAGTTAGTGTTTATAGAGTCTAGAACAGCACCAGGTACATTGTATAGCATAAGTTTTTAAAAATATTTGGTAAGCAGTGTTGAGAAGCTAGCTGAAATTAAAACTAGAAGCTGGTTTTATGTATAGATTCTACATCATTTTGATATTTATATTGTTGCCAAAACTACTTAGCATTTAAGTATCTAATGAATTTATTAGGCTTAATCCAAATTGGAGTCTCACTTGGATGTTGAGATATGGTGGCAAGGGGAGCTGGGGTTGCTCATGGGTACACTGGCCAAGGGGAAGAATATTGACATTTATGATGTTAAAATGGTGGAATGATGGTAAGACCTCGGGTACAGCATGGACGAAACAGTTAGTTGAAATCAGACAAATGTATTGAAAGTTAGTGTGCTGGATGGCTCAAATGCCTGGTGCTCCAACTCCCGTGGATAGCAGAGTTTGACAAGAACCAGATTCCCAAACTTGTGGTAAACTTAAGAGCATATCCAAGAAGTGGGAGATAGCAATAAAGGCAGAGTAAGTGAAAACAGCAATGTTTTATGAAGCCTGGCATGTTGTGCTGCCTTTTTAGGTTAAGGACAAATTGAGGAGTAGCCTGTGGCTGGAGAGGCGGCTGAGGGCTAAGAGCTCTTTCTGTTCTTAGGGAGGATCAAGGTTCAGTTCTCAGCACCCACATGGTAGCTCCCAACCATCTGTAACTCCAGTTCCAGGGGAGCCAATGTCCTCTTCTGAACTCCACAGCACCATGAATGCACAAGGTGCACATACATGCATGCATGAATAACACTCTGTGATGGTTTGTATATGTTTGGTCCAGGGAGTGGCACTATTAGGAGGTATGGCCTTGTTAAAGTGGGTGTAGCCTGTTGGAGTAGGTGTGTCACTGTGGGCTTGGTTCTTAATATCATTGTCCTACCTGCCTGGAAGCCAGTCTTCTCCTGTCTGCCTTTGGATGAAGATGTAGAGCTCTTAGTTCCTCCAGTTCCACATCTGCCTGATACTTCCATGTTCCCGCCTTGATGATAATGGACTGAACCTCTGAACCTGTAAGCCAGCCCCAATTAAATGTTGTTCTTTATAAGAGTTGCCTTGGTCATGGTGTCTGCTCACAGCAGTAAAACCCATACTAAGACACACACACATTTAAAAAATATATATATGAATCTTTAAAATAAAAGGCTTTGGCCTTACTGAGATAGAGTTGGGAAGCCATGAGAAAGCTTGAGTAACCTGGTAACGTCTGACACGATACTAAAGCCTCCACTGTGGGTGCTTTGATGGAGTTTAATGCAGAAAAGTGTGAGTACACACAGGGAGACTAGTTATGAGACAACTGTGAGATTCAAGTAAGCAATAACCGTGCCTTGAGTTGAGCAGGGTGGTAAAGATGGAGTAATCGGATTCTGGCTATTTTAAATGGAAGTGAAATTAGCAAGGTTTTCTGGCTGATTGGGAATAGAATGAAAGGATCATCTGTAGTTCAAAGGGCTATAGCCAGGACAGCCAACCAAACAGAAGGAATTCACACTGAGACGGAAATGACTTATATGATAGGAACACAATCTAGAGAGAATATCTGGAGTTCATGCTGACTTGAAATGCCTGGTGTGCACTTCCATGGAGCTGCTGGGCAGACAGTCTGATACCTCAGACCAGCTCAGCAGAGAGGTATAGGTGGAGATAGATATTTAAGAGTTCTTGGTAGAGTATGCATGAAGTTACCATGAGGTTGGGTGTGTGATCACAGTATGTTTAGGAAGCATCGGGGGTTGGGGGTGGAGATGAGAGGAGAGGAGAGAAGAAGCCTGATGGCCTGAGTTACTAGATACACATGATGGAAGGAGAGAACCAAGTCCCAACAATTGTTCCGATCTTCACACACAGTCTGTGAGTGATGAAGTATTCATACCTCAGTAAGTAAATCCTCTGGGCTCAGAAGCCCAGACCTTTATACCTTCTACACGGGACTTTTAGTGAAGTCTACTTACGTGGGAGCTAGCTGATTCTGAAATTCAGCCCTTACTAAGAGAACCTGTAACATAAGATGATGCTGCCTGAACAGTTAGAGCCTGTGCACATATGTACACACACACACACATATGAATACACACACACGAATACACACACATGAATACACACACACAAATACTCACACACACATTTGGTTATAGTTTTGATGGCAATAGGAGTGAAAATATTTTCCTGACAGGAATGAAAATCTTTCCAGAATATTAGCAGTACCATCCATCAGAGCTTCGCAGAATGCATGATGAGAATGTGTGATTGGAATCGATTGGATGTTTGGCTGTCTTTTTCAACCAAAAGATGGATTTGAACCAGATTACTACTTCTATGACTTAGTTTTGAAGAAAGAGGGGTGTGGGGGGAAGGCAATTATTTGTCTCTTTGTTCAAAGGCCTTTTTGTATCGTCGATCCCTGCAAAGCTAGTGGAGGAGCCAGCCTTTCACATCCATTAAGGTCAGCCCTGAAACTGTTGAATTTGATCTCTTCCATTTACCATCTGGATACAGTAGAGAAAAAGCTATTCTGCAGTGGGTTGCTGGACACCATCCAGAAAATAATATGTCAGGGCATCAAAGGCTTGAGGCTCTTTGTCCATTCTGTCTAATGATCACAGGCAGGGTCTGTGCTCCAGTTTTGTAGCATGTTTCATTTTTGCAGTGACAATTTATATCCCAGTAAAATAGATCACAAGGATTACTGCCAGCTTGTCGAAAGTAGGATTCCTCTGTCATAGACGTCCTCCCAAAGGGCTGTATTTTAATTGGGCAGAGCTTGATTTCCAAAGCTCAGTTCTCTCCATTCTAATCTGTCTTCTTTCTCACGGACAGCACTTACTTACTGCAGGAAAGATTCTAATTCATAGACTGTTTCATTCCAAGTTCCCAATCTAAAATCTTAAAATTGACCTTATTTAAATTGGTTACTATTCATTGTCATCTTTATAAGGGAGCCTGGTGTCAGGCCAGCTAATGATGTTGCTGGCAGTTGTCCAGGAATCTGACAACCACATCTCCTTATTCACACCAACTGCAGCCAGTTGTGGCTGTGTTGTTTTTTTATTATGAATTGATTGATTGATTAATTGATTAACTGAATGTGGATAAGAAGCAATGGCAGGAGCATGTCCTGTGTCTTCCCTGAGATGGGGAGGAGACTTGCAAAATAGCACGTGGGATATCAGAGAGCAAATGGCTGTGTTTTGAGATAACAGGAAGCCATCTAATGCTAGACTCTGATCCAGCAGCTTTGCTTTGGATCTCTGCAGGATGTACCCAGCCATAACTTTACACTGGAGTAGGGAAAAACCAGCAACTATAGGGAATTACCTTTGTGTCCCTTATGGTGAGAAGAGATCACAGGAAAACCTTGAAACTCTGAAAATAAAAATCATTTTCCTTGTGGCAAGGGCAATCCCCAGCCTGCATCTCAAACAGAATGGCAGTTCACAGACTTCCTGCTCAGACCTAGGAAGCTGGAGTGACTATGTGAATTCCAGCTGTCATCAGAGGCATGTGCTGTGCTTCCAGGTTTTGTACTTTATCCATGTTCTCCAGGAGGTCCATGTTCTCCATCTCCTCACCAGGGAGGACTTTCCTCTCAGAATCTTCTGTGCTTCTCTGCCTTTTGATTTTTTTCTGTGCTGGGAACAAGAAACAGTTCTCCAGGATTAAGTCTGGCAAATAAAATCTCTTCTAACTATGGTCAAGCTGAACTCTTAGGATTCTTAGAGCCCATGCGTGGGGGGGTGGGGTTGGTAATGTGGGGTGTGCGTGCCCTGCACTGACTAGAACTTTGGTTGTCTATTTCTGTTGATTTCCATCTTATTTTTCTTAAGTTTTTTCTTTTTTTATATTTGAAATTAAAATGTTATCATGTCCCCTTTTCCTTTCCTCCTTCCAAACCTTCCCTTGTACCCCCCATGCTCTCTCAAATTCATGGCTTGTTTTTCTTTGTTTGTATATATATTTCTAAATATATAGATGCAACCATTTTTGGGGGGACAATGTAACCCACTGAACCTGGAGCTTACTGCTTTTAGGCTAGGCTAGCTGGCCAGCAACCCCCAAAGATCCTCCTGCCTCCCTCCTCTTCCACACCTCCTCACACACACCCCAGACTGAAATAACAGCTGTGCATACTTTTAAACTTTACATGCATGCTGTGGTCTGAATATAGGTTCTTGTGCTTCTGCAGCAAAAACTCACCAAGCCATGGCTGGGCTTTTAAGCCTTTTGCACACACAGCTTTTCTGCACACATTCTGTTCCTTTCTACTGGTTAGCTGTTCAGATGTCTTTTCTTTGGGAAATAAATAAATAAACAAAGGAGGATGAAAGAAAAGGGGTAAAATGGGGGATAGAGTAGAGTTGCTAAGATGTTAAGACAGTCCAAGATCACTAGACACAAGCTACTTCCTGGTGCTACCATCTCCAGCCTGTCTGTGCCTCTAGACAGTGTACATGATGATGGGGCTGTAGTTCATGGCTTAGTCTCCATAAATGAGTAACATGAAGAGGACAGCATGGTGCTGAATGCTCAAGGTGTATTTACTATTGTCATTGTTCTTATTTGATGCACTTTTACATAAACAAGTGCTGGACTCTGGATCTGGAATTCCCGCAAAGGCTTATATAAAAAGCCTCGACCCCCATCCTGAGACACTGTTGGAGGTAGAAGAAATTTTAATGAGGGCCTAGTTGGAAGAAATTAGATCAATGGGGACATGCCCTCAGTGGGTACTGGGACTTCTATTTCTGGTTCTTATTCTTCTAGCTATGTGAGGTAAACAGCCCTTCTTGACCAGGCTCTCCCACGGTGATGTACTGTGCCAACACAATAGTAGGGCTAAATGACTGCAGACTAAAATCTATGAAACTATGAATCAATACAAACCTTTTCTTTTATTAGGCTGATTGTCTTGTGTATTGTCAGGTGTCATAGTGATGGAATACAGAAAAGCACAATGGATTGAGTTATTTTATCTCAGCCAAACATTAAGCATCATTAGCCTTTTATTGATTCTTATAAATGAAACTATTATGAATTTTACTGAAAAAACTTCAGGAATTATCAAACAGGAAATACCGGAGCAAGGGACAGTCCTGAAAATTCAATTATTATCTTTGTAGCCCTGGATTTTGTGAGGATTAAACCTACTAGTTCTTGCTAACTATGCTTCTACTACTCCAAGGCTACAAAGATTTAATCTTTTTCTCCATTGTCATCTTGCTTGTGTGTAGGGGCATGTTTGCCTTTTGAGGAAGGGGCTTCATTGTGTGTATATGCAGTTAATGCCTGTTCTCATAACACCCCTGCCAAGTCTGGGCTGACAATGATAGGAATGATGTGACATGATTCCTGCCCTTGGAACAGAGACAGCAGGGTGTGGGCCTTCAGAAGTATGGGAGTGTTGATGGTTGCTATAGGTGTAAGGCTTGTTTACATAATAATGTACATATTTTCACATTCCTCCTTTGAGGAATGTTCGCTCTGCCAAGGTTAATGACTCCAAGGTAATCAGAGACAGCACAAGTCCCGGAGGCAAGAATATATCTAATATCTCAGCAAAATGGTAGAATGTTGTGACCTTCAGGACAGCTCTTAAGGCTGTGGGAAAGAATGCTGAAAACATGAGTTCAAAAATATATAATTTCTCAACTATGCAAAATACAAGGATGCAATATGAATTATATGAGGGGCTTCATGGACCTAGACAAACAGAGACAACTGCACTGTGAGCCAGCTTGTCAGAAAGATACAAAAGCATTCAGATCCTGAGTCCAAAGTCAGCCTGGGACAGAAGTGTTTAGGTCCAGGCCCAGGCATGGTAAGAATGGTAATTTCAGAGGGGGATGTTTAACAAAGGCAGACAGATCTCTGAATTCTTTTGCAATGTTAAAAAATGTGTTTGCTGTTTCTAAGAATCAAGAGGCTGGAGTTATGGGATGCTGATTCTAGGGATAATCAAAAGGGAACCTGGGGTAATGACTGAATTGATGCATAAATAAAAGACTGGGCTTTTGTTCTGCAAGAGATGAGCTATCCAGAGAGTTTTTAGAACAGCAAGAGAAAGCAGAACATAGGCCACCAACTTGTAACCCATGGTTTGATTTGAGTTGTTTTGCTGCTCTCAACACCCCTTCCTCAGAACCTCTCTCCAAAGCATGCTTGGCACCCCTCCCCAATTGTTTAAAAAGAAGTTAAAAACTTTACTTAACTTTTTTCTTTCTATTTTTTCTTACTATTTTTTCCATTTACTATTTTTCTTTCTATGTAGTTTTTATTGTACTTATCTGTTGTGCTGGCTAGTTTTCTGTCAACTTGACACAAGCTAGAATTATTTGGGAAGAAAGAACTTCAGTTTCAAAAATATCTCACTAGATTGGCCTGTGGTCCAACTTGTGGTGTGTTTTCTTGATTGATGATTGACATGGGAGGCCCACCTCACTGTGGGCAGTTCTACCCCTGGGCTGGTGACCACGGGTGCTGTAGGAGAACCGGCTAAGCAAACCATGGAGAGCAAGCCAGTAAGCAGCACTACTCCATGGCTTCCGCTTCAGTTCCTGCTTCAAGGTTTTAGAGCTGCTTGAGTTCCTTCCCTGACTTCCATAGATGATGGATTGTGTTATGGAAATGTAAGCAAAATAAACACTTTCCTCCCTAAGTTGTTTTGGTCATAGCATTCTATCAGAGCACTAGAAACTCCAAGTAAGACATCTGTTTGTTCTCTTTCATAGTATCAGTAAACTCCAATTTGGCTTAAACATTGGTATGAAGCAATACCCACCCCTTCTGCTGCTATGGAAACCTAGGAAGCTCTCATGTAGAATTAACAATAAGTGCACAGGTCCTGGGCTTAAGCAATAGGACTCACTTGCGTCCATCTCTGAGTCTCGCAAGGAGCAGATGAGCTTGTGGAGGGGAACAGCATGGTGGAGAACCCAGCAGGCAGTTTTAGGGTTCCTCTGACACATGTGTGATAAGAGTGTGTTTAGTTTTATGTGGAACCACTGAACTGTCAAATGTTTGTGTCATGTTGGGTTAGTGTGGAGGTTCTTGTCGTTCTCTGTGCTTGCCAGCATTTGATACTGTGTCTTGATTTGGGCCATTGTGATATGTGAACTGATATCCCATTGTTCTTTCAACTTGCAATTTTCTAATGACACATAATGTTGAATGTCTTTTTAAAATATATTTCCCTGCTGTCTGCATATCTTTCTTGAGGTGTCTGATCAGGTCTTTTTCCTTCTTTTCCCTTTGATTGCCCTTCATTATTTTGAAATTTAAGAGGTATGTGTGTGTGTTTTCTGGGTAACAACTCTGACAGATGTATTCCATTTTAAAGAACTTAATTATACTTTCTTATTTATTTTCTGGCTGTATATGTATTTATTTCTTTATGCATTTTATTTCTTGGTTGGTTGGTGGTGAGCATGCCACAGCAGGTGTGTGGAGGTCAGAAGTCAGTTTGCAAGAGTCAGTTTTCTTTTTCTATCACATGTGTTCTTGGTATCTAACTTGAGATGTCAGGCTTGGTGACAAGTGCATATACGGACTGAGACATCTCCCTGGCTTATGTCTTTTTCAAATATTTTTTTTCCAGACTTGTAGTTTGTCTTGTCATTGTCTTGACATGCTATCTTGTAGAGGTGAAGTTCATAATTTTAATTATATCCAGTTTATCAATTATTTCCTTGTGGATTATGCCTTTGTGCTGTATCTGAAAAATTATCACCATATCCACTGTCAGTAATGTTTTCCATATTTTAGGAGTCTAGTGTTTTTGCATTTTATATTTAGACTTAGGATTCATTTTGAGTTAATTCTTATACAATGTTTAATATCTGTATCTGTTTTGCACATGGAGGCCTAGTTGTTGAAAAGACTCTTTCCTTTGCTGAATTGTTTCTTTCTACATGAGAAAGATCAGTTGACACTGCTCTCTGTTATGTTCCATGGATCTGTTTATCTGTTCTTGTATGCATACTGTCTTGATTACTGTAACATTATACTATATTAAATAAGGGTGATGTTATCCCTCCAACTCTGTCTTTCACCAGTCTTGCTGTCCTGATTAGATCAGTACAGCATGAGAATCCCAGTCCTCCAGACATGGGAGTCCTAGTCCTCCAGACATGGGATTACCAGTCCTCCAGACGTGGGATTACCAGTCTTCCAGACATGGGGAGTACCAGTCCTCTTGACATGGGAGTACCAGTCCTCCAAACAATGGGAGTCCCAGTCCTCCAGACATAGGAGTACTAGTCCACCAGTGCTGGTGTTTACAGTCCTCTCTGTTTTGAATGCTGTGGCAATATGGTATTTTAAACTTGGTCAACACTTCAACTCTTTTATTTTTTTAATTGAGTTGGCTATTCTGTTTCTCCACATAAACTTTAGAATCCATTTGTAGAAATATATAAGATAATTTGCTGGAGTTTGAACTAGGATTGAGCTGACTCTTTACTGTTACTTACCTGTGAAAGTGGACTGTCTCTTTATCTTTTTAGTTCTGTGATACTCTTCACTAGAGTTTTGTTTTCCTCTGGTCTATGTTTTCCTCTGGTAGACCATATACATATCTTCTGAAAGTTATATATAGGCATTTCTTTTTGGAAGGCACTAATACAGGCAGTAATGTATATTTTTATTTTAAATATGATGAGAGTGATGGAGAGAGAGCATGCACATATATGTGCATGTAGATGTCAAAGGATAACTTTTGGAAATCGGTTTTCTCTTTCAACCTTGTTGAGGCAGGACTCTCTTGCTTCTGCTGCATTGCACACTCCAGGCTAGCTGGTCTGAGACCTTGTTGATCAGTGTCTGGTTTTGTCTCCTATCTCTTGGTTAGAGTACTGGATTGCAGGTGTATGCCACAGCATCTGGCTTTTCTCTAGGCATCAAACTCAGGTTGCCAGGTATCTATGGCAAGCACACCCTCTGTGCTGTCTCACTAGCCTCAGACTATATTTTAATTTGAGGTTTTTCTTGCTTTTGCTGGTATAGCAGTGGCATTACCTTTTGCATGTTAAACTTATGTCCTGCCTCCTAGCTGAAAGCACATACTCTAGGGGGCAGAGTGTTTATTATTTATTATCATTAGTTCTTCTGAGTGTTCTGTGTGGACGATCATGTTATTTGTGAATAAAGGCAAGGTTTTTTTTTTTCCTTTCAAATTAGAATATTTTCTTTACCTAATTATCTAGGATTTTGGAAAAGGGTGGTGAGAGGTGACATTTTTCTTTTCTTCCTGATTTTAGTGAAAATTTTCTTCTAACCAATAAGTATATGATAAATCCCTTTTCCTTGTGTATAACCTTTTTAATGCAGTGTTGGATTTGATGTGCTAAAGTTTTTATTGAGAATTTTTACATCCATGCTCATATTGATCTATACTTTTATTGTATTTCTTAATTTGTATTTGGTACAGAGTTATACTACACTTTCAGAATGAGTCAAGAATTATTTCCTCAGCTTCTGACTTTTAGGGATTGTAGAAAATTGGTATAATTTCTTCCTTAGATATTTATTAGAACTCATTAGTGAGGTCCCCTGGGCCTGGTGCTCTCTGTTTGGGAAGTTATTAATCATTCATTCAATCTCCTTAGTAGTTGTGATCCAATTCAAGTTGTTAGTTTTCTATTGTATTAATTTTGAAAAATTGTATATTTCAAGGAGTCGATCCATTTAATGTTTATTAAATTTAAATGTTATTAATTTTGTGGATATAGAATTCTATGTTCACAAGATCCCTTTTCCTCCTTTTAATGGCCATTATTGTGATATTTCTTTTATTTTTATATTACTGATTAGTGTCTTTTTTCTCTACTTATGACATTTCTATACATATATGCATAAATGCTGATACTCACTTCCCCATGACTCTTCTTCACCCCCACTGTGCCTTTCCCTTTGCCCTTCCACATTTGTAGGAATTCCCCCATTTACCTTCATGCTCCTTTTTTCTCCCCTCAGTTGTACACATGAGAGAAAACTTGTGATCCTTGTCTTTAAGGGACTGGTTTATTTCCCTTAGCATGATGATCTTTAGTTCTATCTATTTCCCTGCAGATGACACAATTGTATTCTTTGTAAAACTTTGTGTGTGTGTGTGTGTGTGTGTGTGTGTGTGTGTTGCATGTAAGGGGTTTTCCCCTGCACCCTCACCAACTTTTATTTTGTATTTTCTTAATAGGAGGCATTCTAACTGAGGTTAAGGTGGGATTGCAGGGACTGTTGATTTGCAGTTCCCTGAGGACGGCTAAGGATGCTGCACTCACGTTTTTCACTTTTTTGGTCTTTTCATTGGTCCTCTGTACCAATTCATCTATCCCACTAAAAAGGGTCTGCCCCACTGGGTTCATTACTGAGAGGATTGTTTGTTCCTTTGTTACGTAAAGCTTTGAGTTTTTATGTTCCAAGTAGTAGCCTCCTATCAGGTGGCAGTTTGGAAGAAGAATTTTTCCCTGATCTTCAGTCTGTCTCTTCTCTTCCTGTTGATGTGCAGAAGGGTGTTTTTTTTTTAATTTATTTAAAATAATACATAATGTTTATACATATTTAGACAGGACTGTATGATGATTTTACCAGTATTACTATGTATATTGACATCTGGATAATTAGCATTTGCATCTTATCAAACATCCTTTCTGTACTGGGAAACTTTAGACACTTAAATTCTTTTGAAAGATATCATAGAACATTGTAGGCTATCTTTGCCATTATGTGTTATTCTCCTCCTTTTCTGGGTGTCTGGTGACCTCTGTCCCACTCACTCATCTGTGAGGAGGTTGTACAGAAGCATTTTAATAATGGTTCCACATCATTCCTGCTCTTATTTCCTGAGCTGCTGGAGTCCTGCATGGAAAGTCTTTGTCAATGCCTAGATCCAGAAACAATTCCCCTGCATGCTACTCTAGCGGTACATAGTGTGGCCAGAGAAAGGAAAGCTCTTGGAAATCCAGATGTTGTACTGCTACTCACGTGATTGACATCCTTAGAGGACCAGAAACCTGACTGTATTAGGGTTTCTATTCCCGACCAAGAAGCAAGCTGGAGAGGAAAGGGTTTATTCAGCTTACACTTTTACTTTGCTATTCATCACCAAAGGAAGTCAGGACTGGAACTCAAGCAGGTCAGGAAGCAGGAGCTGATGCAGAGGCCATGGAGGAATGCTGCTTACTGGCTTGCTTCCCCTGCCTTGCTCAAGACTACCAGCCCAGGGATGGTACCACTCACAAGGGGCCCTCCCCCCTTGATCACTAACTGAGAAAATGCCTTACCGCTGGCTCTCATGGAGGCACTTCCTCCCC
This sequence comes from Rhynchomys soricoides, assembly GCA_019843965.1. NCBI lineage: Eukaryota > Metazoa > Chordata > Mammalia > Rodentia > Muridae > Rhynchomys > Rhynchomys soricoides. The sequence continues at coordinate 1,338,701 of JADRCH010000111.1, forward strand.
TGAAGCTCCTTTCTCTGTGACAACTCCAGCTTGTGTTAAGTTGACACACAAGCAGCCAGTCCAGTGGCCTTTTGTTTTAATTGCATCCCCACTCCTTTTCTTTGCCTGTTTGATTTTCTGTAGAGACTTTAAAAATACAGCTGACCTTTTTGTTCTTAGTTGGCCTCACTGTTTGTTTGTTTTACATCCCACCAGTTTCCCCTCTCCCCTGTCCTCCCAGTCCCACACCCCCATCTCCACCTCCTTCCTCCTACCACGCCCCATCTACTCCTCCATTTCTCTTCAGAAAAGAGCATGGATATCAAGGTGCAGTAAGGCTAGGTGCCTTCTCTCCTATTAAGGCTAGAAGAAAGGAGACCACCCAGTAGGAGGAAAAGGTCCTAAAGGCATGCCAGAGTCAGAGTCGGTTCCTGCTCCACTGTTAGGAGGCCCACAAGAAGACCAAGCTACACAACTGTAACATATGTACAGAGGGCCTAGGTCAGCCCCATGTAGGCTCCCTGCTTTGATTCAGAACAGAGGATCCTGGGCTGGAAGGGTGGGGCTTTCCAAACATGGACAGAAGCCCGGAGAGCTGGGAGGCCCAGGCTCCATACTGGCCTTCATGCCTGCCCTTCCCCCACAAGCAGTCTCTGTCCAGGAGTAGGGCTCTATTAGAAGAGTTACCAGTCTGGAGAACTAAATTATTGGACGGGGTCAGCAGAAGAGTCCTGAGGCACAAACAGCATGCAAGCACAGGCTGCCTGACTCCACAGGGAAAGGCAACTGTGCCCCTATGTGCCCATCCCCAAGCAGCCTGGCCAGCTGACTGCTGGGGGTGGGGGAGCAAACTGCCTAGCACAGGCACACAAAGACCTCAAGCACTCTGGATCCCACATGGTGGGGGTCGAAAGGCTCAGCAGGAAGAGGATGTGTGGGGTGCCTGGGATGAGACTTGAATGTGGCAGCACACCCAGCCTAGGAATCCTAGCCTGACACGAGGCTAAGACACTCCAAGCCTTCTGTAAGGCTGGCTGGGGAGGCAGAGTGGGGTCCTGGATGAGGTGGGAAGAGCAGCAGGGGCAAAGACTGATGGACAGAGGACAAGCAGAGCCACACCGGCACAGCAAGTTCAATAAATAATTCTGGGTGTGTGTGGGTCCCCTTTGTCGACTAGGAGAGCCTTGGAGACCGGAGCCAGTGGACTACTGGGTAGGGTCTGCTTACCCAGACCAGGCCTGGGACCCCAGCCCAGAGACCAGCTCTGTTTCATGGGGTGCTCAGGCCAGGTGGGACTGGGTTGGGATACAGCATAGGACAGAACTGGCTCGACAGGACTGGCTTGAAGAAGGTACAGATTTCTTCATTTTCTACATAAATAAGACCTTGGTCCCAATTTTTGTCCCTTCAGGAACTCACAGGGGCCTATGTGCCCACCACCCATGTGGTTCCTGCACCCTCCCCTTGCCTTCCTGTTTGATGGGGAAGACTGGGGAGAGACTTATTTATCCTCAGGCTTGTGCTGGTCACCCTGGCCTGGCCCCTGCCCATAGGCTGGGGAGAAACAGCCATGGGCTCAGGCCTGGGGTTCTTGCGGCAGCCCCAGCAGGGACTCAGCAATGCCCAGAACGTAGACCACCTGGGCAATGCCAAACAGTGGGGCAATGACCAGTGCCTGGCAGTATGCACCTTTCAGGAAGGCTGGGGGATCCTCATGTCTCCAGATTTTCCTTGCACAGTCCAGAAACCCGGAATAAGTGTCCTCACTGACACCTCGCTCAAGTGACTGAAGCTGAGTCTTCACCACATCACAAGGGTTGACAGCCAAGGCTGCTGCACTCCCAGCCACGCAGCCTGCCAGGAAGGACACATAGAAAGGTGACTTCCCCTCAGAAGATGGGTGGCCCGGCTGATTCAGGTTGGCAAACAAGGGCAAGTAGACAATGAAGAAGGGAACATCCCTGAGTAGTGTGGCCCCCAGTCCCTTGTAGAGGCTAGCAATGCCAGCATGTCACAGATCAGCTGGGTGGCTGTGGGCTTAGGAGCAGCTGGAGCCTGTACTGAGGGCTGGGCACTTCCCTGGGCTGAGAGCTGAGCCTGGGCAGCCAGAATCTTCCTCTGAGCAGCCTGCATCTTGCAACTGGATCTGTAGCATCTCCATGGGGGTGGTCACAATCACCTGGCAGGTGCCAGCCCTGCAGCCTGCCAACATCTCCTTAGGCAGGGTCAGCATCCGTCCATCCTTAGAGAGCTGATGTTTGAAAAAGTCATTAGCTGCCAGCTTGATGGCCTTCTTAGGGGTGACCAAGATCAGGTTTACTACTTCCCCCTGTACATGCCGAAGTAGCCCTTGGAGTAGGTGGTCTTGATGAGGCAATCAGACATACTGGCATACCTGCGCTGGTCATTCTACTGGTTCTGCACTCTTGCCTTCACCAGCCAGGTCAATGGGGAACACGCACATGACTCCAGCAATGCCATTATTGATGAGCTTGGCCAGCAGGCTAATCTGCTTATCAGCCATTTACACCAAGTGAAGTAGGAGGCTGACTCAGGCCTGGAGATGTAAGTGGAGGCACTGATGGGGTAGGGGCTGATGAGGATGATGTGGGTGGCTGGCAGTGGTGGCTGATGGTGGGGGAGGGGATGTCCTCACCTTCAGAGTAATTTCTGGACTTCTGCCACCACACTGCCGCCACAGGGATCATCTCCCCGCTGTGTGGAGCCTGCACCTCACTTACTTATTTAAGGTTTCCTTATTTTGTCTGTTGCATGCACACACAATGCATGGTGATGATAATCATCTCTGTTACCACTTTTCTTTCCCTCCCATTTCTGTTGATCCTGTCTTCTTCCCAACCAGTCCCCTCCTGCCCTCACATATTTGCTTTAGGTAGGCTTTATGGGGGTAGCCACTGCTTCTGCATGTTCATGATTGCTGCATCCAGAAAACAACACTTCACAGGACTTCTTGCTGACTGCAAACTCTTACAGTCTTCCCACCCCTTCTCCCTCCATGTTTCCTGGTGTTTGGAAGGGGTCTAATAAATGTCCTGGTTAGGGCTAAAGACTGAGCGGTCACTGTTCTCAGGGCTTTAACCAGTGATGAGTCTGTGCATTAGCCATCAACCTGTGCAGTGAGACCCTTCTCTGATCAAAGCCGAGAGCAGCACTGTCTGTCCACATAATCTGTTTAAAAGACAATTTGACTGTATATTTGTTTTCTGTTTACTTTGCTTGATTTTATTCTGGTTTCCTAAGGCTGAATCTTAGGTTATTAATTTTTAAATCTTTATTATTTTCTAACATGTGCATACACTACTGTAAGTTTCCCTTTGAACCCTGCTTTGTCTGCCTTTTTTTTTTTTTTAGAACTACAGGCAGTTAATGATTGCTGAAAGTCAAGCAGATTAGCCTTTCCCAGAGATGAGCCCCCTTATTGGTTATTCAGTACTGTACACAGGGTTCATGCTTGAAACTATATAACCATATTGTCGCCTATTGTGAGCTTTGTTAAACTATATTTTAATTTCCTTTAATTCAATGGTTTTCTGTTATCTTGAAAGAGAATCTCACCATGTAGTCCAAGCTGGTCTAGCCATGCTGTGTTGCCCAAGATGGTCTCGAACTTGTAATCTTCTTGACTCAATCCTTGAGTACCAGGATTGCAGGTGGCAGCATCATGCCCAGCCAATTCAAAATACATGAACATTTCTCTTGAGTGTGTTTCCTCTGACCACTTACTTAGAAGAGTGTTGTTTAATCTCCATGTGCCCAGGGGTTTTCCCAACTTTCTATTATTGATCTCTTGCTTGATTCCATTGTGTTATTAGGTCAGACATTATATGGTTCTGATCTTTAAACTTATGAAGAAGTGTTGGATGATTCAGGATGCCGTCTATCTTGGTGAATTTTCCATATTAACTTGAGAGGAGAATATAATCTGCTGTTCTTGGATAAAATGGAGACACTTTGAAAGACAACTTCTTAGAAAACTTAGCTTCTTCTTACTGTACATTCAGCAGTTACATTTATTTCATGGATGGGTGCCTACGTGAGATGAAAGCATGCCCACGCCGAACCTGATGGAAGGTCCTCTGCTACCCCTGAGTTCTCACACATTGATTGCCTAAGTGGTCACATCTTCTTTCCTTGCCTTAAATGCCAGAGTCTGGGGCTGGTGAGGGACCTTGGTGGTTAAGAGCACTGGCCGTTCTTCCAGGGCTTCAGTTCTCAGCACCTATAAGGTAGCTCATAACATGTGGTGATTCCAAATATGGGCCATCATCCGATGCCCTCTTCTGGTAGCACACACATATGGCATACACTAACACACACACACACACACACACACACACACACACACACAAATAAATTGCTGGGTGGAGGGGGGGGGGCATGCCTTGTGGCACATGCCTTTAGTCCCAGCACACGCAGAGGCAGGCAGATCAAGTCCCTCACCAGCCCCAGACAAGTGCCAGCACACGCTGGTGCGTTCATTCCAGTTAGCTCCAGCTCTCCCACGCATACCAAATCTGCTTCCTTCAACCCAGTAAGCATCTCCATGTAGAAGACTAGGGAGCACCTGAGACTTTCATTCTCTGAAATGGAACTTTTAGACATTACTTCAGTGTTTTATTTCTACCAACAGCAATTTATAAAACAGGTGTTTGCCAACTAAAAGTGATTCAGAAATTTGGGTCGGGTCCTCTGAGTGGCAAAGTGGGGAAGGGACTTATGGGGAAAGGACCGACAGAAATGCAATACGGGAAATATGCAAAAGGGCTTTTGGTGATTTTCCTGTGTGGACTTTTGTTTCTGACCCTCCACAGAAATTGTTCACAGCACAGAAAGTGTCCGCAGGCGCTGGTTTTGCAGGGCAGTGAGTAAGGCTCGTCCTTGGTGCCTCAGTCTCTATCACCCTCTCGTCCCTCCTGCGCACTCCCCCAGCCATCCACCCTTTCCGAATCTGGCTGCAATCTGCCTGTGCCTTTCTGTTTTCTTGACCATTTCCTACTCAAAGCCCCTGTTCCTCCACTGGCTGCCTTGCTTACCTGTTGATTGCCTCCATTCTTTCTTGATCTAGAGACCAGAATAATCCTTAAAAGATGCAGGTGTGATCATACCCCTCCTACTTAAGGTCAGTGACTCAGTTCCCAGTCTGGCTCTGAGACAGTAAGCCATCTGCTGGTCCTGCTCCTCCGCCTCCCTCTCTCCCTGTGCTCCCCTCCTTCCCTGTGCTCTCCTCCTCTGGACCACTGTGCTCCACAGGAGCTGGCTGGTCTCCTCTTTGCCTCCTCTTTGTTCTTGCTATGTTTGTTTTTTGCCTTTCACTTCTTAAAATATCTTTTTTCTTATTTTTTTATTTTAAAATTTTTGAGGCAAGAACTCAATCCGTCTGTTTCTGCCTTTTGAGTTCTAGAGTTACCGGCATGTCCCACCATGCCTGGCTTCTCTTCGACTCTTCAGGCCAGAGTTCGGAGGTTGTGTCTTCCAGGATTCTTCACACATGCTCGGTCTGAAGTAGGTGCTCCTGTCCCACTCTCTTCTTCCTGGTCCTAATCCCAGTCTTCATTTATCTTTTTTCCTTCCCCTCCCACCCCACCCCCCGGTCTTTTCCTGGAACTTAAGCTCCATAATTTTGGGGCCTTAAGGTTGTAGTAATCGGAACTGTGTTTTGCTATTTGAGTGTATATGTTTAAATAATCCTATGTCCTCTGGTTCTCAGGAGGAAGAACATGGAGACAAAGAGATTGGCAGAAAGGCTTTTAAGCAGGGAATGGAAAGGGCCCTAATAGTGTAGACACTAGATAACTGTAATGAGTTTGCTGCATGGGTGGACACTAGGTAACTATAACGAGCTTGCTACGTCTCCATGTGCTGACCTGGGAGGATGCCCTTGGCATGTTGTCAGCACCAGCAAAAGCAAGTGTAAGGTAATCCATGAGAGCAGTTTTGCTTGGTGTGCCTTTACCACGGACTTTTTGGTAAAGATGTGGGTGAGCATTACTCCTGCCTTAATGTTGATGGCATTAGCCAGATCTAACATAAAGAAGGAAAGAAGAGGTTTCAAGCTCCTTCATGTGGTTCTGGATTTGGCTTGTTATTAGAAGCAAGTACTGTAGGTCTGTGTTAATCTAATGAAGCGAAGAAGAGAAGAAAGTACAGACATCTGACCTGGAGTTCCAGGCATGCTTGTCTAATGACCGGTTTGCTTCCCCCAGAAAGTTCCAGTGGAGATACACGCACAACAGTAGCAGCTGTAAAGATGGAAAGGCTATCCTGCTATCCTGGTAGCCATGCAGATCTGATAAACTTGATTTGCCCAAGGCTCTTTACCCACTCAGATTTATGAATGCAAATTACCAGCTACCTTAGAAAGAGGGTGCAAGAGACCAGCCTGAGCTACTGGATGAGGGAAGAGGCAGAGAGCTGGGCCAGCCTTAGAGTTGACTTGTAGGCTAAGCTCCCCTGGTAAACACATGGCCTAACCATGTATCAGTTCCACAGACTCCTTTCATCTGAGCCCTGAACAAGAGCAGATGAAGAGAGGAGGTTTTCTTTTCCATGAACATTACCTGCCAAACAGGAAGAAGTTGGACACTGCTGTAGAGTGGTCCCCTCTAGGCTACAGAGAATAAACAAATCGGGAAACAACAAAGACAAACTTGAAAAATGAAGGATCCTAAAATATAAATAAGACAGTATATAGATTCATAGGAATGAAAACAGTTTTGTGAATTTTTTTCAGTTCTTTTTATTGTTATTATTTGTTAACATATAAAATAATCGATTTTATCATGACATTTTCATAGACATTAAAAAGGATGACAAGTGTCAGTTGAAAGATATAAAGAGATCTGTGAAGAAAATAGCAGCAGAGCAAGGCAGGTTTTGGATTAGGGTCATTTGTGGTTTCTAAGTGTTTTCAGAGCTGAGCATGGTGGCTCATGTGAGATCCTGCCTCAGTTGAATTATAAGTAGTAATTTTGTGGGTGAGAAACCAAATTGTAGGTCAAGTTAAGATGAGTGGCAGGTGTGGGGCTGTCATCAGAATGTTTAATAGTATGGAAGGAGAGAGAGCCCAGGGTAGGAGGGTGCCTCCTTATGCTTCCCCACAGTAAGAAACACTGGAAGGGCCTGGGAAGCAGGTAGGGAAAAGAAGCTAGACGTGGTGGCACACGCTTGCAGTCCCACCACTCTGGAGTCAGAGGCAAGAAGATTGCCATGAGTTTAAGGCCAGGCTGGGCTACACAGTGAGTTTCAGGGCAGCTTGAGCTACAATATAAGACTCTGTCTCAAAAGTTAATTGGTTAATTAAAATTTAAAGGGGGGGGGGCATTTGAGCAGTCCTAGATAAAAAGGGAAAGCACTTAGATCTAGCATGTATCCTGCTTCTTGGAACTCTGAACTGCCCCAGTTGGAATGCCAGATACATATGGGCGGTATTTATAGATTTTATGGCCCCTGAAGAGCCTGCACCACCTGGCTCTTGCGTCCTCATCAGAATGTCCTAGAGACCTTGAGATAATTCATCTCTCTATTTCCAGCTGAACAATGGTCTCACCCATGTGTTAGACCTACTTCCCACAGTCTTGTGTTAGGCAAGTGGATATCAGGGTTTCTGACGTGTGCCTTTTTATTAGTGAAAGATTTTGAAGTGGAAGGACAGAGATGGATAATACGGGTTTTTTAATTGATTTAATTATCTTATGTGTGAGTGTTTTGCCTGCATGTATATCTGCATACCATGTATGCTCCTGGTGCTTGAGGCAGCCAGAAGAGGGCATCGGATCCTGTGGAACTGGACTTACAGATGGTTGTGAGCCACAGTGTGGGTGCTGGGAACCAAGCCTGGGTCTTCTGGAAGAGCAGCAAGTGCTCTTAACTTCTGAACCGTCAATCCAGCCCACAGACAGATTCTATTTGAAAAAGGAGAATAAAGATGCTTCTGGCCTTTAATTTCTCTATTGTAGTAAAAGGGAAAGTGGTTGATTGTGATTTACTCATTCATCCAGTCGTTATGCGTGGAGGGCTTCAGGATGTGCTATGCATGCATAAGGTTCTAGATTCAGTCATCAGCTACAGAAACAATAATGATTAAACTCAAATGAAAATAAAAACACAGATACAAAGAGTTTAATTTTTAAAACAATAATGATATATTGAACAAGTATAAGACAGAGAATATTTTATAAGGCGAGGCTAATTAACTATGGCTTGTTTGCATTTTTAAATAGTTTTCATTGAGAAATAGTATGCGTCTTGCTTTGGTCTGAATGAACACACTCATATTCCAAATTGATTACTTCCAAAGAAGAAAGTTGAAATGATTATGAGGCTCCCATAAGCATCCCTCTACATTGCGGTCAGCATTAGTTGTTTGTCCTGGGGAAATGCTGAAAGGGCTGAGCCTTTTCTCCCTGGTCTTTGGTCATTAGGAACCATCACAGTAGAAGCCTTGACCCTGTGAACCACTGCAGCAGTAGATGAACAAAGAACGAACTAGATTTCAAAATATTTTGTTTTCAGATGTTACTTGTAGCATTGAAGTCATCATCCAACATCTGATTCTGATTTTGAGATTCTTAATTTGTTCTTTTTAAAGATTCAGTTTTTAAAAACGTAAACACATTTCCTCTCAGTTTTCCCATGAACCCCATCCCATAACTCAACTCAAACCATCCTGCTCTGCAGCACCCTGCTGTGTTCCCGTCATTGCTGGATTCGGCCTCTCCTCAGTGCCAGCGGACACACACACAGTGCCTTTCTCCATAACAGCAGAAGTGCCTTGTGCTGTAGACTAGACACATACTCAACCTAAATGCAGAGCTCATCAAATGAGGCTGAGTACCTCCCAGAGCTCCCTGCGTCCCTTTGATGAAATACGTATGAAAGCATCACATGCAGTCCATGCTGGGCCTCAAGAGATTCCTTGCACTGTAAGGCGGGTTGAGTACTATAAGGGCTTTAAAAAGTAGTTATTAAGTGCATATTATTCTGAGGGTATTTATTATAAATTCAATTACATTCTATTGCATTAAGACTATAGGAAGATGTTCTGGTAGTTGTCGATATTCCCACATTTGTGTAGGGAGCCTGAAAAAGATCTTTTGAAAAATCCCCTATGCTGACCTCAGGAAATGCCCCTGCTCATCCTCCTCTCCTAGGACTCCTGTGTGCCTCAGATCACAGGACCAAACTTTTCACTGCTGCTTTCTATAAGCCTCATGGGGTCTTAGTTTCTGCACCATTCATCTTATTCACTTACATACACTGAAACTTGCCCACTCTGATGGTGTTAGGGACTAGAATTGCACTGCTTGGTGAGCTGTGTGGGGTGAATAGGTTACATTGTATTGCATATGAGGCAGAAAATGAGAGCTCCATAAATAAATTATAGCTTGTTATGAAAGAGACAGAGAGATCTAGCTAGAGCATGCTAAGTAAGTGATTATGGGACCAAGTAAGTACTTGTCCTGTCTGGAACATTTAGAGAAGATGCCAGTAATCGATGATATCCCAAAGAGTAACTTGGAATTCATCAGATGGGGAAGGGGAAGCCAGGAAGAGGGTACTGTGTGTGTAAAAGCATAGTGTTTAGAGAGAGAGTTGCTTTCCCAAGAAAGTAAGCAGACAATTCCAGATATAGCTGGAGTCCTGTTAACATAGTGGTGCCCTCGGGTAGGCTTCAGTGAGGAAGCCAAAATTGTTAGAAACACGAAGATTTGAGAAATTCCCCATTACATAAATCACCTGATAGGTCACTGGGCTGTGTGGTATTTTTAAAATTTAAAGTTTTCTCAGGATAAATAGAGAAAAATCTCTTCTTTACAATTCAGATGATGTTTGAGATCTTTACCCAGATTGCTGTGGTCCTGTACATGTAAAACAGCTCTGTTCTACTTGGTCCTTACATTTCTCATACTTCCTCCGTTTCCTGCTTCATCGGGACAGGGGAGATTTCCAGTGCCCTTCATGTAATTGTGATTTTGAAGCACTAATATCAAAACATGAATCTGGTGGTTTTCACAAGAGTTGCTCATGGTTTAGAGTCTGAGGCAAGCAGTGTCTTGTTGCTTGTGACATCAAGTATCTTACCCTCAGTGACTGCCCAGCACAGCCATTTGTCACCTGCAAGATGCACTTTCAAACCCAGCAAGTGGGACTGTGAGGAATAAGAAGGGCATTGCATGATTCAGGCTGATCGTTGTGCCTACTTAAATGTAATTGTAGAGACTTATGAACGATATAAAACTGAGAATTGGGAAGAAATCGCAGAAGCTCACCAATGACATTTAAAATGTATGGTCAGAGGGAGGTCTACTTTGTGGTGAAGCTGTTGAGGAACAATTATCAGGTTTGACTCAAAGGATAGTTCCAAAAATAGAATGTGACGATATAGAACACATAAAATAGATAGGTAAAAGTAACATCTGTGTAGAAGGTACATTGGAATAAAAGCATATGCTACAAAAGAATGTGATGAGTGTCGCATTGGTGAGTAGAGGTAGCCTTCTGAAGTTGTTAGAAAGGCAAATGAAATGAGAAAGAGGACGCTGCCTCGGTTTACGTGCTCACACCTTGATTGCTATGAGAATGCACAGGTTCTAAACAAATTATTAGAACGAGTGCAACAAAACCATGTGCTGTTATTTCACAAGTGGGGGCTTGCTTCGGTTTTATTCACCAATATGTGATTCACTGACTTAACAGAATGAGAAATTATAAATAGTCAATAAGAAAGGCTTTCTTAATTAAAGGATGTTGAATTTGGTCAGGCTTGAAGACAGCTAGGGCTGTCAAGTTATTTCACATACATATAATACAGAGTGAATGTAAGCCACAATCAGGATGGAGCCACTGAACACAAGCAGAAAACTGTCCTTGATGGCAGAGTTTCAGAGGAAGAGGCAAGTCTTCACACATGCAAAACTAAAGCTGATTAGCAAGTTTATGCAACAGAAAACTGAAATGCCTTCGAGACCAGTACCTCTTTGATAGCATCCTCTCTGTGTCTGGATGCACATTACCAGCTTTCTTCCAAAGTTTTATAAGAGACTCAAAGATAGGACCTGCAGGAAGCAATGCGGCATGTCAAAAATATATTGGGCTATTTGTTCTCTAACATTATGGGCTGCCATTGAGACACTCCAGAGATTATTGGCATGTGCTTTTGAACATAAAGAGGGATGGTGGATTAATGATCAGCTGACACTGATTTGCAAATTTGAATTCCCTCCATCCCCCACTTTATTAATTATAATACAGTGTTTTGAGAATTCTTTCTGAAGAGCTTCAAAGAAAAATCAGACATATGTACTTGGATTTTCAAAAGTTAAAGAAATAGTTCATTGTTTATTTTCTTTAAAAGAAACCTGTATCTCAAAACCATTTGTGCTATAGCGGTTATGCAAAAACAAACAAGCAAACAAACAAACAAAAAACCTGCTAAAAATTCAAAGGAAACCAAAGTTATTTTAGGGAATAGCAGTAGATTGTGGCCATCCAAGTAATATGTGTCCAGAAACTCCATTAGAAAAATGGTATACAGTGAGTAATTCTCTGGAATTTTCTGGTAGGAAAAAAATGTATATTGTTTGCTAAATTCACATTTACATTTTTTCTGCGTAATTATCCGTAATGGAAATCCCAGCGGTGCCGTTTAAAATGGAAGAAGTACGTGGAGTTAAAGTCAAACCATGTGCAGCAATTTTAAGGAAGCAATGCAGATATGACCCTAGAACTTAGAACTGACCCAGAACAAAGCAAGAGCAACTTCACCTATGACTGCACCCTCTCAGTCGCCCTGTGCTGTTTATTTGATGTGGTTTGGCCAATCACCATAGGCAGTTCAGTGTTTTTATCCTGATCTGCCTTGCCCGCAGCACCGGCCCTAGCAGCTCTGGATAAGAGGTTCTGTGCCAGGTTCACTCTAGAGGATGGCAGTCAGATTATAGATCTCAGAAGTCTGCACATCTGTTTGTTTCACTAGCTGAGCTTCCTGGTTTCCTAAGCCTTCTATATAAAAGTGCTTCAGCCCTAGAAGTAGCACTCGGTGCAGCAGGAGCGTCTCTTACAGCTCTGGAGTTAAAGGCAGATAGAAGTGGGGTCTGCAGGGTATCTACTCACCTTGGAGCTGTATCGCTCCAGCCTCTCCTTCCATCCAACGTGGCTGCCTTCCCTTTTCACCATTGTCCATCTTATAAAGAAACTGTTTGCAGCTCACTCGAGTAAAGAATGGCCTCATTCTAACAGTTTATACCTGCAAAGACTCATCTTCCAGATAAGGTCACAATGTGGAGCTCCACATAGACATGGATTGTTAGGGGAACATAACATAGTAGAAGTACTGAATATTTAATTTTACCCAGAAACAAGGTCAGTTGTTATATAACTATTTCTAACATTTTGGACATTGAACTACAGATCCTAGAGGCTGCTGACTGACTGTTGTTACCCTGCTAGTTGAGCGTAACATTGACTGTAGTTCAAGGATGCCTAGTTTAAAAAAGGAAGTGTTAAAGGCAAATCACCAACCCAAAATTTCTCGTGAGATTTTTTTCACTTGCTGAATTAAGATCCGTTCTTGGAGACACTTGCCTCTGCTGTGCTACACTAAGGCAAGGGGTTTGGGCTTAACAACCGGGGGTCAATATTTTGAAAAGACAGTGCAGCTGATGGTATGGGTCCTACAAAGTTCAAAGTAATTCAGACATCGAGGAGAGAAAGGGAAGTGACGGCGATCCCTGTTGCTTCTGTAGCGGCTTCGCTGGTAAGGATGCTAGCTAATATTTGTTGAGTGTTTCTTACTCACTTTTGATATAGTCCTGTGTTTAATTCGTGTAATAATCCCATGAAGTAGAAGAAACTGAAATCATAAATACTTGCTAAAATCACACAGGGAGAAATGAAAGGAGCCAGGGATTGTTACCATAGAATGGATCGAGGGAGAGGAAGGAATTAGGAGTGATTTTATGTCATTCCTAGATTGAGCAGGTTTGGAAGGAGATAGCCAGGCGGTCATGGGTTTGAGATACAGGGTTGTGCTCGATGGGCAGCTGGATGGAAATGCAAATGGAATGCCTCGTAGATGGCTAGCTGTAAAAGGTTGGCAGTCATGTTTGCTGTTAACATTCATCTGCTGTGAATAATACAATATTCAAAGCTACAGTGAAACATGAAAAATAATACTGTCTTCTAAAATGCATAGTACTTTAAACAGGCTGAAATGTTTGTGAGTGTCTATTCTAGGGTCCTTTTTAAGTTAGGCAAGTAGATACTATATTGAGAACTTTGTGGAATTTATTTCAGCCAAATAAATAGAGAAGAGGAATTTGTGACACACTTGGAGCCTGCTGGCTAATCAGTGAATGTAGCTCGTCACAACCCCCCCTGCGCTCCACACTTTGCTACACACACCCCCTGCATTGCTCTAACCACAGGTTATTGCACTCCAGACCTGATGGTTTGTGGGAACTGCTTTGTCAAAATCATTAAAGAAAGAAATGCCTGTGAATTCTCCTCCTGAAGCACTGCCTGTTTTCAGTGTCATTTTGGTCTCATTAATCAGCATTGCAGCAAGGCAGACACTGTGCTGTGTATTTTACTGTCCCCAGCACAGCGGCTCCTCCATCTCTGCCCCCAGGCTGACGCATTGGGGAAAAGGAGAGAGGGAAACCATCAATCTTCCCAGTTGCTCATGTCAGCGGCGAGTCCTTCCCCCTTCCTGTTGGCTGTCTCTCTCACCACCTGTGTTTAGAATTAGCACCGAAGCTGCTGCCCAGATGAATGAGAACCACTGTCCTTGTCACCTGCCCTGGTATGGGCCACCACTCCTCAGTGAAAACAAGTACATCGAGCAGTTATCTCAAGTGGGAACAGGGAAGGAGAGAGAGTCACATGTCTACCTTAGATGACTTTTATAACATAAAATTAAAGTAGGATTTAGGTCATATATTTTAGAAGGTTGACATAATCAGTGGCTCCAAGAGGTAAAAGCCAATAATTTTTCTGAGCACCATCCTCTCAGAATTGTTCGTAGCCAGAGTCGATGTACCTGGTTCAAGGCCTGTCTGTTATCTCCTGTCCATTCACCACTCATTAAACCCTCCCGAGACTCTGTTTGTTCCTTTGTAAATAACTACATAGGAGCTTTTGCAAGGATTGAGACGCCATTCATAACTCTTGTTATATTGCTATCACTGAAAGTGCTCACCAAATGTTAGCTAGTACTGGACCTCCTTGCTCAAATAAAAAAGTAGCATCAGACAGTAGCATCTAAGAATTAATTAGAGGACATAGAAGGAATTTGGCCCTAGCAGTCTCTGATCCCCAGAACTTATGTCCTTTAGATTATGCTACATTGTTTCTAGTGTATTTATAGTTTGCAGATATTAATAACTCAAATATGCAAACTGTATAAACCACTAGATACTATGTTTTTATTTCCCAGGACATAAAATGAATGTGGTTGGTATGAGACTCTCAGTTAGATGCCAATCACTCAAGCAATATGCTTGCTTGCTTTTTCTAATTTGATAACAGAAAATGAATCTGCCCTTAGAAAACTAATACAATTATCAAAACTATTATTAATACAATTATTAATACAAAATATCAAAAAGTCAGTTGTGAATTACTCCCATTCCCCGCCTATCCCCTAGTAAGCTATGTGAGACTCTCCCTCTTTTATCTGATTAACCCATGCTGATACAGAATGGCTGTGCGTTAAGCAGTATCCTTGGCCCCTTACACATAAAGAGAAGTTGTGATTCCCACAAGGAAGTAGTACATCAAGTGCCCCCAGAGCTGGTATTGGACTCCTGTGTTCTAGCAAAAGAGTTGGGGTTCTCCCTTCCACCAAGATACATGGTATCTTCATTCTTCTTATCTATTCTATTATACAATCTCTTTGTGTTGCACAAAATGAAAACTATAAGTTCTTTAAAACTTCCCCTGCTGGTGGGTAGTCATTGCTTAGAGTTCTGTTATAACTAGGAGATGACGTAACACTAGAACATCCTGTGTTCTTGGATGACTATTTCTGTAGGACAGATGTCCTTATTGATTGAGTGATTGAATAAAAATAAAACAGTTATATTTGTGGTCCCCACAGGTAACTTGGGAAGAGATCTTACTATGAGCCTGGTACCACAGGTTTCCATACCAAAAACCCCTCCAAAGCCTCCTAGCCTTGCGAGATGGGTATTGCTGTCCTCTTCACTTGCTCAGGACTACATGAGCAAAAAAGTTTGAATCCAGGAAATCTTGCACAATTTCCCATTCTTAATCACAGGACCTTTTCTCTGTACTCTTTCTTTCCATGCATGAAAGTCACCCTTTTATACATTCTGTATAAGAATCTTGGGCCTTTCAGCTTTGCTTGATTAAGGCTGCCTGTTACTAGCTTAAGCTAGGATCGGACTACTGGACTAATGCTCATAAGACCCAACTCCCATACCCTAGAGAATTTACCTAACTGCCTATGGAGATCAGAAATGCAAGTGCTTTATTTTTATAATGCAGATTTAGAAATATTCATACAAGAATACAGGCTATCTAATGTTGCACTATCACTTAATTATAAAGGAGCTTGAGTGTTGGATCTACACTGGTAAAAGATGGAATCCAAGAAGTATTGCCAAATAGGGACAAGGATAGAACAGAGGGTGCTACAGTGGAGAATTCTGCTTATCCCAGGCATGCTTTAGAGATCTCTTTGTGAAGTCCAGTGCATTCATGCTTTCTGAATCCCCAAGCCATATAAGCTTTATAGACCTGGACTTTGCCGAGTAAGATTCACCAGCTAGTGAAGATGGTGCACTTGCTTGTCAGGGTGTCTTTTCTTTCCATCATAAGACTAGAAATAGCACCTTCCTACTCTGCTGACCATGGCTGTCCCATGGCTGCTTCTGACCATCCGTTAGTGATGAATTGTTCACAAGTTTTACCATATTGGAATGTAGACTGTAAACACATGGATTTGCTCTTCACACTTTAATAGTGTGTGTGTGTGTGTGTGTGTGTGTGTGTGTGTGTATTTCTGAACAGTTCGGTAGCTTCAGAACTATTATGAAGTAATAATTATGTATTAATATTATGTAATAATAATATGTAGTATTATTATGTAGTAATAATTATGGAGTAATAATTGTCAAATTATTGTCTGTTCCATAATGGTGTCACATTAGAATCATCCGGAGAGCATTTTAAGTTTTAAATCAGAATCTCTGGCTGACCTGGGCATCAGTGTCTTTTAAAGCTCCCAGGTAAGACTGAGAACCCTACACAATGTTTCCCTCTCTACTTCTGTAAAGTTGAAATGATGGTAAAGAGCTGACCATGGTGCCTGTCTTAGACTTCATGTTGTTGTGATGTGTTGACAAAAGCCACTTAAGAAAGATTGGGATTGATTTTGCCTCACAGTTCCAGGTTACAACCCATAACGATGGGGAGTCACAGCGGCGGCAGTTAAGGGAGTTGGTCTGTTTTGGGAAATATAAAAAAGAATGGAGTACATAGCACATGTTCCTGAGCTACGTCCTGGTTCTCATCCCCGTGGGCTGGCCAGCCATGCACTGGCGGGCAATGGCCAACCTGCTTTCATCTCCTGGAGCTTTGACTCAGAGCTCCACGATCACTCCACCCAGCTCACTAGGTCCCACTGGCAGGTTAGTACCACGCTAGCCCCATGCTTCAATACCCCCATGGCCTCTGTGGTGCACATCAGGCAAACCCACACTTTGCTGCTGTACCTTTCTCTCTTGAACCCAGACGAGCCACCGAGTGAAGGAAAACAACACAAACTTAGTTCAGAAACAATGATAACTCAATCTCTGGGCAAAACAACTAGAACCTAATCTTGTAAACCTTATCCAAGTCTGATTCCTCTGGTGGTGAATCCTTGCAGATCCGCCATGATACCAGGAGACTCTACTAGCTACATCTTACCTACTACATGCTGTCCCTGTTCTAAAAGGCACCTCTCTCTCTCCTCCTCCTCCTCCTCTCTTCTCTCCATCCTAGAAGTCTCCTATGCTCCCAGTGATTGGCTCCTTTATTCATTAGGGGGTTGGTTCACAAGAAGTCACAGGTGTAACTTACTCCTTGTCTGCAGCCCCTCCCAGGAGGGCAGAATTAGCAGAATTACAATCAGCCCCAGGGCTATCCACAACATTGGTCCCATGGTATCCATAACCAGAAACAGAAATGAATATTTGCATGCTGTACCCAGCTTTATACACTATGTAATTCTCTGCCTAGGAAGTGGATCTTCCCGTAGTTAAAGTGTGTCTTCCCACAACAATTTAGGTAATGAAGGCACTCCCTCAAGGTCAGAAGACTTCCTTCTGGTCTTCTCTACCAGGGATGCTCAGGGTAACTGCCTCAAGCAGTCCATATTTAAATTATCAGTGTTGTAAACATCCTGGATCCTAGAGGAGGTGTAATATATCACTCATATCCAAAAATCAGCCAGTTACAAACAATTGACTATGCAAAAGCAAATGCCTTTGAATACAACCTTGATCCCCCTAAGTCCCTTCTACTACAGAATTGGAGACACCAATGGGGTTTGATGTCTCAGTGTAGGATTTGGATTTCATTTTCCCACAAAAATAGTTTTGTGAATGATTGCGTATAACCAAGATGATCATATTGTTATAACCACCCTTCAGGAATACTGTGAGCTCCAGGGCCTTTGATGAGCTGCCTCTCAGGGGCTTAACCACCATTTAGACAATTAAGTTTCTGGGTTTCAAAAAAGTGACTTTTACACAAACACTTACAACTAAACTTGTTTAGCCCTGCAACAGAAACACTTGGTTCAGCTGTTTGAAGTTATCTTGCCCATTTCATATGAAGCAAGAGTGGTAGAGAAGCAATTGTCCTGCATTTAACTAACATTTATTAGGTACCCTTAAAGCACCTGGTCCTGTATTGTTTACTATGGATGTAAAGATGAAAAAGACGGCCCCTTTCCCAGAGGAGCTTGTATCCTAGCTGGGAAAATATTTACTCAGCAAACAAGAAAATATTTGCTAAGTTTCTGATGTGGTATGTGCAATAGTGGAAAACTGATGAAGAGATCTATTCTGCTTGTGAGAGAGATACTATAGCTAACAAAGTTGCACATGCATGTGTGTGCATGCATGTGTGTGCATGCATGTGTGTGTATTTAATGGGTATAAAATTAGGGAAAGTTTATTATTGGTGGATGATCAGGGAGTATGCTCATAGTAGAAAAGGAAGGAGGTATTCTACAGTGATAAATAGAGTGTGCACTGAGGGCTGTGTGCCATGGTCCTCCCTGCATAGTGACTGGATAGTATGAACTGCCATGGTATCAGAGCCTAATCCCAGAGAAGGGATAAAAGCTTTTGCTAACTCAGTATGTGGTATTTCCACTTTTATCTCAGCCTTTCTTTTTGAAGAGCTTTGTGTTACTATCTGTCAAAAGTTATATTATATATATTCATATAAATGTATATTGATTCATATAAGTACACACATACACACACACACACACACACACACACACACACACACATATATAAATGCTTAGGAAACACCTTGAGCCAAATAGATCCAGGTTACTTTATGAAGTGATCTCTGATATTGGCTGGGACTAGCAAATGAAAAAACACCTGTTGATTCTTCTAGTCTCCAACTGAAAGAGGGAGGGAAAAGGGAAAAACTAAAACCAATCAGTGTAAATCTAATCTTCACATATTTTGTCTAAGGGCCTTCATATTAGTAGACAGCTCTCAGATACTAGCAAAGGAGTTAATGTTCTTAAACAAGTAGCTGAAGAAGGGACTTCAGGCAGGCATTGGTGTCTGAACGATGGTTTGAATCGGTGGGTTAAGCCTTTTATCAGCCATCAGAGATAACAATAAAATTGTACCTTCCCACAGTGAACTCTTAAGACCCCTTTGAGGATAGAAAAAAACAATACAAAAATTCTGTGTGAACTTGAAATTGGTTTTTAATAACCTTAGTAGTAGAATCTATTTGGCTCAAGGCATCTCCTAAGCATTCGTGTGTGTGTGTGTGTGTGTGTGTGTGTGTGTGTATTCCTATATGAATTCAAATACATATATATAACTACATATGAATTATTATATATATATATAATTATTGACAAATAGTAACACAAAGCTCTTCAAAAAGAAAAGCTGGGATAAAAGTGTAAATACCACATACTGAGTTAGCAGAGTCCTGATTTCTAGAAAATATAGGTATAGAATTCTGGGAACAATTTAACAGAACAGCCCCCAATAGATAGCAAAGGCCAACGCCTAATAAAGTCAAACACCTTGTCTGTGGGGCATTACTTAAAGAAATGCTGTATTGTACAAAACCAAACTGAAAGTTCTCCATAGGAGCTGTAAAGTTCATACAGGCCCTCCCTGGAGGCACTTCTGCTCCCCAGCAAGAGTGGCATAAAGTGCATAAACACATAGGAAGCCCATGGAAGATCCTGATTCCTTGCTGTAACAGCGCACACACTTCTAAATGACTACACCCTTGTACACCTAGGGCTTTTGGCAACTACAAGGCAGTGACCTGGAAAGCACTACCCATCTGTGTATCATTTCTTCTTTGATTTTGTTGTTGTTGTTGTTATTTTGTTGTCTCCGCTTCTGAGCAAAAGTGACTAAATAAAAACGTCCTCACTGCACTCCGATAGTCACAATTTAAAACTCAAATCTTGTGGGAAGGAGAAAGCACTGTACATCATTCAGAACTCTGATTAACAGATTGTACTGGCCGGAGGACTTCCACAGCTTTCCCAATCAGGTCATCAGAGGAAGTCTTGCTGGAGTATGTCTCAGTGCTGACATGAATTCTGGTTCTGGAGTGGTGTGACTAGTCCAGTAAGTTCCATGTGTATTTTGATGTTAGTGGAATATCCACAAAGCTCGAACAGTGTAGCCTAATGATGGAATCTGACTGCTGGTCATGATTCTCACTCTGTCAAGAGGCATCCTTTGCCATAACGTCATCTTTCATGTTGATCTGGTCCATAACTGAGGTCAGGCTCAGTCACTGGAATTTCCAGGGCTGACTGATTATCCACTTCTGGGAAATCCAAAGTGTACCAGTACCCGCAATCAGAATTCATTATGTCTCATATCATTTGTTGTTCTGTTCAGGCAACTTACATTAAGAAGCTCTGCTTCTTCCTGGGAATTCCTGTGTGGGTACCATTGATGAGAAAGCATCCTGAAATCCTTAAAAGAATTTGCAGGAAAATGGATAGAGCTGGAAAATATTAGATTAAGCAAGGTAACCCAGATTCAGACAGAAATCACATATTCTTTTATATGTGGAACCTGCGTGTGTGTGTGTGTGTGTGTGTGTGTGTGTGTGTGTGATTGAATATAGATAATGAAATGAGAAAGGGAATTACAAAAGAAAAAGTACCGCCAGACTGTCTCAGACCCGCCAGCTCCTGACACAAAGACTTACCATAGCAAGGCTACCGCCTAGCTAGCTCTTAATTTAAATTAACCCAGTTGTTCTTCTCCATGTCTGCCACACGGTCCAACACCTGTCACTTAGTCCTGGCACCTGTTCCTTCCACATTCATGTCACACTGGTGAATCCTTCACACCTGATTCTTCCCATAGTCCCTATCTCTGCCTAGAAGTCCCTCCTTCCTCTCCTGCCTCAGCTATTGGCCATCAGATCTATGTTACAAAATACTGATGCAGCATTTGTCATGTAAATAAGTAAAATAATCAATAAAAAGAACAAAAACCAAAATACTGATGCAAGTGATGATCTATAAGAATAACAGTACAAAAGTCTGGACAGTACTCAGTTCTCTGCCATACAGAAATCAGCATTTGAATAATACAAAGTCAGCCTTTACACAGTGCACAAAAAGATTGCCCCAGTAGAAGAAAGAGTTGAGGATGTGGGGAGGGCGGCGGAGGTCTGAGATGTGGAGGGGAAAGGACCTGTGGGAAAGGGACGGGCACAAGAGGAACCAACCAGGAAGGCGGGGGAGGAGTGGGGGGAGGAGAACTAACAAGACCCAGTTTTGTTTGGCGATGCAGTAACAAAGCCCAATACTGCACATAGGATGGCCAGTGATTACTCAGTAAGAGTAAATAATTAATTAAATGCCATTCTTTTTTGGTTTTGGTTTTGGTTTTAATATGAAAGCATGGTTTTACTCTGTAGCCTGGCTGGCCTGGAGCGTGCTGCCGTACTGGCCCTTCGTGGCCATTCAGATAACTCATTAGACTTTGAGTTTATGCATTTAAGTGTCTGGGTTTGCCTTTTATGACCACAATTAAAAGAAGTCTGGTGATGGGGCATTTGATGGACATGGCAGAACTTTGTAGGGACTGTTGAGTCTTTGTTTCCCACCACTGTTCTTAGAGTGTTTCCTGGTGCTGGAGCCAGGTTATAAGATTAATGTGCTAGCTGCCAAAACTGAGGGCTTGGATTTGATCCCCAGGATCCACAGGGACATGCTGGAAGGAGAGAACTGACTCCCAAAAGGTGTCCAAATGCACATCCCTCAGTAAATAAATAAATGTAAAAATAACAACAACAATAAGAAACCATTTCACAGAACTCACTTGATGTAGTCTGCACACTTGGGATTAATAGCAAAAGCTCTCTTGAGTGATCTCAAATATTGTCTTTTGCAATAATTAACCGTTTGGGATTTTTCATTCAAAGTGCAGTCACCAGCATTAATAAAAGCATAGGTTTGCGTATGCCCAGGACCCTATGCAAGAAGAGTTTCAGCTCTGCTATGAATTGGTGAGCCTGTGCCACCTTTGATTGGATCCCCCCACACTCTTTTCTGGACTTCATCATTGTCCAGTGCCAGCATTTGTGCTAAAGTGAGCCAGTTAATCTGCTTGGAGGTGGCTTCTGTTAAGGAAATATGCCTGAAATTAAAAATGAGGAAGGTAAAATGTTCCCCTTACTCGTCTACTGCAGTGGAATCCGCCTGTCTAGTGCATGCATGCCTGTGGGCTAGTCTTGACGGTGTTTTCTTTGTGGCTTGCCTGCTGTCCACTGAGAAGCCCATGTTCCTTTCATTTTCATTCTTCTCTGACTACAGTGCTTTGGAACACAGAGCCCCCCATCCTCCCACCATCCGAACTCCACATTCCAGCTCCGTGATCTCATGGTGCCAGGCACATCTCCCCTGCCATGCCGTCAGACCGCCTGCTGGCTCTTGCTGAAGAACGACTACAACATAAACTTGGCGCAAAAGAGCAGGACATTCTCTGTATATTTTTAAGACCAGGGATCCAGATCCCATTTAGAGGTTGTATTTGTTTAATAGCCCCTTGAAAACTGAACAAAACATTTCTTGTTGCTCTTACTTCTTGGTAACATCATTCCCTCTGCACTGATGTACAGCATCTCAGAAACCAGGGGATGGAAGTGATGTATTAGCTCATGGCTAATCCGTTCCCACTGCTCATGAGGCCTCGTTCCCACAGTCCATCCTCTTGTGCTTTTCTCTTCGAGTCTTCTCGAGAATTTATTTTCTCCAGTTCTCCTGGGGCACAGTTTCTGAGTTTGACCATAGAGGAATTTATGTAGAATTATTCATGTTCCCCTTTTCAGCTCAATGTTCCCGATCTCCCTTTATAGTACCATAAACAGCTGCTCTTCTTCCTGGTCAAGTATTTCTGGATGGTATTTTCACTCCCATTTACTAAGTTCAGAGTTTGCTTTCCTGCCTTCCTTTCCCTCTTCATCAATCAGCCCTGATGCCCATTAATCATCTTTCAGTTCTCTGAAAACCATTGCTTATTCCCATTATCAGGGCTTCTTCGGGTCCTGGGTACTGGAGGGAATTTCTCTAATGCCTGTCATTTTCCCCCTCTCTGTCCCTCCCTCCCCACCCCTCATCTCTCTGCCCCTATTCTTCCCTTCCCTCTTTGCCCTTCTCCTGGTCTCTTCCCTTTCTCCCTCTTCAGCTCCCTCAATTCTCAACTGGAAAAATTTTCAGTGCTGTTTATAAATTATGACTTGAAAAGTTCATTGAAAGGGTATGTGTATGTGAGAAAGGGGGATGAGCTTGTGAGGTGGTTAATTATATTTGCCCATAGTTACTTGGATGGCACTTTTCGTATCCTCAGAGCTACAAATGGGTTGGACCCCCTGCTGACTTCTTGGATGAGATTCAATGTTGGGCCGTGGAAATATGATGGAACATTCTATTTTGGCACTGTCATCCTGTTAGCTGAGAAAAACACAAACTATGTTTGTAGAATTTAGAGTTCTTGGAGAAAGAGAAGAGAAAAACTTAAGTAGCCTCGACACTCACCTATTTAAAGTAGATTAGCTCTCAGGACCGATCGTTAGGTGGAAGAGATACAGATGTAGTAGGTTGTATAATTTCCCATATTGGAGAATCTAGTGTCATAAAGATGTCTATTCTGCCCCAACTAATCTCATTTCAGGTTCTAATCATTTTCCTCATACTCTCGTATGACAGAGATGGCATTCCAGAGCAAGGAGAAGAGACAGGCTTTTTCCACACATAGTGCTGGAATAATCAGATATTCATAAAAAGAAAATCTAATGCCTACCTCATATGTTATATAAAACAAACAGAAACACTCCAAATGGATACAGACCTAGATATGAAAGATGAATAGAACATTATAGTGCAATTTATATGAATATATATACATATATGTATGTGCATATGTCTTTAGGACCTTATAGTATTGAAAGGTTGAAAAATGACAGAATTATTTTACCAAAAGCAGTAAAGTCTTAATGATGCTGAAGAGAACATGGTAGTTGGCTGCAGTTGTTATCTTTCTGTTGCTATTCAAGTGTGTAGTCCAGTGTTTTATAGTTATTTAACTTCATCAAAAGATAACAGGCAAAAGTAATCACATGCTCTGAGAATGTGCTTCCTCTATGTATAATCAGTTATAGTATCTAGAACATAACAAATTCTTAAATAGTGAAGACAACTCATCTAAATAAAGCACAACATAGGCTTTTCACAATATAAGTAAAATTAGACAATAATAGAAAATCTCAACATCTTTAATAATCAAGGAGATGAAGTTAAACTGTAGCAAGACTGTGCCTGTGTTCTGTTAGCTGAAAGTACTAGAATAAGCAGTACCAAGTACTAATGGGAGTCTGGAGTCACGGAACTGGTGGCAGAGAGCAGATATTGTTGTATACTTGGGAATAGTTCACAAGGCTCTGGTGTATTTGAAGATGCATGTATATGCCTTATGATTTTGCAGTTTCATGCCTACATATAGAGTAGCTTGGCAAGTGGCTCACAGAGATGTGTGTGTAACAATAGTTTTATTCTTCTGTAACCATTCTTCTTGCAAATGTTCAGACCTACAGGAAAATGACAGAAGTATTTTACCAAAAGCAATAGTCTCAGTCAGTGATGGGAAGAGAACTTGGTAGCTGGCGACAGTAGTTACCTTTCTGTTGCTATGATAAGACAGCAGGATCAGGGCAACCTAAAGAAGACACAGTTTATTTTGGTTTGCTGCTGTTCAGAGGGCTGAGTGTCCATTGTAGCAGGAGGGTACAGCAACTACAGCAGGAGCAGGAGAGGAGACTGAGACCTCAGCCACAAGCACAAAGCAGAGAGAGCAAACTGTAAGGAATGAGGCTGCTTTATATCAAAGCCCACCCCCAGTGACGTGACATACTTCCTCCAGCATGGCTGCACCTCCTAAACCTTACCCAAACAGTCCCACCAACTGGGAAGCTAGTGTTCAAATAGTAAACTAGCAGATGTGGGATTTGATCATTCTAACCAACCACAGGAGTAGAGCAACTTTGAAATCCCACAATGCCATTTCCTTGCTGTGTGACCATGGGCAATCTATTGGTGTCTGTGAGGTTCAGATTCTCATCTGCGAACGGAGGTAGTAATAAGCCTACTACATTGGGAACTCAATTAAATGTGATCCTGTATGTGAAGAACTGGGCATATGATACCAGCATAATTGTCCCGTAAATCATGGGCACCATTAAGATTTTCTTATGATGCTGACTAAAACAAGAATATAAGTTTGATCGTTAGAACATTTAGTCTGCATATTTACTGATTCATACTCAAAACTTTTGAGTGGTCACTATATAATATTAAATCACTCCAGAAAAATTATTTTACTCTTAATATAGTTTTTTCTCCTCATTTTTAAATAACACTAGAAAATGTTACTCAAAGGGAAGACATGACTGTGATAAAGTTTGTATAATTAAGAAAAGTATGCAGACTTTTAAATTTTTCCTAGCAAATTAAAACCTAAATATGATTACAAAAATAAGCCTGAAAATAGCTATCTTTAAAATATTACACTGGAGTGTATATCTTCTAATTCTAGTCCAAGAGCCTACCCACTAAGTTCTAGTATCAAAATGAGAAATAACTAAGAGACAGTTTACTTTAGCCTAATGTTGTGCCTTTCATTTGTCAACTAAAAAAGTGAAATCACTTGGGAAATCCTAAGGCTCATTTAATGTCTAATGAGATGGAGTTTACACGCACCAGCATCGTGGTGCCCACTGGGACCAAAGCCAAGCTTTTCCTCTCAGGAACTGCTATCCACTTACCTCATTTCTGGTTCATTCTGCTCATGCCTGTATCGCCACCTTGTACCTCTGTCTTCAACTAGATTGCTATCTTTTGGCCAAGCAGACCTTTTCCTAAGTGTCTTTGTGCTCATACATTTTGGGGTTAAGAAAAACTAATTTTAATACCCCTTTGTGTCTAACAGCACCCAGCATAGTGATTTACAGAGTGCACACAAAACAGTACAAGGTGGTGGCCATCAGACTGCACTGTGCAGAATAAGGACTATACGGTTAGAGGCACATAGAGTTCATGGATGCTGCCTCCAGAGCAACTGGGTGTGCTTTTTCTTTTCACAGAAGGAGAGTGCGGAGCGAGTGTTTTCTGGCATTCAGCCTACAGGAATCCTCCACCTGGGAAATTACCTTGGAGCCATCGAGAGCTGGGTGAAGTTACAGGAGAAGTATGACACAGTGATATACAGCATCGTGGACCTCCACTCCATCACTGTCCCCCAAGACCCCAGCGTCCTCCAGCAGAGCATCTTGGACATGACTGCTGTGCTTCTTGCCTGTGGCATAAACCCAGAGAAAAGCATCCTTTTCCAGCAGTCTCAGGTCAGCATCTCAGACCAGAGCCTAGACGACTGGGATTTTTTATTGTGTGGGGTGATTGTCACAACCTCTTTTTAATTGCTCAAGGATGATGTCATCTAATGTGATGTTTCCAGTTGGATATTTACTTACATTCTTATCATTAAGTATCCTTGTATTTTAATACTGATTTTCTGCTTTCTCCCACTGTACTTTACAGTCTCTCATCCACCTCACAGTTATCAAAGTTACGTTGCATTCGTTCTTTGGAGCCTGGGCGTGTTTTCTGTGCTGGATTGCATTCAGTCTGATGACCTCCCACTATTGACTAAGCTCCCTATGATCAGGAGTGAATTTTGTGGCCAATGGTTTTTTTGTAATTCCAATGGCAGTTCATTGAGTACTGGATTTGGAAGGCCTATTGGATAATGTGTGTTGTTCATTCTTTGTATAATCGTTTTTGAAAGGGTTTGATGAAACAAGCCAGGAGATAAGACAAAGTCCCAGAGTTCTTTGTATAAGCCAAGAAGTCTTCGGAAAGCCAAAATAAATAAAGCCAAAATATTTGACTCATACTTTTACTATGGATGAGTCAGTTTATCCTTAGACAGGAAGAGATCCTGGCCCAGAGAAAGCAATTTTAGAGACATGCTAGCAAAGAAGATAAGAACTCCTACTGGATCACATCCTTGTTACATATCTGCTTGAACCTGCAGCAGAGCCTCAGTCATTGGATCCCCTTTCCTGATCATACACTTCTTTCTACTGAATATATGTTTTAATATATATATATTTTATTAACCCAGAACGTACTGTAATGAATCACAGAGTAACTAGCTGGAAAGCATAGGGGTGGAATACTTGCCTAGTCTGCTCAGAGTCCTGAGTTGAATCCAGAGTAAGGCCAAGCACATGCACATTAAATGAAGGATGCACTTAAAAAATAGTCTTCAGTGTAAGCTTGTCATTCATATACATATGTGAAGTGATGTCATTAAAACGATCGTACAGGCAACTTACTTGGATCTTCCTTAGAGTTGACCAGGAAGCCTTTACTTATGACTCTTCAAGTTTAATCTTGGCCAAATATAAAGTATTTAATAAACTGGGCAAGTCTGGGTGTCTTATTCAGGGTTTCTGTTCCTGCACAAACATCATGACCAAGAAGCAAGTTGGGGAGGAAAGGGTTTATTGAGCTTACAGAGGCCATGGAGGAATGTAACTTACTGACTTGTGTAGATATTCAAAACTCTATTAAATAATGAGATCCATAGAACAGGCACATTGAGCCTGGACCAAAAGATTGGCATGTCACTGGTTTCCAGGCATACTCTATTTCTGTTTGGACCTTGTATTAGTCAGGGTTCTCTAGAGTCACAGAACTTATAGATAGTCTCTATATAGTAAGGGAATTTGTTGATGACTTACAGTCTGTAGTCCAACTCCCCAACAATGGTCAGCAGCAGCTGCGAATGAATATCTGAGGATCTAGCAGTTGCGCAGTTCCACTAGACTCACAGGCAAAGAAGCACAAATCTTCCTTCTTCCAATGTCCTTATGTAGGTCTCCAGCAGCAGGTGTGGCCCAGATTAGAGGTGTGCGTACCACCACACCTGAAACTTATGTCTTCCAGAGTCAAGATCTAGATCACAGGTGAGCCTTCTAATTCTGGATTGTAGTTCACTCCAGATATAGTCAAGTTTCAGGAATATCGACTACACTGGGCTTCTCAATTTCTGTGCATCCAGTAACTTTTGCTTTTTAAAAAACAGCAATAGATCATCTGTATCTCTGCACGCCTGCTCATCAGTTCCTTGCACACATTTATTTTGTGCTATCTTTATCCCATAGTTTTACTTTTAAAACATGATTTACCTTAATTTTTTATATATGGATCTTTAGTCTGCATGTTTTTCTGTGCATCATGTGCATGCAGTGCTGTGGGGGCCAGAAGCGAGGTCTGGATGGAACTGGAGTTACAGGTGGTTGTAAGCTGCCACATGGGTGCTGAGAACTGAACCTGGTCCTCTGCAAGGGCAGACGGTGCTCTTTACCACTGTGTCATCCCCCAGCTCCAGTCTTACTGTCTTCAGGCTGCTGGTCCCCAGTCCTCGTGAGCTGTCAGGCATCCTACCTCAGAAGCACTTCCTTCTAAAGGACTGTGATGCTTGTGGTTCATGGTTCTGGCTCACTCCAGCCCTTGCCCCATCTCTGACACTCCTGAGCTGCTCATCCTCAAGAGACTTTCCGAGTCACTTAAATGCATTTCCTAAGGCGCATTGGCTTCTCTCCACCTAAGCTGGTTTTCATCCTGCCTATTCTTTGACCCTTATTTGATGTTATTCCTAAAACTCACATTCTCGGCCACCAGTTTCTATTGCCATATTTCTTGGAGGTGAATATGTCTACCCTCCCCATAGTAACTGCTGGCCTGGTTACTTTTTGAAGTAATCTTTAAATTAAAGGCCATTTTGAAGCTACACCCAACAACTGTACTTTCAGCATACTCCTCCGAGAATAATTACCATATGATAATATTTTACCATCACATTAGCATATTATAAATATCTCTTTCTCTGTAACAGACTTTGGACAGTGGCCTCTATAGGCACATAAAATATGCAATAACTGAGAGAACTTCTTTAGCCTATAACATTTCAGAACAAGTACCCACAATGTAACAGACTGTATGTGCATTGTCCCATAAATGAGAGATAAGAATGCTCACCTTCTCTCTGGTGGTCCCAGGTGGCTAGTAATCTAGGTCAGGGAGAGTTAGTGATGACAGCGTCTGCCTGCTGCAGCTTCCAGCCTCTTACACTGCCGTGCTGCTTTGCCATCCTTGACTTTGGCTCTGTTTTGATAGTCTGTCTAGTAAACTTGGAGGACTCCACTCTTTTATGTATATTTCACAATTCCCCCCTCAAAACCCCTGTGAAAAGCCTCCTAGAGGGTCCTTGAAGCCACAGGCATACTTAGTCTTGGCAGTTCCCTTCTGCTTTACCTAAGACAATCAAATTGTTCCAACTCTTTAGCTGAGATAGTTCTCCCAACCTCCTTCTCCTTTTTAAATATTAAAAAATAAAATACTGGGGGCTGGAGAGATGGCTCCGTGGTTAAAAGCACTGGCTGTTTTCCCAGAGCTCCTGAGTTCAATTCCCAGCAACCACTTGGTGGCTCACAACCATCAGCAATGAGGATCTGATGCCCTCTTCTGGCACGCAGATGTACATGCAGATAGAGCACTCCTACATAAAAACAAAACAAAACAAAAACCTCTTTTTTAAAAAAGGAAAAAAAAAAAGAAACTGCTGAGATGTTTGTAGGACCAGGGAAGAGCAGGGCGTGCTGTACTCTCACACTATTGACATTTTATTTGGCTTCTCTGCATTGTTTTTAGTGAATAACTGAAAGTAACCTTTGTGTAAGATCGCATTTCTCTCCTTAAACATTTCAGTGCACCTCTGTATAAATTAAGAAAATGTTGCATAGAATTACCATGCGATTGTTACACCTAATGAAGCTGATGATAAATATAATGAACACCTAATACCAAAATTATTTTGGGGTGATCTATCCAGGTCCACATGATGGAGTTGTCTGTTTGTTGGGGTTTGTTTTAGAGTGTTACATGTGCGTTTGGAGTGTGTGTGTGTGTGTGTGTGTGCGCGTGCGCACGCACGCACATGCATTTGGAATGTGCATGTGTGTCTCCGTCCACCTTGGGTTCTGGTGATGGAACTCAGGTTGTCAGGCTTGTGTAGTAAGTGTCTTTGTTTGCTGAGGCATCTCACCAACCTCTGCAGTAGTTCTCTTGAAGCTGTTCTTTATGTCCAACTATTAAGTGTGCAGCCTGTTCCCTTTGACTGACAGTTCCCCAGTTCCTCACTACTGTTCCCTGATCACCACCTGCTTCTGACTTCAGTTTCTTTCTCTTCTGTGTGTAGTCCCATGGCATTTGTCTTTCTATACCTGGATGGTTTTACTTAGCATGTACTCTCCCAGTTTATTCATATTGTTGCAGATGACAGGGCTCCTTCTATTTCGAGACATAATAATATTCTCTAGTAGCTGTTATAGTAGCAGCTTTTAGGCTGTTGATGGACATCCAAGTCAGTACCATATCCTGACCTGTGGGCCTGCAGCTTCTGAAAGGTGCTGTGGTGGGAGGGAGGGCAGATACCGCCCGTCATCCATGACATGCTGACTTCATAGCCTCGGGGGTGCACCCACTGTGGGACCATGCTGACATACTGACTTCACAGCCTCAGAAGTGCACCCACTGTGGGGCCATGCCGACATACTGACTTCACAGCCTGGGAGGTGCACC
>JADRCH010000111.1:1373806-1395776 GCA_019843965.1 Rhynchomys soricoides
GCCTCTGCCTCTGCCTCTGCCTCTGCCTCTGCCTCTGCCTCTGCCTCGTGCTGGGATTAAAGTGTACACCACCACTGCCGGGCTTCGAAGGCTATTTTATCAGATATAAATAAAGCCACCTTGTTCTCTTAGGCTGTTGTTTGTATGGGAACTCTCAGTTTTAGCTTATGTGCTGCCTGGGGCTCCCATTGACACCATATATATAGTTGGGTGTTATTTTTTTATCTGTTCGACCATTGTTCCCTTTGACTGGTGGCTTTAATCCATTTCTTCAGCTCACAGACAGGGAAGATCCTCGTGTTGCCTCATTGTTTGTGCTGGTGTTTTGTAGCCCCCTTGTCCTTTCTTCCTCACTTGCCCATTTTGTGAGTCAGTTGGGTGTTTTATGTCAATCTTTGCTTCCCTTCTCTTTATCCCTTACCCAAGCATCTTTTTGTTTTCCCCTCTAAGATGAGAATGGGGAGTTCCAGAGAAGGGGCTACTCCTTCAGGCTAGACTCTGAAATGAAAAGATACAGAGTCAAGGGAAGTCTATAGGTATCAAAAATTCTATAAATAAGAAAGAGACAATGCCTCTTAAAATCAAGAGTAATGTGTTACCAGTTTATCCTAAGATAGATTTATAAATAAAATACTTCAGAATACGAAAAGCCATGCACAGGGGTACATGTATACACAGTAAGTCACCTTTGAAGCTGGCAGATATAATCAGCATATGTAGCTTGGGAACCCTTAGACAAGGAAAGAGTTAGTGAACTTTTGATGTGCACAGTCCAATGCTCATTGGCCAATGTGAGTACTGACAGGAGGTAACCCAACTGAAGAGAGGGAGAGAGTATCACTGATAGTGTGTTCTTTTAATTAAAATCAGATCTCCAAACAAGGTTCTTGTTAAAGGGATTTGTCATGGGGATGATAAGAGTCTAATAAAAATAACTCAGCATGAAATTGCACGTTTCCGAGAGGAAGCAATAACTGAGAATTTGCGAGTCTGAATAGACTACAAATGTCCTTCCTAAAGCTTCCAGGACCAGATTCGTGGGAAGGTAGCATTTGCACAGGAAGTAGGGAAGTCCTAAGGAACTCTGGGAGTGTGTCATAGATATGACCCGAGAATTACTGAACCGGTGATTTGACCAGGTCTGATTGATATCTAGTAAGTATATATTTTGGAATCAGCTTCACCATGCTCTTTTTCTTTTTTCTTTTAATTTCTTTTTTATTTTAAAACATTGTTAGTATCTTATCATATTTGCTTTTCATTCCTTTTAGTTTAAAAAAATTTTTAGATGGTGGGGCTGGAGAGACGGTTCAGTTGGTAAGGTGCCTGCCCTATAAGCATGAGGACCCAGATTCAGGTCCTCGTCACCCACATAAAGCCTGTTACACCTCTGTAACCCTGGCAATAAGTGGGCAGAGTGACCCTTGCAAGGGCCCACTGACCAGCCAATCTAGCCTAATCAGTGAGTTCCAGATTCAGTGAGAGATTCAATATCAAAAAATGAACAGAGGAAAAAAGTCCAGTGTTGGCCTCTCCTGTTTCCACAGACTAACATATGGGTGCACACATGCGCACACACTCATATACACACATGCACACACATACATACATACACACACAAATATACACACATGTACACATATACACACTCATACACACACTCACACACACATAGCTTTTTAAAATTGCTTGATACCCTCTTATTAAAGTTTGTGAAATTTTTAAAGGAATTTGACAGTGGTTTATGGATGTTTGAGTGTATAATCTTACCTCCAACTAATTTTAAGGCTAGGAGCAAACCTTTATTTTTATTGGGTATGTGTCCATCTAAGCATTTTCAATGCTTTGCTTTTTGTTATGCTGCATTACCTGAGTTTGTTAATAGGTAAATCCTACTTGAAAGTTTTGGGAAAAATGTGGTTTGTTGAGTTACTATGAATACTCAATAATATGTTAATTTTATCATTACTGGGATGTAAGTTTTGTACACACACACACACACACACACACACGTGCACACCATAAACTTTTTTATTTTGTAAGTATGTGTGCTTAGCTTACATGTATGTCTGTGCACCACTTGCATGTCTTGTGCCAGAAGATGTAGAATTTCCTGGAACTGGAATTACAGATGGATTTTAATCTCCATGTGGGTCCTGGGAATTGAACTTGGGGCCTCTGGAAGAGCGGCCAGCGCTTAGTCTCTCCAGCCCCATAAACTTTTACAGTCATAAAGTTGAATTTTTAATCCTTCCCGGTATATCCCTTTCTCTCCTTCTCAAGTCCATTTTTCTTTCACCATAGACAGCTACAATCTTAACCTTCATATGATCAGTCTGGCTTATAATTGATACTATTCTTCCACAAACTTATATTTTGTACTTCACTGAGGATACATAATGAAGTTTGGTTTTGTAACTTTAAAATATTTTGCAAATATAATGTATTGTGGTATCTTTCACAGTTTTCTTTTTTCACAGAACAGCGTGTTTGGTGTTGGTCTGGAGTGATGGGGATTGGGGGAAGGTGTCTATGACAGGGTAGCACTCTTTGGCCTGGAACTCACAGGCATCCACCTGCCTCTGCTTCCCAAGCTGGGCGTAAAGGCGTGCGCCGCCACACCTGACAGAACAGTGTATCTCTATGATCTGTGCTTATAGATTCGGAATATATTACACCACTGTACCCTTCACCGACTATAATTCAGCTACCACTGCAGTCACTCCCATAAAATTGCTTTTGTCTGCATCAACAAGATAGTCTGTAAGTCTGTACCTTCTGCAGCTTCCAGTGAAGTTCATAGTACCTCGTACATTACAGTGCACCAGTCTGGGTTTTACAGGGATGAACAAGGCAGGCAAACTACAGTGACAGTGAACTGAAGATACTGAAGTATCCTGTTCTGTTCTGTTGATGGCTGCCAACTTGTTTGTGGAAGGTTAATAGGCCAATTGCTATCCTGTACCTTTGTGTGTCTATAGCTAAAACAGATCATAAAGTTGTTTTGTTTGTGGCTTTGTAATATAGGAAAATAACATATTTAGATATTTATCACTTGTTCTTTTGTTTCGAAATCTGTGCCTTTCCGTGTAATCATCTTGACTATGACAATTATTCCTATTAATTATTCCTATTATTTCTCATGTAATTATTGAAGATGAGTGGCAAAAAGTTAATTGGCTTTGACCTTTTACTACTTTCTCTACTAGCATTGATTCGAATTAATTTAATGCTAATTTGGAACATAATAATCTCTGGTGAATATTAATAATTCTCATCCCATATGGCCAAACAAAAAGCTACTCCAAGCAAATACTTTCATTCATGAGGACACAGTTGTAAGGTTTTTATCATGTTGCCAAGGCTAAGCGTTGGACCCGGCATTGAACGAAAAGATGTCTTGCCTCTGTCCACACGTCCACGGTCACTTGCTGCATTTTCATGCCTTTCCTCCGTTCTATAAAGCGGGAAAAGGATTCTCTCACCCTTTTCATGCCTAAAGCTAGTGGGTGTTAGCTGCGTTCGAATGGGAACATGTTTCCTTCCACTGGTAACTGGGAGCAGCTCTAATCCCCTCAGCTTCTTTCTGGGTTACTGTTTGATCAGATAGCTGTTTGTTTACAGCAGCGGCTAGCAATGTTCCTGGACATTGCTGGCATTGCCACTGCCTTCACTGAAACCCAGAGGCCTCTCAGAAGAAAGATGACAGACTCTATCCAGTGACTTGCAGAGCTTTAAGAGAAATTCTATGTCAAGCCGTGAAAACAACTCTTCTTTCTATATAACTTGAGAAGAAAAAAAAAGAGAAACTATCATGCTCCAGATGTTGGAGTGCTTGTGAATCCTCGCTAGTGAATCAGGCCTGGGCTGGTTCATCCCCAGGCCTTTCTGTTCCTTTTGCAAAACCCACAGAGAACACATTTGGGGCCACTTTGCAGAGTTGGCAAGAGTCTCTGCTTTTTAAGGGAATCATATGGACACAGAATGCCACAATCAATAGACTCAGAATCCCCAGGGCCCAGAAATGGGATGCTTAGGGCTCACAATCTAGGTCATCAGTTAGAATATGGCCTGGGCCCAAGAATCATCCCGATCATTGCCAGGTTTTGCTTACTTGATTAAACTTGATTCAAACAAAACTAGGTTGAAGAGAGTTTGTATTTTGTTGTTGATTAATGGTAGGGGGCAGAAAAACGAGGGAAATAGTGAATGTGGAGAAAAGAGAGGAGGGGCTAGGGGATTTCAGACCCTCCTTTGGAGGGCAGGTGTGCAGGCTCTGCGCTTTCTCATCACTGAAGATCCGGAAAGGCTGAGCCTTTCCTTTGGAGCTGGGGGCTGTTTTACCATCTGAGTGAAAAGTATTGTGGGTACAGCCATGGTTTAAGGGTCAGAGAGGACTTCGAATGTGTGTGGAGGGAGGAGGGAGGAGAGGACCAGAGAGGAAACTTGATAGATTTATTGATAAGTCTGACATTTCAAGGATGGGTGAACTAGGCAGTGGTGGCACACACCTTAAATTCCAGCACTCGGGAGACAGAGGCAGGCAGATCTCTGAGTTCCAGGACAGCCAGGCCTGCACAGAGAAACCCTGTCTTGAAAAACAAAAAACAAACAAAATCAAGAGGGTGGATGCTCTAGGATGTGGTAGAATTCACGCTGAAGATAGTGAAAGAGCTCTGGCTACCTCCTCACTAGGAATGCCACGGACTTAAACAATAAGCTGCTGTTTGTATTAGTTGGTTTTTTTGTTTTGTCTTTTAATAACTTCTTAGTTATCCGTATCTGCGCAGCGGGACTCATAGCCCAGCCCTTCACCTGTCTCCTTTTAATAACCTTGACTTGGGATATTTGCAACTATTTCAGCCTCTCCCTGTTGTCTATTTAGTTTTGCTTAGATGCAAAAAGACACTGGTCACCTTTCTTTCTTTTTCTTCCTTTCTTAGGTGTCTGAACACACCCAGTTAAGTTGGATCCTCACCTGCATGGTGAGGCTGCCTCGATTACAGCATTTACACCAGTGGAAGGTAAATGCCAGAACATGAGGATTAGTGGGAGGGGAGGCTTTCATTTGTTGCTGTGCCAGGTTCTGCGAGTTCACTCACCACCCTGGTCTGCCACCCACCATTGACTAGAGCCGCACCAATCCCAGCGCCCTGCCAGTATCAAGCAGAAAATAGAAGGATCCCCCAGGACTCCTTCTGACTTCAGAATCTTATTGTTATTAGTTTTATCTATATTTATATTCTGATAGATCGGTAATGACTTTGAACCTACTGCATTATAATTTCAAACAATCAGAATCTCTGGGATACTGGTCCCTGGTATTACTTCCCATTCCCCCTGGAATTAAGAATGTTTTCACTGTGGGGACAAGAGACAACATATTTTATATAACAGTTAAACAAGTTGAGCCCAGGCAACAGTTCAAACCTACAGGGTTGTTTGTTGTTTTTTTTTTTTTTTTTTAAAAAGCAGTCTTTCTTGTAAGATATTCTACTAAGAAAAGTAAGCTAGATAATTCATAGAGCTTTCCTGCCATCTGCTTTTGCAGTTGGGTATCTAGAGGTAGGTAGTCCCAATTATGTCAACACTAACTTTTAGTTTCAGCTTCTTTTGAGCTTATTTTCAGGGCCGTTAGTTTCTTCAAAAATTGCTCTTCAGAAGCCATCCCCTAAACGGCAGAAAGAAGCCCCTGATGTGATTGAGTCCAAACCTTGTGGTCTGAGTGTGTGCCTCTCTCCTAGACCCAACCCCCAACAGCTGGGCCTTGGGAGTAGTCAGATAGGAACAATCACTAATTGGGATTGTTGTTCTTACAAAACAAGCCACTTCACCTCTCCCCACTAAGGACACAAAAGGAGGCACCATTGATCTGGCTTGGAGGTGAGCTGGGGTCCAGGGGTGGCAGAGTCTCTTCCCTAGCTCTAGTCTTTGTCTTAATCCTGTGCCCCCGACTCCATTTCTATTCTGTTGCTCACAACAGAAATGGCTGTCTTGTAGATGTTCAAAGACCTGACATTAAGTAGCACAGTAATGCCATGTGCCGGGAATTGGAATCAAGGTCTTGTAACATGTTTTAACTTCAGGCTAGACCTTGTTGTTTTAGTATAACACATTACACCACTAATTCCTGATTGAACCTGCTAACGAAGTGGATTTCAGCGTCCTGGGAAGGTAAGCCAAGAGCAGCTCTGACTGGGACAGGAGTGATGTGAAGGGTGGCTCCGGGTTGCTGAGGTCAGGCTTCTCTGCAGGATTGCCTAGTGTTCTCTACTGCCCCACACTTCCTTTGTAGTTTCAAGGACCTGTTGCTGATATAAAAAACCCAGGACTGGAGAGATGGCTCCGGAGTTACAAATGTTTCTTACTCTTCCAGCATCTACATGAGTGGCTCACAACATCCTGGAACATCAACTTTCGGGGATCTTACACCCTTTTCTGATCTATGTAGGCACCTACACACATGTGGCTTGCACACACAGAGACACACATATACACATAAGTAATAATAGTAATAATGATAATAATAAAATAATAATAACAATAATAATTTACAAATTAGACAGCAGGATGACTCAGCACTGGCCTGAGGACCTGTATTCAATTCCCAAAACCCACAGTGGAAGGAGAGAACTGACTCTCCAAAAGTTGTTCTCTGACCTTTACGTGCAAGCTTGATGTGCCTTCACCTATGCACATGCACGGGTTCAAGAACACACACGCACTAAATAAATAAATAAATAAATAAATAAATAAATAAAATTTACCTGTGAATTTAGTGCAACACTGGGGCTGGAGAGATGGCTCGGTGGTTAAGAGCACAACTGCTCTTTCAGAGGACCAAGGGTTCAATTCCCAGTACCCACTTGGCAGCTCACAACTGTCTGTAACTCCAAGATATCTGACACCCTCACACAGACATACATGCAGACAAAACACCAATGCACATGAAATTAAAAATACAACAATAATTTGTTTTAAATTAACACAACACAGCTTTTGTTTTCTAATATCTCTCTTACATTTGTGTTTATTGTGGATGTGGAGACGGGTGAGCAGTGGCATGTGGACAGCAAAGGACGACTTGCTGCAGTCAGTTCTGGGTCCAGAATCTGGATCCTGGGGATCAAACTCAGGTCATAGGCTTTGTGTCAGGCACCTTTAATCAATGACCTGTCTTGCCCACCCTGGTAGCAGCTTTTCAAAAATGAGATTGTGTTTCTTTTTCCAAATTCTTCTTCTCCAAATTAATCTTTAATGAACTTTACCCTGTAACTTTGTGACAAGTGTTTTTGAGAAACTTAATTTTATAATAATTTCTGAACGTAACTAACTTGGAATGTAGAAAACTCCTTTGTCCTTAATGAAATGAATGAGAAATTGAGGTGGTATAAGATCCGTGCTGGGGCAAGGGAGCATGTGTGCAGCTCAGTGGTAGAGCTTGGGTGGGCTTTCCACAAAGGAGGCCCAGCTCCCAAAATAAAATAAAATACCACGGAAATGGTAAAACAGATCCCTCTCACTTCTGAAGCCAGGAGCATGAACATGATAAGCAGCCAGATGATGCTGGAGCTGCAGAAAGGGACCGACATATATGTTATTACAGGTGGCTCTGGAGCACACTGCTTGCTTTAAAAGTTTCTTAATTGAGCAATATAATCAGGTTGAAGTCAGATGTCTTTCTCTTCTCTCCTCGTTTCCACAGGTGAAGGCTGCAGCACAGAAGCATGATGGGACAGTAGGCTTGCTCACATACCCTGTACTGCAGGCGGCAGACATTCTGTGCTACAAGTAAGGAGGGACACCAGCCCTGGGCGCCTGCCCTCTCACCATGACAAGGGAGAGGCCATGTGTGAATGTCTGTTTGTTTGCTCATGGCAGGGTCTCCCTGTGAACTTGTGATCCTCAGTTTCCTGAGTACTGGAACCTTAGGCATGTACCACAGGAGCGTGTTTTTGCTTTTCACGAAGAGGTTTGACTTGTGGAGGAGGGATACAAAAAGGATCAAATAGACAGTGGGCACAGCTGAGTGTGTGACTCAGCGACTCACAAGTGCCATGTAGAGCTAGCACAGAATGCCTTCTATGTGTTAGAGACCTTAGTAAGTCTTCTCTGTGTGTTAACCTGATAACAGCCTTGTAAAATGAATCATTGTTACCTCTATTCCTCAGCAGACATAGCCGGGTCTCAGGGTGTTCAGCAGCAGATCCAAGGTCATGCTAACTAGTAAGGTTTGGAGCCAGGGTCTGAGTCCAGAGACTGCTTCCAGTCTAAGATCAGGAAGGTTTGTTGCTTTGGGTCTATGAAAGAGTGCTGGATGGTGGTGACAGGAAATAGCTAAGAGCACAGTCTGCTCATCTTGTAGCTGGGAAGCAAAAGAGGAGAGGAGAGGAGAAGGGAAGGGAAGGGGGAGAGGGGAGAGGAGAGACAAGGAGGAAGGGACCACAGGAGGCAAGAACAGGCACAGTGCTCATCTGGTGTGGCAGTCATGTGCATGGGCACTCTCTACATGTATCTGTTTTGTTTTTTGTTTTTTGTAGTGGGGATTGAACTTGGGACCTCACACTTGCCCGCAAGCAGCCTACCACTGTGATACATTTACAGTCCCTGTTTGTGTTTTGGCTTCCAAGACAGAGTCCGGCTAAGTTGTTCAGACCGGCCTTGAATTCACTCTGTGAATTCATAGACTTCAAATATGTGTTCCTCTTGCCTTAGCCTCTAGGTAACTGGAATCAGAGGCTGTGCCCAGGCCCTGCACGAAGTTTATTTTCCTATGCTGGGCCTACCTCACTTCTCATGCTGTGAGATGACATCATTGAGCTGGAGGAGAGGGAGTAAGTGCTTATCATGCTTTCTTAGTTTAATAGAATCAATTCTAACTTTATGTCTTGTGACTTTTC
Organism: Rhynchomys soricoides; assembly: GCA_019843965.1. Classification (NCBI taxonomy): domain Eukaryota; kingdom Metazoa; phylum Chordata; class Mammalia; order Rodentia; family Muridae; genus Rhynchomys; species Rhynchomys soricoides. The sequence continues at coordinate 1,382,707 of JADRCH010000111.1, forward strand.
AGCCAGATTAGTTCTTACTATAGATTTTAGCAAACATAACACACAATTGCTTCCTTTCCCTTAAGCTGACAATGCTCATCTTTTTACCGATCCTCTTCCGTGTATCTGAATTGCCAGCAGCACTGTGTGCTTTGAGACCAGTATGATGTCAGTAAATCCCTGTGAGGCTGCACCTACTGATATGAGAGCGCATGTGCCTGTCAAGGTGCATATTCATCATAGAAGTGCTGATTGATGGCTGATGACAGGCAGGGGAAGGACATTGCATTGCTTATTGTGATGGGCATATTAAAACAGTGATGTGCATATTAAAACATTGCCTATTTCTGGGATTTTGCATGCATGTTTTCAGACCACAGTTGGTTCTGAGTAACAAGCTGTTAAAGTTAAAACTGTGATAAGAGACAACTGAGATATATTTTTATCAGTTGCCCAAAGTTTAATTGGCAAAATGATATATATATATATATATATATTCATGCACACACACATATAGCAGTTCTTTTATTTACAAGTTAGATGAACAGGGAACACCTCTGAGAGTTATTGAATAAATTACATAGGACTGATAGCACATGGTTGAAATCATATGATCATCTAAACAAGACCTACATAATGACAACACTGGCTGACATAGCAGTGTGAATGGGAGAAGCCTTACATGGCTTCAACCCACGATGAAGTGCTATAGGCGGTTATGATTTCTAGATACAGGAGGACACTGTTAGAAGGCTGACACCAGTGAAGTAGATTTCTAAGTTCTCAAAGCATGTTTTCCATGCCACCATTTTTAGAGTCAAGCCTAGGGTTGCAAATGCCCTAGTATTGTACACAAAACTGTCAGTGGTTCAGGTGTGGCTAGTCCCTGAAAGTTTCCTGCTGACTTCTTCTCTGTCTCAGTCTGCCTCCAACATCAGCAGGATTCACTGGAAGAGTCCTGAGTGTTTTCAGGGTAGGCATTTCTTCCCATTCTGTAGCATTCTTAACTTCACAGGTTTCATCAGTGGTTAGAACAGCGCTTCACAAAGGAGGGTGGGCACTAGTGCTAAGGCTCTCTGTTCCATTCTGCTTTATAGAGACTCTTTGTTCAGGTAAACAGATTAAAATACTTTTCTATAAAACTAGGCAGTCATCTGCTTCAAGATGGGGTCTCCTTCCTTAGCCTGGAAATTATCTGCCAGATCTAAAGCCATGATTAGATTACAGATGTGACATCTGCATGTCCCTTTTCTAAAAGAGGCAGCCCAGCATTCTCCTCTGTCTAGTCTCAGGCTAGACCACCTGTGGGCATTTTCTGTTTGTTTTTGTTTTGTTTCACATATTTCTGTATCTGGGAAAAGTCATGACCAGCATGTCTAGGAATATTTCTATTATAAGCACAGGTAGGTTGATAGGTTGAAGGAGGGGTAAAACATCTGTGGTTTCTAGCCGCCTGAAAATCTATGTGGTCTCTTCATAGACTACTGATGCAAGTCTGATATAGACTTTGTATTTGCTTCTGTCAAAATCAACATTATAGTGAGTGCTGTGGTATGCCAGAGAACTTGCTAGGAAATGAACAGAGAAGCAGCTTCAGATAAGCTTATAATTGTTTCCATAGGAGTTGTTTAAGGAGCAAAGGCTTGGAGAGCTCAGATTATCTTATCTGGGAAGCATGATAAATAACAGAAATTTAAACCAAGCCTGGAGGTGCAAGTCTGTGATCTTGGCTATTTAACAGGCTGGAGAGGAAGGTCACAAGTTCAAAACTTGCCTGGGCTACAGAATAAGTTCAAGGCTAGCTTGAGTAACTTAGTGAGACCCTGTCCCAAAATAAAATCAAAAAGAGGGTAGGTGATGTAGCTCAGGAGTAGAAAGCTTATCTAGTGTACATGAAGTTTACACGGACTCAGTTTCTATACCGACAAAATAATAATAACAATAATAGCAGATACATGAAGAAAGACAAAGCTCAAAAATAGCAAAAGTTCTTAATTTTTATTTGTATATCCCCTATTTATCTAAATGCCCAATTTTAGATAGCTGCCATCAGAGGACTGGAAGGCCTGCTGCTGGATCATGTCTTCTAGACTGGGCAGGGAAGCTATACCTGTGGCATCTCAACAGTGTGGTCACCTAAACAAGACCTACATAATGACAGGGCCAGATGACATACTAGCAGGAATGAGAGAAATCTTACGTGGCTTCAACCCCAGATGAAGAGCTATAGATAGTTAATGGCCGCTCAGGGTGGGAGAATCACTCTGCTTCAGAGCAAGCCCCTGGGAGTCATTCAGCCAACTGGTTGGTCCCAAACACATATGTAGGAGCAACACTGAATAGATCAGTAGGAGGGGTGTGTGTGTGTCTCTTTCTGTGTGTCTGAGTCTGTATGTCTGTGTCTGCGTCATGTAATAATAATTATAGAAGAGGCCATGAATTTAAGAAGATTGGGGTGAACATGGGAAGAGTTGGAGGTGGGGAGAAAGGACGAGTAGAAATGATGTAAATACACTACCTGTGTATGAAACTTTCAAAAAAAAATAGTTGGCCATATATTAAGTAAATATTTTTCTTTATGTTTGTGTCCCTTCCTATATATGTATACATATATAGTTCCAGGCAGTGCCACTGTGCGTGCCCTCGAAGGGGAGAGAGGGAAGGACTGACAAGTGTTGAATGGTGTTCCCCAAGTATCCTAAATGCTGGCAGATAGATGTTATTCAAAGTCTCATGATGCTCTGTAGGACAGACATTCCCACTTCCAGATGAAGAGATTAGCTCTCAGGGTGGGGCGGGGTCTGAGCACATCCCTAGTATAAGTGAGGTGTCACCAAAAATGTATGTTGATAATTAATTTATTAATTAGTTACTTAATCGATAAATAAAATATTAATAATAATTTTAAATTTTAAAAAGAAAGAGAAATTAATTCTCAGGGGAAATTTGCTAAGTTCTATATAGACAGAGGGATCATCTAATGCTTCCCAAGAATTTGAGCAAACAGGAGAAAAGGCTGAGACTAGAAAATCAGAAGTTGAAATGGGCCTGGTGAGGTTGCTCAGCGGGGCAGGGACCTCACCTCCAAACCTGACAACCTGAGTACAGCCTCAGAACCCACATGGAAGGAGAGCATTGACTTCCACACGTTTTCCAACCACAAGCACGCGCGTGCGCGCACACACACTCACTAAATAAATAAATATGTGTAAACAAAGAAATTCAGAGATGTTGCAGGAGAATGAGGAGATGAGCCTTTAAAAAACTCTTGCTATGACAAAATCCCTGAGGTGAGTCAACTTAACAGAGAAAAGGTTTATTTTGGCGTAGGTTTCAGGGTTTCAGCACATGATTGGTTGACCCCATTGCTTTGGGTCTAGAGTGAGGCAGGATATCATAGCAGAAACACACAGTGGGACAAAGCTGCTTTATTTCACTGGGATAAAAAGAGGTGTAGGGAGGAGGCAGGCCAGGGTCCCCAAATTCCCTTCCAGGGCCACACCCCAGTGACCTAATTTGTTTCTAGCAGGCCCAGCTCCTGAGTGGTTCCACGTCTCCCAGTAACACTATAGACTGGGACCACACCTTTGGTACATGGTCTCTGGGGGACATTTAAAGTACAAAGTGCAAAGGAAGAAGAGGAGCCATGCAGACAGTAGACTAAGTGGCCTGGAACTTCAGTTTGGTGGTTTCAGCTTCCAGGAGAGTCTTCCTGTTTCCCGGGTGGAGACACTGCCATGGGGAGTGTACTTTCTTAGAGCGTGTTTTAAAACCTTCATCCAGTGAGTGCAGAGTCCTGGAATCTTACAGGATCCTGAAAGCTGCTGCCTGGCTTCATTCTACCACACAGCCCTCGAAGCCATGCCTTCTCTATCATTCTGGAATATCTATAGGACATAGTGCTGTATTAAACAAACTCCACTGCAAGGCAGCCTAAGGCATGGACTCTCCAGGCTTCTGGCCCCTAAAACTGGGAGCTAGCAGAGAGGAGAGTGAACGGGGGCTGTCAGTAGACAAGCCAATAGGTTGGTGTCATCAATGCCATCTAAATGAACACCGATAAATGCAGAGGAATCGTAAAGGAGAGCAGTAGTTGGGACCTGCTGCTCGGAGGTGGTTTCACGGCCTAGAGGGTGACGAGGGGGTGTGAGGCGATCACACGGACATTCATTATGGTGTTACCCTGCAAGGAGGTGGGCAACCCTAGGAGAGGACTAGTCAGAAGCCAGTTTCACTTCGTATCCAATGAGTATCCGTATCCAATAAGTAATTACTGGAAGGGAGAGTCATGTCCAGTAAGCAATCAGTAAGGGTGAACCAGTCCTTTGTGACAGGAAAGACAGCTCCAAGCCCCTTTCCCAGACTGTCGTAAAGGCTGCAGTTCTGAAAACCCACAGGCACAGCCAAGCAAGTCAGGGAAAGCAATATCCACACAGACAATGATCATTCATCTGGACACTAATGCTGCCAAAGGGGTGGGATAGGGCCCAAGGAAACTTCAGGCAGAAAGGATTGGAGTGAAAGAAAAACCGCTCAGTCACCAAAGAAGAAGATCAGAGGCATTATTATGTGACAGAAGTTATAACAATCAAAATTATGAAAGGCTTTGTTTTATGTTGTGTCTGAGAAAGCACAGCCAGGGTGAGAGGGAATAAAGGGAAGGGGAGAGAGGGGGGGGATTAATATGGATATCATTATGTCGGATATAAATTCTGAAAGGGCAGCCCTAAATTATTTGAAGTGAAAGGCAGACTATGGGGAGAGAGGTTGGAAACGTGAAGAGAATAAGCCCCATAAGTGAGTGGAATCAAAGACAGGCTGAAGAAAGTAAAGTGTGAACTCCGTGGATGGGAAGCAAAGGCCAAGATAAATTACAGGAGGTGAAAGCGGCAGGAGGAGGGACCAGAAACAAACAAACCAAAGGCAGATGCAGGCACCACGTGGAGCAACAGGGCCAGGTGAAAAAAATTTAAATGGTTTTAATCCTCTTATAAAAAAATCAAACCCCCACAGGTTTGTAAGAAAAGAGTCAAGGATCCAACAAGAAGCGAGTCGCACACAGCGTCATTATGAAAACTAAATGTGTTTTTTGTTTAGTGGGTGGCTTTGGGAATCTGGAACCATTTTGACATGTGGAAATATTCATTTTGATGTGCTTAAAGTGTATTGATTATGGTAATTGTTTTTTCTGTGTTAGTTGCCGTCCATCGTGATTTCCGATGGGCTACTGTAATTGCTTTTTAACCTGCTCTGTTGGCTAATTTGGTCTGGGGGAGTCAAGGTGACCTCTGCATATGGGTCTCACTATAGTTACCAGTAAGAGTAGCAAAGACTAGTCAAAGAGAGATTGACGAGAGCGGGCCATGTGCTTGTGTACCCCAGAGAGGAGCCCCAGCAGCCCTGTCCTGATCAGGGGGTACAAAGTAACCATGCCTCTTTACTGCTCACAGAGCCTCCACTGGCTGCTCTGGCCTTAGCACTCCTGGGCCCTCTGCAGCTTCCCAGCACTGCCTTGCTAACCTCAGATGGTCAGAAGAGGAAGCACTTCCGAGTCCACAGCCTGTTCTGTTTTTCTTATGTCAGACTTCCCAGAATTCCTATAAAATAGTTTATATGTGGGGGTTAGCCATCAGTTTCACGTATGTTTTGTGCCCAAATCTGGATTGCCACTGGGTCTGTGACTGTGTCAGGGGTTGAACATTGCTATTTCTGTTTTGCAGGGTGAGTTGGCCATTAAAATGAAGATGCTCTTTTTTAAGAAAGTCAGTGTGCCTCCCGTAAGGCCACCTATACCTTTCTCTCACCGCTCTGTTCCTCATTGTATCAAATGTTAGTGAGTGTTTGTCATATCAGTTGTTCCATGTACTGAGCTCTTACCCCAGGAAACACTTGGTAACCCTAGAAACCAGCCAGATGGACGGACGGTACCCTCATTATCAAACTTTGCAAAGGAAATGAAAGCTTGGGAAGAGGGAGAAACTCTAGATGATAGCTCACTGCTTCATCCAAATTAAACGTCCTTGGTCAGAAACTGTAGCTGTGCTATCAAACCTAACCCCACAGCTGTGCCTTAAACATTGAAATCACCTGTCTGCCCCCACAGGCACGCACGCTTCCTGCGTTCCTCCTCACCATCCCGCGCTTTGAACAGCGCATGCGGGAGTGACATCATCAACAATGGATTCGCTTACGTTCTGAGTGTTTTTTTCCACATCCTCATTTCTTAAAAACATTTTAGATAAAATTCAAGTCTGCTTTGTTCCTTTTCCCAAGTCATTTCCCTCTCTCTAAAAGCAGGTATATAATGAGTTAGCAAAGGTGGTTTGAGTATGTCTTAATTTTCTTTATTTCTCTCATTATCATTATGATCATTATTTTGGTTCATCTTTTAATCCTGGGGATTCAACCCGGTGCCTTAATGTTTCCAGAATCATCCCACATCTGTCCATCCTAGAAACACATAGCACCTGAAAATATCTTTGTTAATTTGTGTAAACGGTATGCCCTTCACAAGCTCTGCAGTTTGCTTTCTGGATCTACATTATCTTTAAGAAGCAACTACAGTGTACTGTGAGAGTTCCATTTGAGTTCTTCACAGCATGTAAACTGTCCTGCAATTACAAATACTTGAAAATGAAAAGGCATATTGTAGAAAGATCTTGACTCATGCCTCATTTGACGGGGAGGAAAACCTCTGGCTGGAAGAGCTGTCTGCCATCTCTAATTTGAAGAATGGGTGGGGTGTCTTTCAAGTGTGAGCCGCAGCTCGGAGGTAAAGGCATCTGGTCTAGGCTGGAGTAATCGGCTGACTGGGTGAGGGATGAAGAGTGGCTTTTAGACACAACTATGTACAGAGTATGTGCTATTGAAGATGCCATGGCTCCCTCCCGGCAAGATCCATGCTGGTGTTGATGGCTCTACTCTTCTGCGATGGGAGAAACAGAACCAGAGTAGACAAACATGCCTTCAGCACACAGATAAAGATTGGGCCTCAGTGTTCTCTCTGTAGTTGGCGAACATTTGTTGAACACCAACAGTGAAGTAGGCACAGGAAATGCAGCTGCTTGCAATATCATTTCCAGCCAAGGAGCCTCGCTGAGTTCCTCTGTCTGTGTTTTATTAAAGGTCCACACATGTACCTGTTGGGGAGGATCAAGTCCAGCACATGGAACTAGTTCAGGACCTAGCTCGGAGTTTCAACCAAAAGTATGGCGAGTTCTTTCCATTGCCCAGGTCCATTCTCAGTAAGTAACCACCAGATGATTATGATAGCTGGGTACATACTGAAGAGGAGACTGGAGATCTGGAACGTCATGGCACTAAATGTGGCTTTCTCCCTGACAGGCTTTAGGATTTGTAACTAGAATCTTTATTGTTTGTGGTCATGTGGGACTAGGAGATCATACTGGAGTCTAGAAAACATTTTTTTAAAAAAAGTGAGGACTGAAGAGATAGCTCAGGGGTTAAGAGCACTGGCTGTTCTTCTAGAGGTCCTGAGTTCAATTCCCAGTAACCACATGGTGGCTCATAACCATCTATAATGTGACCTGATGCCCTCTTCTCAAATGTATCTATGCAGATAGAGCACTTATACACATAAAACAAATAATAAATAAATCTTTGAAATTTTTGAAAATGTGGGAGAAACTTAAAAATCATAATTTTAATTTCTAAAATATATGTCAATGGATTGTATACATAAAATAACATTTTATTTTTGGAGCAAGTTACACATAGTTTTACACACAAACTAAGGCTCAGCAAGGTTGTGTCCAACTCATGTGTCTAGTTGATAACAAAGCTGAGGCCTGTCAGCTCTTCTGATCCCAAAACTGATGCATCTCTCTCTTCTCAACATTCACAGTAAGACAAATGTCAGGAGAATGAGAGCTGCTCAGCATAATCCACACAGAATGAGAAAGAGCTGATGAGCTTCACACTCTTGTCTGAAAGACAGGAGAGATGGACAGACAGTTCACCCACTGCAGCTGAAATGCCAGCCTCAGCATCTCATGCATTGAAGTCAGCCTCCTTCATAGCAAGAAGTAAAATGTCAGGGTGCCATCTATTGCTGTTTAGCCTACTTCAGTTTCATCTCTAATAGCCATAAACTAAGCAGTTATCAAGAATACTTATTTATGAAGCAACACCCCCTGTGTGTGTGTGTGTTTCTATCACTGTGTGTATGTGTGTACATGTGTGTCTGTAAATTTATAATCTATGTAGAGACATGGAAGGATTGCCACAGATGGTTAAAGTTGCAACATTCATACAGCAAGGCGGGAAGTGGAGGCAGGAGAATGGCCAGCTGCATAGTGGCAGGAAAAACAAGAGATACGCTACCTCAAAACCAATTCCCTAAAGCTGTTCTCTGGCCACAAATTTGCCATGGCACATGCTTATCTGCACACACACACACACACACACACACACATACACACACATACACATGCACACACACAAATTTAAAAGATGAAGTGTGCACAGAGCCAGGGAGATGGCTCAGAGGATAAAGGCACTTGCCTTGCAAGGCGTGGGACCTGGGTTGCATTTGTGGATCCCTCACGTGTGCACAGCATAAGCAGTTTAACCAATGTAGTTTCTTTTGTGTCAGTTAGACACTGGATGAATCATTGCTGATACATGCTGTGGGTGTCACACTAACAAGACCTGTTTCTGATGTCTTTATTTCCATATTTGATAAATTGCACAAATTCTTCAAGATGAAGGCATGCTACTGTACAATCAGTGTCTCTGGGGGGGGTTGGTGTCTTCCAGGTCTAGACTGTAACGTTCTCGGTGACTTGCCTTGTTTACACTAGCATCTATGAAGAAAGTGAAATCTCTTCGTGACCCTTCTGCCAAGATGTCAAAATCGGACCCTGACAAACTGGCCACTGTCCGAATAACAGATAGCCCAGAGGAGATCGTACAGAAATTCCGCAAGGCTGTGACAGACTTCACATCAGAGATCACCTACGAGCCCGACAGCAGAGCTGGTGTCTCCAACATGGTGGCGATCCACGCAGCCGTGTCAGGCCTCTCAGTAGAGGAGGTGGTGCGCAGTAGTGCAGGCATGGACACTGCACGCTACAAGCTGCTAGTGGCCGACGCTGTGATTGAGAAATTTGCTCCAATCAGGAGGGAAATTGAGAAACTGAAAGTGGATAAGGACCATTTAAGAAAGGTTTTACTTGTTGGATCTGCAAAAGCCAAAGAGTTGGCCTCTCCTGTGTTTGAGGAGGTGAAGAAGTTGGTGGGGATTCTGTAGGAAGGTCAGCCACTCACTGCCCTCCAGTCAGGGAAGCTTTCCTCATGCAGATTTTAGCCTGTCCATATTTAAGTCAGTTTGATGATCAGCTGCATTTGATGAGTGCCATCAATTGAGGCAGGCACAGCTCTTCCACTCCAGTTAAATGAGGCACATATTTTTGGTCTGAAATATTCCCGAAAACTTGAACAATAACTGAGCCATTATGTGTGCTTGTTTGTGCAGTACTTGCTGTAGCAGGTGCACTTTATCTGTGCTGAACATACAAGTCCTGTGCTATAATCCTGAATGCAGTGGGTTATTCGCAGTTCATAAAGAGAGGTTGATTCTCGAAGCTCATGTGTCACTACGATGACGTTTGTCCTGATGTATTTGAATGACTTAGGTTGTGCCAGCAAGGTAGCTCAGGCTCAAAGCACCTGCTGCCAAGCTCAATAGCCTGAGCTCAATCCCCAAGGCCAGTATGGTGGAAGGAGAAACTGGCTGGTGGGTTGTCCTCTGACCTCCGCTTGTTTGCCATGGTATGAGTGTACACACACACACACACACCACAATGAAATGCACACCCACACACAAAATAAATGTTTACTTTTGGATTTTAAGATTGATTTCACAGCACCTCGATTGTCACCTAGATAACTGAAACTAGGAAACACTGTATCCCTGAGTCCAGATTAAAACACCAACTTGGTTCGGGAAGAGGGTACATTTTTCCTGGGGGCTGGGGGGTGGGGTGCTGTTGTTTTCTTAATTCATTTTTTTATTAGTGTGTGTGTTTGTGTGGGCAAGATCATGCCAAGGCCCGCCTGTCCAGGTAGGAGGATGGTAAGTGGATCCAGTTCTCCTTCCACCATGTGGGTTCTGGGACTCGAACTTAAGTCATAAGGCTTGCTTGGCATCAGGCATACTTCCCTTTGAGTCATTTCTCTGGCCCTAAAGTTCTATCTTTTGCACTTTAGTGGGAGATGTCTGGAGTCTGAGGACATCACTGAGTGTGTTTCTTATAAAGACATTTTTTACTTTCCTTGCATTTTATCTTTGTTTACGTTTGTGTGTGTGTGTGTGTGTGTGTGCGCACGCGCGCCACAGCACATATGTGATGTCAGAGGACAGTGCAGGAGCTGGCTTTCTTCCATCATGTGGGTTCCAGGGTTCAAATTTAGACTGTCAGGCTTAGCAGCAGGCACCCCTGTCTGCTGAGGCAACCCACCAGCACCTTTTCACTTTCCTTTTAAAGGAACCTATGAGGAATGCTGGAAATTATATCTGCCAGGTCACTTGCCTGTTTATCTCTGTGGTCTCTACCCCGTAGCAATGTTTCTGTCTAGCAAGAACTAAAGGCAATGGGAAAAGATCTCCAAAAAAAGAAAAGGAAAGTGAGAAAGAAAAACATTAGACCAGGATAACCTCTAAGGAGCAGAGTCAGTACATCCTGTTATGTGAGACTCTTACTGCATAAAATCTAAATTTGCCATAATAATTAAGATTCTTGCTCAATGTATTAAAGTTCCCCAGGGAAACAAGCCCAATAGGACACATAGAAACAGAAGAGAGGGGGCTGGAGAGATGACTCAGGGGTTAAGAGCACTGACTGCTCTTCCAGAGGTCCTGAGTTCAAGATAACTTACAGTTATCTGCAATGTAATCCAGTGCCCTCTTCTGGTGTGTCTGAAGACAGCAACAGCATACTCACATACAAAAAATAAATAAATGATAAGTCCAGAGTGAGAGAGAGAGAGAATGAGTCACCCATTGGCTTAGTGGCCAATGGCATACACTCTTCTTGCCAATGACATGAAGTTTGTTCCCAGCACTAGTGTTGGGCAGCCCATAACTGCCTGTAAACACCAGCTCTAAGGGGTCAGATATCTCTGGCTTTTGCATGCACCTGTACTCATGTGAACATACATAATTTAAAAAAAATAAAAACTTAATAATAATCATTTGCCATATGGATTGGATCACGCTATTACAAGGACTGGGGGGAAACATAGCATGCTATCTTCAATCTGGAGACTCAGGACAGCAATGTAATCCAGTCCAGATTGAAAAAGGCTAAATAGTCAGTGGTGCACACTCAGTTCAAGGAGTTTAGAACCCAGAAACTGGGCAAGGCACCTGGGTAAGTCCCAGCGTCTGAAACCATAAACTACGATGTTCCAAGACAGGTCAGCTCAAGGAAAGAACAAATTGGCCTTTTTCACATTTTTTAAGTGGTCCCTCAATGGATTAGTTAGTACCTGCCCACAGTGACAAGGGTAAGTCTTCATTTACTGACTCAGTTTCCAATCTTTTCTAGAAATACCCTCACACACACCCCCCCCAAAAAGTAAAACTAAAAAAGGTTTCATTCACTAAAAAAGGTTTCATTCACTAAAAAAGGTTTCATTCACTAGCTATCTGTTACACCCTGTTGCCTCAGAAGAAGAAAGAACAAAGGCTGCATGCTGCCTCGTGTGTTTTTACATCCCTTCCCATTATCATTTACAGGCCCAGCAATTGTTGTTGTTGTTGAGACAGGGTCTTTACATAGCTCAGGCTGTACGAGTCTACTGTGTAGACCAGGTTAGCTTTGAACTGATAAAAGATCCCCCTGCCTCTGCCTTCTGAATGCTGAGATTAATGGTTTATACCACCCTGCTGGCCCAAGAATTTCTGTTAGATAAATGAGGAATTGGAAATACAAACAGCTGACAACTATGGTTGACTTCAAAGGGGAATTTCTGTTGTTATTTCTTACAGCTTTATAGAGGATGGAAAAGTAAAAATATTTCAGATGGTAATGTTACAGCAGTCAGGCAGCTTGGTGCTCTGTAACTGCCTTCTGACAAACCTCCCGTCAAAGCACCTTGTTCAACTAGACCCTCTCCGCAATGAGTAGGTTTATCTTCATAGGTTTATCTTTTTAGTCCATGATAAAGTTATCAGAGTATTGCCAGAAAATGTGCTAGAGAATTCTAAAGTGTGATTCCCACCATAATTCTCTCCTACCCCCCCAAAACTCTTCCCCATGCACACCACAAGTGTGGTTATCACAAAACAACTCCCAGTGCTATTGGGTTCTTGCTGTCTATTGCGCACTGTGCTGAATGTCTTGGGCTGAGAGTGTATGTTAGCAACCATCACTTATATAAATTATATAAAGGAAACATTTAGTTTTATACTGTTTTGAGGGTTAAGTCCATGATTGGTTGGGCCATTTGCTTTTCTACCTACCTCAGGGCAGTGCATCCAGACAGGACAAAACTGGTTACTACGTGGTGGTCAGCCAGCCAGAGGAAAAGTTGAGGATATGGGATGCCAGTCACCTCCATGGACATACCCCTTAATGGCCACAATGTGTTCCACTAGGTCCCAACTCAGTGTTTCTGCTACCTCCCAAGCAGTACCATGCTGGGCAGGCACCAAGCCTTTATTACATGCACCTGGGGTGAACATTCAAGATCCAACATATATCACATAATTTTTCCAGGGAAGATCCCCAAACCAGGTCAATGAGCATCATTCAGGAGCCCATTTGGATCACAGTGTTCTGCCAAACCTCAGATCTACTGAATCCAAACACTAGCAGATGAACTCAGCAACCTGCATTTCAGCACCTTTCCAGGTGACTCAGACACGCACTGGTACTGAAAACCATGCTTGACACACTTTCTTCATTTAATCTTTATAAGCCAGTAAAATAGACAATGCAGTGTTATCAACCTCATATGACTAAGGTTGATGGTGAGCTAGCTGTCAGAGGTTGAGAAATATAACCAATGTAGTTCAGCTAATGATGGTAGAGACAGGATTTCAACGCAGCTTCTAAGGGATCGAA
>JADRCH010000111.1:1396176-1474442 GCA_019843965.1 Rhynchomys soricoides
CACTGGGAGTTAAGTATATTTTGATTCAATATTACATTTAATATTTCTATCAACCCTATAAGATAGGAGTTCTCAATTCCACTCTTTAAAGTGAGAAACTTTAAATAAGCAGTGTGTCCAAAGCCACATGATTATGCTTAATTTCAGGTTTCTCCCCACTGGGAGCCCGAGGTAAGCCTTGACCAGCAAGCCTCAGGCAGTGGTCTGTCAGACCTGCTGGTTCACAGTCTTCTCCTCTGTGCTCCATTGTATTCCCGAGCCTTCCATTCCTCCTCTGCCCCTTCCTGCTCCGCCTGTTCTTCCTACTTATTTCTGTATTCCTGTAGTTATTCCCTAAAGCTTGTGCATATGACATAGACCTTAGCTTTTGTCTCCAGTCAAGTGGCCTGTGTCTGTTGTGAGTTATCAGAAATGATTGTACCATGCGGCAGTTCTGTCTCGTCTCTTCATTATGAGGACTCTGCGCTGTCATTAACTATGTGTTATCCCCCTGTGATCATTCTTTTTTCATTCTGTAAATTCGGTGGCTCTTATGAAAATTTTTGCACGGGAAGAGTCAGTTCCTCCCTGAGATGGATCTGAAAACACATTGCCTATCATTAGCAATTAGGATTTTCCAACACCAGGGGCACAACACCTGGGAGGCCTCACTGCCAATCATTTTAAGTCCTTCTATGTTAACTTTCAGCAATTCTGTTCTGTTGTCTATGTGGGCATTGCTTCTTTCTCTAGGAAGTAGTCCGGGGGTTCACTGCATTACAAATGTATCCTCAGATATGCAGTTCAACACTGTGATCATGTTTATGATGGGTCTACCTTGTGACAGCAAATGCAGTACACTTATTATTTAGCAAAAGACATATAGAGATGCAAGCTAGCAAATGCTGGATAAGCTGGGCGAGCAATTAACATGGGTATTCAGGGGAAAGATAGTACAGATAAGGGATAGCAGAAAGGACTTTTAAAAAAATATATGTTCATTATATTTTATGTGTGGATGTCCATGTATGTATGTGTCCACCATATTCATGCTTGATGATCACAGGAATCAGAAGGGGGCATCAGATCCCTGAAATTGGAGTTATAAATGGTTGTGAACCACCATGTGGGTGCTGAGAATCCAGCCCAGATGCTCTACAAGAGCGAGTACTGTCAACTGCTAAGCCATCTTTTCAGCAGGTTTCTATATTCTCAGTACATCATGACTGGGATTATAGTCCCCCAGAAGTTTCAGAACAAAAACATACCCAAACCATGCAAGATGTCACACTCAGTGGTCCTCATATAAATGAAAATACTTACTATCTAATGTAACTGTGTTGGCTCTGTAGAATACACTCTTTCCTATGACCTCCCCATCCTGACCCACATATAAATCAGGTCTACAGTAATCATTTTCAGAATGGCAGATGATGTAATTTATGGTTCTATTTTGAACTCCAATTTAACAGATTTCCCTTTGTTGAGTAATATTTAAAAATACAAGTTCTTCCTTGAAAGAAAGCCAAGTTCTGCTTTATGTACATGGGTACTGTGATGAAGAAACATCGTGTGCTGGCTCTTACTGCTTGGTCTCACCACACTAGCGTGTCCCACAGGAAAGCCCTGCGTGACCACTGTCAATTCAAATAAATGGATTGTCCTGAGACTTCCATGGATTTTCAAAAACTGCCCCCATAAAAGGAGGTTATGTGATGATTTTTTAAGTCAAACTTCGTGAATTATCTAGACATGGTTATGGGAGCTAGCCATGGGGAAAGAAATGTTCCTGTCATGGATAGTCAATGGGCAAGAAATATCCTCCTCCAAAGCATTCTTCCAGAAGGAAATGTACTGGAAGAGGAGCTAAGTACTCATGAACATACAAGACAACTGAGTTGTTTCAGGGTAGTTTCCTCTCTGGGTCTTCACAGAGGGAAAAAAAATAGTGAATAGTGAGTTTCTGAAAGTTGCTGGCTCTTTGGCAGGTCCTTCATTGTTAGATCTGCCCTGTTTGCTTGCTGGTCTTTGTTCATCTTCAGTCCTCAGCTGCAAGCTCAGTTCCAAGACAATTCCCTGATATGTGTACCTCAACATGTATGCAGAACGTTATGAACATTTTTTTATTTTTTTTGCCCCTGACTTACTTCTCTGCCCCACAGCTAAGATGATGCCAGACCCAGCTACTGCCCCTGATTTTTTTTACCCACTGCTTTCTTTAACCACCAAACTAAACAAATATATCCCCAAGGCTGAGTAACCCTTCTAGCTGAGTACTTTATAACTCACACATTGCCACCTGTCACCAAGGGAAATTCTTTCCTGACATTTTTGTAACCTCTTCTGCAGGTTACCCCAAGCTCCAAGGGAAAAGGCCCAATAGAGATCTCCAATTTAGGATCTGTCTGTCTGTCTATCTATCTATCTATCTATCTATCTATCTATCCATCTATCTACTCTTGTCAGCTGCTAGGGAAAGCCCCTTTGATGAAGATTGGCTAGGCACTGATCTGTGAGTATAGCAGAGTAGCATAAGGAATCACTTTATTGATTATTTTTTTATCCTAGGACTCTGAGCTAGGTTCTGTTTCCAGGTCATTCAGGCAGTGTCAGGCTTGGGCTCCCTTTTGTGGTATGGACCTCAGAGCAGTCATTGGTTGGTCACTCCCATGAGTTCTACAGGAGGCATTTTCTTAATTGAAGTTCCTTCCTCCTCTCAAATAACTTTAGCTTGTGTCAAGTTGACATAAAACTATCCAGCACAATGAGTCTGTTCTAGCCAGTAGCCAAGAGACTTAAAAGTGGTGAGCAACCTTCCAAGTCTTATCTCATTTAAAAGAAACTGTTCATCTTTTCCTCCCTTCCTGGAGCAGCACATTTGACTCACTCAGAAGGCAAAGATGGAAAGAGTCAACCCTGAAGCCTGGGTACCCAGACTCAGTAAGCTCTGCTGCCTGCCTGCCTGGCTTACCCACCACACTTGCCCTGCTATATGATTAATAACCTTTGTCTCATTTAAGCTGCTTCCTCTTGGCCTCTCTAGGTTACTGTATGCTAGGCACTAACCATGCTAGCATCTTGCCTAATAGCTCCTCTACAGCTTGCTTTATTTAACCTTGTGCAGGTTACACTTGCGTGCTAAGGTAGAAGCCTAGCAACTATGAACCCTAGACCAGAAGTACTAAGGTCTCCTGGGCACTTACTTGTTAGCTATGTAAATCCAGTCTCTACTTCATAGCTGCTGAATGAGAAACTGGAAATGACGCTTAGCTACAAGTTTTTAACTTGAGGTGAAATGGGTGTATAGCCATTTAAGAGCCACTGTGCTCAGGATGAAACCTTAAAAATTTTAATAAAAACCAGTCCCTGTCTTCAACATGTTTGCATTGGTGAGAGTTAATCAGTCATAAAAATACTTGTTATCTTGGATCTCTGTTATTTCCTGTCTTTTCCTTTTTAAATAATCAGATTCACTCAGAAAAAAATATATGTTGAATTGTTTTTGTTTGTAGAACTGATTACAGAAATCTCAAAACCTAAGGTCATTTGAGTGTATACAGATCATAAAGGGGGAAATAATTAGTTACAGTTGTGGATAAAGTGAACAGACTCTTGATCCCCAATGCTGAAATTAATGAAGAGTTCCTGAAGCCAAGAGAGACAAATAAGAAAAGGTAGTTATTTACACAGTGGGTAATAAAATTACAGTACTTATTAGCCTGTAAAGGGTTATATGGTCTAGAAATAAAAACAGTTGAGCATGGATTAAATTTATGAGTGAGAAAGTCATAAAACTGTATTAAGCACAAGTTTGGAATGCTTGCATGATTTCTGAAAGTAACTGGCATGAACACCGCGGAAGGAAGGTTCCATAACATTCAGTGCTCAGAACGCTAGACCCTACTAGATCAATGAGGGACAGGTGATGTACTGGTGGGCAGACAAGATAAGATAAGACTCCTGTGCTGAGCATATTTCATCTAAAAACTTCACATTTTAGATATGATGGAGGATTTAATGGACAGTATATAGTAGATGCCATTCATAAAACAGTTTTTAGAATAAAGTTAATGTGTTATCATTTTTATTAATGAGACACAACTAGACTATTGAAAGCATTATATAATTCTGTTTTTGTTTGGATATCTGTACACCCAAAAGTTTAGGTTGGTCACATTGTACTGTGGGACAAATGTGTGAAAGGTAGAATGTGAATGGAGGTCTTCTAGTCATTGGAAGCATGTCCTTGAAGGGGAGGGATTGTAACCCCAGTCCCTTTTTCCTTCTCTGTTTTTGTGTCCCAGCCATGATGAGGTGAGCAGGTTTTCTCCATACTTCTACCATGATGGACTGGCCATAGACCTAACCCTGACCATGGGCTGAAATTTGCAAAGCTGTGAGCCAAAATAAACCTTTCCTCTTTATTTATTGATTATATAGGATGTTTTCTTACTGCAACAGAAAAACTGACAAACTCACCAGCCAATAAAACGTTTCTGTTGCTAGACAGGGCATAATCCTTTCCTGTCTTCAGCGCAGGAGCATTATACTGTGAACGGAGTAACGGGCAGATGAGACGTTCAGTGAAGAGCAGCTGGAGAGACGGCTCAGTGCAGAAGGAGTGTTCTGGGCATCAAGAGCTAGCTAAGTGGGGGACATTCTGTGGAGCTAGCTGTGATAATGATGAGGTGGAAGAAAGCGCTGCCTGGTGTCCTTCTGAACTACACGTAAGTTAGAGTCTACCTCCACCATTGAGAGCTCCAAACTTACTCTACATGTCGGCCATTTAGTGCTATGAATCACTTTACCCCCGACTTGTATGTTTTGAGAATTCTGTGGTGTCATTAAACTACTATCCGTTCTGGTAAAACTGGGTTGCCTTCCCTCCTTTCTCTACTTCTTTTTCTTTTCAAGAACCTCCTCTAAGTTCTTCGCCAAAATATTGTTAATTACGATCTCTATTCCAAATAATTTGAAATCAAAAGTATTCCGGAGCCTGGAGGCAAGTGAGATTTTTATTGCATTTTTATGGAGAGTAAAGTTGAGTGTGGTGGGTTGACTAGAGAGGGGCTCCTCTGTGAGGCTCGGCTGACTAGAGAGGGGCTCCTCTGTGAGGCTCGGCTGACTAGAGAGGGGCTCCTCTGTGAGGCTCGGCTGACTAGAGAGGGGCTCCTCTGTGAGGCTTGGCTGACTAGAGAGGAGCTCCTCTGTGAGGCTCTAGCCTGCCCTCCCATTCCACTCCAGCAAGCACTGGTCTTACAAGAATAACATCTCTGATGTGCTTCCATTTGCTGGCCAGGACCAACTGGCCCTGGGCACTGCCAGGCAAATTAATTCCTTCCTGATCCTCAAAAACCACCCACAAGAGGCCAGGTGTGGCTTCCAGAGAGCTCTGCCTTTCTTCTCATAACTTTCAAATGCGTTCCTGTTATTTGGTTTTCTCGTTTATACAACGTATCAGAAGCACTATCCCCTTCTTATAGATAATCATTCCCTGATTACAATGTTGCCAACTAGCCTGTTTATTATAGCTAAAGTTTGCACTACATGTTACCATTCTTTTTGCCCCTTTTATATGTACTTAATTGTAAGTACATTTGGGAATAAATCATTGCAAAAAAAGTGTCACTTTCTTTTTGATTGTTGCTTTTGTTTGTTAGATCATTCTAGTATGAGGCACACTAGTGCACATAGAATAGATGCAAAAGTGAGGCTTATTGATTGAAAATAACCCTGGCTGGAGAGAGGTTAGAGGTTGTCAATGCAAATGATTTCAAGGAGCAGACAAGTGTGCAAATGCATTACATCATTTTACAGATGTTTATTCAGTGCCTGCTGTGTATGCTGGCCACTATACTAGGCACTGGCTGTACAGCAATGAACAAAAGGAGAAAATTCTTACCCTTTTACTGAGACTATCCAGGGGAAACTGACCCTCTGAAGAGATTATTACATTTAAAATGAGTCTGCTGTGTTAGGGCTGGAGAGATAGGTCACCAATTAAGAGCACTGGTTGCTCTACTAGGGGACCTGGATTTGATTCACAGAACCCACATGGCAGCTAACAACTCCATTTATAACTCCAGTTCCAGAAAATCTAATACCCTGTTCTGGCCTTCAAGGGCACCAAGCACACACCTGGTGTACAAACATAAATGCAAGCAAAATACTCATACACATAAAATATATATTTAAATATATATAAATATAAATTATATGTGTGTGTGTGTGTGTGCATGCCTAAAAACTCAGTCTGTTAGCGTGCACTGCAAACAAATCCAATTGGTATCTTCATAAGAAGAGTTTTTAAAAAGTAGGATGCCTACCTGGGGATACATCCCATATACAGCCACCAAACCCAGATGTTATTGTGATCGCTGGGAAGTGCTTGCTGATAGAAGCATGATAAGCTGTCTTCAGAGAGGCTCAGGCAGAGCCTGACAAATACAGAGGTGGATGCTTGAAGCCAACTGTTGGACAGCATGGGGTCCCAGATGGAGGAGTTGGAGAAGGGACTGAAGGAGCTGAGGGGGTTTGCAGCCCCATGGAGGGAGCAACAGTGGCAACTGGCCTGACCCCTAGATGCTCTTGGAGACTGGATCACCAACCAAAGAATACACCTGGAGGGACCCATGGTGCTGGCCACATATGTGGCAGAGGGGGGCCTTGTTGGCCATCAGTGGGAGGAGAAACCCTTGGGCCTGAGGGTGTTAGAGGCCCCAGTATAGGAGAATGCCAGGGAGGGAAGAAGAGAGTGGGTGGGTAGGTGGATGGGGGAGCACCCTTATAGAGGCAGGGAGAGGGGTGATGGGATAGGGGGTTTCTAAAGGGGAAAACATTTGAAATGTAAATAAAGTAAATAAAAAAAAACCCTAGAATAAAAAAGAAAGAAAGAAAAAGTAGGATGCCCAGAGAGTCACCAGGAATGTGCACATGGAAAGGGGACGCCCAGAGAGTCACCAGGAATGTGCACATGGAAAAGCGACACCCAGAGAGTCACCAGGAATGTGCACATGGAAAGGGGGAACATGAGAACACTGGCAAAAGACATCCTTAGAGAAAGCCAGACCTGCCTATACCTTAACCTGAAACTTAGCCTCCACAGCTATAAGAGACAATGCCAGCCAAATCACCCAGCCTATATTGTTTCGTTATGGCACCCCTGGCAAACTAATAGAGAGTGCTTTTTAAAAATAAAATAGAATAAAATAGAGCTGCAAATAAAGTGACTCAAACCGTATTCTGCCATTAGCCATAGTCTTTCTCGGTCATCATCAGCTTCCTCCTGCTATAGATGGAAACAAATACAAAGACCCATACCTGGACAATGTGCAGAGAGTGAGAGACCCTGGAACACTCAGTCTTTAATGGAATGTCTCCATCAAATTCCTTCCTCAGGAGAGGCCCTTGGGCCTGAGGGTGTTAGATCCCCCAGTATAGGAGAATGTCAAGGAGGGAAGAGGAGAGTGGCTGGGGGGTGGGGTGGGGAGGTGGGTTGGAGAATATCCCCATAGAGGCAGGAGGAGGGCGGAGGGAATGGGGAGGTTCCAAAGGGGAGATCTGGAAAGGGGGAAACATTTGAAATTTAAATAAAATATGAAAATAAAATAAATAAATAAATAAAATTCCTTCCTCAGGGCATAGGGAACTCTGCAGAAGAGGAGGTAGAAAAATTGTAAGAGCCAGGGGGAATGGAAAACACCAAGCATACAAGACCTTCTAGACACAACAGCACTGTCACACGTACAACTCACAGAGGTGATAGCGGTGCACAGAGCCTGCTCCGGTCTAAGCAAGATGGGATACTAGCACTGAGAGAGGACATGAACACAAGCCCCCATCCCTAACCGAGAAGCTGTCTTCAACAGATGAGCACTCACAAAGGAAAAATTAGTTCTCTCCCCTGGAGTCCCACTGGGTATACAAATCACACCTAGCAGTAGATGGTCAACACAAAATGAACTCATGAACTCGATAGTGTTTTTAGGACATTTATTGGATCAGTTGGTTTTGGTTTTTGTTTCATTTGACTCATGATGCCTTTTGTTTAACCTTACAGGTCTTTGCTTATAATATTACAGTTTGCACTTTTATGTTTTATAGGATTTCTGTGGGTGCAAATCTATGTTTCTTGTGCTTTTTCTTTGGCTCTTTTCTGTGTTTTCGTCTTTAGATGCCTGTTTGTTTTCTAATGAGAAAGAAAGAATCGGTGTAGATTTGGATAGGTAGAGAGCTGGGGAAGGGTCTGGGAGAAGTTGGAGGGAAACCATAATCAGAATGCATTGTATGGGAGGGGGGATTTATTTTGATTTTTTAAAAGGAAAAATGATAAAGATAGACTTGCAAATAGTGTTTTAAAATGTATGCGGAAGACTAAATGGTGAGAAGAGAGCAGTGTGATAATCTAGGAGAAAACCCAGCCAGCCAGAGGAACAGAAAGTTCAAAGGCTTTAAAGTGGCATACTTGCCACGGAGCAGGAAGGAATGCCTCTGGTCAGAAGAGTGCAGAAGAGAGGAGTGTGGTGGGAGATGGGGTCAGAAGAGAAACAGTGAGGCCATCAGAAGGAAGTCACCCTTGCTTCCGCTCGTCTTCTGCATAGTTGTCTACCCTAATATGGGAAGGCAGGAGGAAACGGTGAAGACACTGAAGAAAATTTGGGAAGCAAAAACAGTAATTAAATTGAAGGAGTCTGAACTGAAACTTCCTTAGCCCTGGACCACTACTGCCCATCTCCCAGGGTAACCGACATCCATGAGGATGCTGCATGATAAATTTCACTTACTATGCTCCCTCCTTTTCCCCACCCCTGAGACAGGGTTTCTCTGTGTAGCCCTGGCTATCCTGGAGCTTGCTCTGTAAACCAGGTTGGCCTTGAACTCAGAAATCTGCCTGCCTCTGCCTCCTGAGTGCTGAGATTAAAGGTGTGGCCCCTACCACCCAACAATACCTCCCATTTTAAGCTGAGTCTTATCTTTACAATTTTCCACCATGACCAGTTGTCCAATAATATGCAAGAAGTTTATAATAAGGGTATGACCATTGAGTCTCTTGTCTCTGTATTACAGTTTAGTGGGGAAGAAAAACTTCACGTCATTAAAGGAAACCAGTTTCCCACTATCCAGCGTACTAAATCTTGCTTTGAAGAACAAGCTATGCTGGACAGTGATGGCACATGCCTTTAATCCCAGCACTAGGGAGGCAGAGGTAGTCAGATCTCTGTGTGTTCAAGGCCAGCCTCGTCTACAGAGTAGGTTCCAGGACACTTGGGGCTACAAAAAGAAGTCCTCTCTTGAAAAACAAATAAACAACAACAAATAGCCCAAGAAATAAATCAGGTGGTGGTGGCGGCGGTGGCAGGGCATGCCTTTAATCCCAGCACTTGGGAGACAGAAGCAGGAGGCTCTCTCTGAGTTCCAGGCCAGTCAGCCAAGGCTACACAGAGAAACCCTGTCTTCTCTCTCTCTCTCTCTCTCTCTCTCTCTCTCTCTCTCTCTCTCTGTGTGTGTGTATGTGTGTGTTTTAAAAGTGTATGTATGTATGTATGTATGTATATTCTTTGGGAGCTCCTTTGCTTTGCTCTTCCCCAAAATTCCACAAGCAAATATTTAGTGAGTGTCACCTGTGTAGAGTAGGATACTGTGTATGTCATGTGGAAACCACAATAAACACAATGGATATGAAGACTAATCAGAAACCTTCACATCCCACTCTCTCCAGAAAAACAAAATTCCCTCTTATGTTCCTGTGTGGAGAATCCTAAACAAAAGGATTTTAAAAATTGTCAGTTAACTTTCCTTCCCCCTTCCTGAGGCTTCTTTTCAATCCTATTATAAAAGTACTGAGGGTACCCTGGTGGGGAAGGTACAAACGCCTTGAGCTTCTAATATGAAGAAATGAGTGAGACCTCCACTGTCTCTCAGCTCTCTTCTGCCCTGGGAGCCTGGTGACTCTCCCAGCTACAGGCTTCCTGTGCCTAAGAAGCCCTCAGCTGGTCTTTAGCAGACATGATGACGTAAAGGAAAATGAATCCGGTCCCTTCATCTTTCTCCTCTTTCTACAGCATGAAGTTAGGGGCCCGCAGAGGATCTAATATCAAAAGGAAGAGGGCAGTGCCACTACTTGGAGAGAGAAAAAAATAATTACCAAATTTCCTGAATAGTAAACAGCTTTAAAAAAAAAAAAAGGCAGAAGAAAAAGCTCCAGCCTTTGATAACTTGGCCCTGTCTGCTTGTGAATACCTTAAGGGTTATATCATCAGACCGACTCCAGCGACCCGTGCTATTGTTTCGAAAAGAGGAAACCGGGAAGAAGGTGAAGGAGAAAAAGTAACTGGGAGGGGGAACGCTGCTTCTTGGGGAGGAGTTTGATTTTGAAAGTGCAGTTTAAAAGGCTAATGGTAGAAAGGCTGAAAGACAAATTGGACAAATTATCCGAGTCTTCGATCAGCGAGTTTCTGGAGCCGTTCCTCCTTTCTTGTGGAATTAATGAAAACGTGTGGATTCAATGAATGTCCAGCTAAGATGCCATTAGCTACAAAGATAAGCCCGAAGTAACCCGCCTATGTCATTCTGAAAACAATCACTTGGGGGCAGTCTTGTGACTGTTAAATTTCCTGTGTTGCTACGGTAGATTCGGCTACTTTTTCTTCTCCTTGTAATCGCTTTCTTTACCTGAGAATGATGGGGAAGGGGGGAAGGGCAAAGGGGAAGGCAACTTAGGAAGTAAACTTTACACGCTACTACGTCAGCCAGGTGATGTCACGAGAATTCTGGGACCGCTGAACAATCACTACAATTTTCCTTTGCGTCTTGGAAACGGATATTTTCCAAAGCTGAGGAGGCCGGCACTGAGGGACAACAGCACGAACACCGCTGTTGTACCTGCATTGCATCACGGTGCACACGAGCCAGGGTTTCCCTGCCCTGCGATAGGAGTCAAGGCTGTGACCCTTGTGAACTAGTTAGAAGAGTGGAGCAAAGTTAGGGGGCTGCTTAGTAACTCCTCAAAGTCTAGCTGCGGCCACAGAGGTGGTTTCCCAGGCTGAATCTGAGCATCCTGGCCTCTCGGGCATTCCTGACCTGCCGCAGGCTGTTCAGCCTGCCAGGGCCTGGCTCTCTTCTTTTCAGGACCAGGCGGCCAGTGGTGGTAGTGTGAGGAGTGCTGTGGTGAAGCTGAGCCTAGCTCTTCGATCACACACCTCAAAACAATCCAAGTCAGGACAGTATCTGTACCTTTCGTCCTGATTTTGTTTCACATTCAAAGCGGCTAATGGCTTGGATCTTCGTAAACCACAAGATTAAAATCCACCGAAAAGAAGCAAGATGTGGCTTCTCCCACACCCATGAATTGGGAGCGCTGGCCCAGAACCCCCAGAACCCCAAGACTAGAGAGAATTTGCTTGCTTGTGGACTTGGGTCCAAGCAAGCAAACAGCCACATTCTCGCTTCCCAAAACGGTGGTGGAGATTCTCCAGGCGCTGGGGTCTGAGGAAGCTTCCCGGTGTTCTCCCACAGACCTACCAGGCAAAATAAAATACACCCTCAAAAGTCAGGAAAATGGGAAAGGTCGGGATTAGAACACAGCTCTGCCGCTGGCCTGGTCTCAGACTTCAGCGTCAGGGAAGCCACCTCCAGCCTGCAGTCTAGATGAGGTCCTCGCAGCGACACCTGAGACCACAACTCCGAGGTCCAAGGAAATCGAAAAGCTCAGCCTTCACTCAGACCCTTGTGCTGTAAGGGTTAGGCCCTTCTAGAAGGCAGGCAATTGTCTCGCAAATTCTGAGGGGAGTGTAATGAAAAGAAATAGTTAACGTTCAATGTGACATTTGTCCCCTCCAGAAAACGGAGAAGCACGCAAGAGACTCAGCCCCTCTTCATCTGTAAACAGCTGAACAAGGCAATGACTGGGGCTGCGGCTCAGGGCAGGCCTTTTTTTCTTTCTTTTTTTTTTTTTTGAGAAGCAGAGCACACCAACGGCCTCAAGGCCCCTGCCCTCCTTGAAGCACAAAGAATCGACGGGCGCCTCTGACCCGAAGGAGCCTGGGAACTCAGCCGCACGCGAAGCTTGATCAGGCTTCAGCAGGGCCAAACTAGAAATTCAGCCCGCAACATCTTGTTTCTCCCCTCTTTCACTCCCCACTGGAGCTCTGAGCAGCTGCCGCTCGCCTGGAACAAGGGCAGCTCCTTTCTGTTTGTGTCTGAATATGAAGGACTCTCCAGAGTTGCTCTGCTTTAGACGTCGTTGCGTTGGAGCCAAAGGCTGTGCTCTCCTGAGAGCCCAGCGGTGAGAGCAGAGCTCTCGGCTGTGCACAAGGCATCCTGGATTCTTTTGCGGTGGCACCAGGGCATTCCCGATTCCTAACTCGAAGCCACAGAAGTCTAGACTCCATTTCCTACCTAGGTCTAGCGTTCTGGGACAACCCACCTACTGGCCAGTATCTCTCACTGGCCAGTAGCTCTTGACCCTGCTCATGATCTCTGGCCAAGAAAGAAAAATGGAAGTTTGAGCTCTCTTTAAGTGGTAGATGCCTGGTTAAGTAACTTTAATGACCCGGACGCCGCAAAGGGTGTGAGCCTGTCCCACCTCTGCGGGTAGAAATGGTCCTAAATTAAGTAGGAAAGTAAGAGCTGGGCTTAGAAAAGGCTAACCTGCTTGATTCACCAAAAAGGCGAAAGAGAGTGCTTTCAGCTTGAGGGCGCAGAATGGTTTTCTCCAGAATGTATTTTCCTAGACATACCTTGGTTGAATGAACCATGAGAGGGTTGTGTGTGATTTAGAAGAGCCTCTGAATCTGTGGCAGCAAAGTCTTCAGTTAGCATGGCACAGTCCCTACTGCTTTCGCCTTAGGAGAACTGTATCTAGCACTCGGCTGGCACTCGCTGTGTTTGAACCAAACAGGAATCTAGGCAAAACCATCACTTTTGCCCGCCTTGCCTCTACCCACGGCCCACTATTCCAGTGGCAATGTTTTCCACTGTAGTTGTGACCGGCCACCTTTTTGCTTGGCCAGGATAGCAGAATTCAATGTCACAGCCTCGGAATATGCTTGAACTAGCAGATGCTTACACCAAAGCTTTTAAGGCCTCCCACGGAGCCATAAGACAATGGATCATTTGCTTTCCCAGGCTAGTGTCTGCCCTTCCTGATTATACGGTGATATAATAAATTCATAAGGCATGCAAAAATTAGTTTAGTTTTTTTTTCCCCCACAGACATAGTATTCCAGCATTCTGGAGGCTGAAGCAGGAGGTTGAAGAGTTCACGTAAGATCCTGTCTCAAAAATAAACTAGAAGAAAATAAAATTTTAAAAAGCAGGAAGGAAGACCTGAAAGAAAGGGACATAAAACCTACTGTTTGGTCAAGTAATACAGAATTTAACTAGAAAGAGTGAGTTCAGGAGATCTAGAATACAGTGTAACAACTGTAGCTTTAGTCCTGAAAAGTCTTAGGGAAGCTTCACCACAAAATAAGTATATACAGCAAAGTTACTTAAATTAAGCCATTTGTGACACATAAGTGCTTCAAATTACATACATAAACCCCACAAAATAACAAAAGTTATTTTTCCGATAACTTTTTGAAAGCTAAGAGACATTTTGTGTGTATTTGTGGCGTTTTTGAATTTGGGAAATGCTTGTCCCCCCCCCCTTTAAGTATAATTACACCCTGAGAGTAGATTTGCTGAGTTGTGTGTGTGTGTGTGTGTGTGTGTGCACGTTCCTGTATGCATACATGCTTATGAAGTGCTTAATTGTGGGAATAGCTCTTAGTCAATCTTTCCTTCTCTCTGTTATATATATTGAAAAAGAAAAAAATCAGTAATTTCTAGGTTTATTATTCCTAAGCTCCTTTGCACAATCCTGGAAGATCAGTCTTTAGGAATGGAAGGCATTCCTTTAGAGCGATTTATTTAAATGGCTTCTCAGCATTAACCTCAACTGTGGGACCTGAAGTTGGAACACAAAGCTGCTTCTTTTCTATTTCCACAACACTGGAGGAAAATTGTGAACTCTTAGGGTGTCAACAGTCTTCTTACTATTTTTCACAATGATCCAAAATATGAATAGCCTCAAATCTGAGCCCTATAATTCTGATAGTTTAGAGCTGTGAGTCTTAAAATCCCACAAGAGGCCAGCTTGCAATGTGCTCGCATGCTTGCTCTGCTCCACAGAGTAAAACTATGTCAGGGAGAACGTAGCAGAGAGCCCTTTTAGTGATAGGAATTTAATAGTTATTGAACAGAAGAAGCTATATGCATATTTATTCTCTGCAACCAGTTTAGAGTCATTAGACCCCTACCAAAGCCTGTCAACTGGTCAGGAAAGCTAATGACTTAAGTTATATTCCAACGTCCCTCCCAGGTCTCTCTCACTCACTCACTCACTCACTCATGTTTCTACAAAGGCTCTTCAGCTGATTCCATCCTGTACACACCCCCATATTCTAAAACACAGAGCTCTGGAGAGAATATACTGCATGGGCTTCATGGGCTTCACAAGCCTACCTACAGATGGGCAGGTTGAGTCTATTTGTCCCTGACCTCCTGACTCCATGCAGCTTTGCTGTGGTCAAAGTTCTCAAGAAAGCCCCGGGGCTCTCATTCCTGTGCCACCCTCCACCACCCTCCAGGAAGGTGAACCCTCCCCCCCACCCCACCCCCCGGCTGTAAACCTGGGGGAAACAGAGAAGGTCTTCGGATCTCTCCTAGACTATTTCTGGAAGGTGCGATGGGAAGGAAGAAAAAGCCAAGGTCTGTTCCTTGGAGCAGAATCAGCCTACTGCATCCAGGAAGACAGCAAAACAGCTATGCTGTCCTTCCTCTCTCCTCTGTCCTCTTCTCTCCAGCATCCCACCGTCCTAGCATTTGGGAAACCCAATCACTCTTGAAGGAAGCCTTCTTTAAGGGCTAGGGCCCAGAAAAAGTATTCTCGAAGCCAGAAGTACCAAGGGAAAGGTTGTAACCAGTGGACCAGTCTAGAATGCTCCAGACTCCATAATCCTGGAACTTACAAAGGACTATCCAATTATCCAACTATCTTCATCCAATGAGAAAAGGTAGTGGTCAGGACCCAGCTGTGTGGAAGGGTGGTAGAAGGGTTAAGAGGCCTCTGCTTCCCAACCCAAAGGATTAGCAGAATGTCAAGCGGTGATTGTCACTGCCACTCGCTCACTTCCACTTCGTTGCAGTTAGCTCTCTGGACCAAGTATTCCAGAAGCCCCTCTGGAAATATGCTTGGTCCAGAGAAACTCTCCTAATGAGTCTGGGAGCTGGAAATCTCTGCCTCTGGGCTTCCTCCTGCACCTGCCCCGCCCACATCAGAGGCTAAGACCTCGAGGAACATCAGGACCTGCTCCTGTTTTGCAATTTATAATGAAGGAGAGCGGTGACAACCCAAAGCTCCAGCATAGAGGCGGGAACCGCTGCAGGCTGTAACCTGCCTCCTCCTTCATGTACTCTCGGGGCTACTTTTCTCAACAGCCATTTTTTTAAAAAATGAAACCAAATCCCTACTCAACAGTGTTGAATCAGCTGCTCTTTCTACCTGGCCTACCCGATGTGATCTACAGCTTCCCCCCACCCCGATGGCTAACGATTACCTGGGGACAAATTAAGAAATTGAAAATGCTGAGCTTGAGAAGTCAAATTCCTTACACTATCTGGGGTCGTTAATCACGGAGCAGAACCAGCAAACAGGAAAGGGTCTGTGTCTGCGCAGTGTGCAGGTGGCAGGACTCGAAGGTAGATATGCACGCAGGCCATACAGTCTCGGAATGACACTCAAGCCCACAGTTGACAGCTTCTGGGAACCAATGAGCTGCCCTGCCCATCCCAATTTATAAATGAGGAATGTGTGCTCCTCGTCTGGAGACTTGTGTGAGATTTAGTCTTGACTCATGGTCCCAGAGAATCTGGTTTGCACTCTCACTAGTTCCAGAAGGAAGGTGGCCAGTTTCTCACTGGAGGTGTGATAAGAATAGTTTCAGATTCAGCGAGTCCCGAAGTACCTCTAAGAATGGGTTGAGGACAAGGACTTGTAGAAAGTCCTGTCCTAAGAAAAGTGAGACGCAGAAGATTTACAGATTGCGTGTGTGTGTGTGTGTGTGTGTGTGTGTGTGTGTGTGTGGTGTGGTGGTGGTGGTGGTGGTCTAGGGTGGTGGTAGCTGGCTTAGGGGTGAGCATCATGACAATTGAAACCTAGCTGGGAAACCTAAGGCTTGGGATCAGTTAGTTGCCTGACCAAGGGTCTTCCCTGGCAGACGCATTAGCCTATGGCGCCTGCCCGTAGACCACGACCTTTTGCACCTTTTGGTTCCCGGAGTCTAGACATCCTTCTCCTTCCTCCTGGGTCCATGACATGGGATTCTTGACCTGGATCCAACTTCCTAACCTCGTGTCAGTAGGTACTGAGAGGGTGCTTCTGCTGCATTCTGTGTGCCAGGACATCAGAGGGCTTCCAATCATAATCCTCACAGTATTGAGCAAAAAGACGTGCTCCCACCATCTCTTCTCAGCAGTCTTATATCTGTGGGGACAATTTGTTTAGTGACGCTCCAAAGACAATGGAAAGTTCCGGAGTTTTCCTGGACGTAGTGTTCAGGAGGCGGAGCCGGGACCCGCTGACGGCGGTTTCTCCGGCCCCGTACCCCCCCTCCGCCCCCTCAGCCACCGGGCAGCCGAAGGAGGCAGGCACCCAGCCTACTCCTGCCCCTCGGCCGGCCGGAGGACCTGCGGCTGCCTGGCCCACCACCTCTGCACCTGTCTGGCTGAGGTGAGATGCCCGGCATGGTGAGGGTGGTGTTCACCCGCCAGCTCCCAGATGCTGGGCTGCCAGAGGTCGATGACCTCCAGTGACGGGCGGGAGACGGGATTACAGCGGCGGGTAGATACACCACTGGAGTGGGAAGGCGAGGATATTTAAGTGACCCGGATGAAAGTCCTAACTTTGCAGATCAGAAACTTAGGACCAGTCAACAAAGTTAAAGAGACTTTGTTTTCCTTATTGAGAATAGCATACTGTTCCCTCCCACCCAAAGGGATGACATATCTCTCTGGTCTGAGGAAAGATCTGGTGGGCGGTTGAGGGGTTGTGGGATCCTGGGCATGAAAATAAGGAGCACTTTCGATTGTTTTAATCTGCCCTGTTTTAGTAGGAGGTGGGGAAAAAAAAACCAACAAAACAAAACTCTGAAATTTAAAACATAGAAGCGGCCCACTAGGGAGCCGTTCAGGTCAAGCTCACTGGGGCTGAGATAGCTCCCCGAGTCTTTCTGGGAAAGGATGCAACGCTCTGACAGAAACAAGGTCTAGCTCTGCGGCTTGGTCCCAAAACTTGCTAGGAACTTGGGGATGTAGCAGTACTAGAGCGCTCGTGCTCGGAGGCAGGTCTGCGGAAAGCATACTAGAGGAAGATCCCTCCTCTGTGTCCTTCGTCCCCGTTCCCCGGATAATTCACCATAGCAAAATCGAGAGGTGACCAACTTCTCCCGGGTCCTCAGCTCGATTTGCGGCCAGCTTATTCTGTCTCCCAAACTTGACTGTCTTGATAAGTGGCAACCCTTGCCCAGCACTGTCCGTGGCGTGCGGACTGGGGATGGAAGAAAGTACCCGTGCGGTCCCAGGGAAGTCTGGCCTCGCCCATCATTCGGGAGTAGTCTGTAGCTCAGACTGCCTGCTGGCTCACACGGAAACAAAACAGCCAGCGAGACTCTAGCTAATCTCAGCGGGGAACTGACCCGGGTGGTCCGAAAAGCGCGAATCCTAACCTGTTTCTCCCCCGTCCCTTGGGCGAAGCAGCTGGCTGTGCCTCGGAAAGCTAACGGAATCTCCGACAGCTAAATTTGCCCGGGCGTGGCGAGCTTGGGGATTTTTTTCGACTATTTATTGGAGTATTTGGTTAATGCCAGAGTCTGGGATCAGCCACCCCTCTTCCTCTCCCTCACCACGCCCCCTGCGCTCTCAATCTCCTGGGGAAGTGCAGGGGCCCCGGGGCTCTGAGCATAGAGGAGAAAGCATTAGGAGTTGGGGGAGACTTTTCTTCCTGTGCCCAGAACCAGCGCAGCGATTAGCTTATCTACTGCTCAGCCCACGAAGTTAGAAAGAAAGAAAATTTAAATACAATGGCCCAAACTCGCTGTACAGAATACTTTGAAGTCGGGCAATCATGGCCACCTTCCCCCAACCCCCGCCAATCTCGCTTATGTACCAGAAACATACTTTGATCCCTCAAAGCAGCAATTTATATCTCTTTAAAAAATTTTTTCTGTAAAAAAAAAAAAAATTGCTCTAAGAGGTAAAAATGCAATCCCGCGGGTGCAAGGCTGAGGACAGCTTTCAGGCCCAGGCCGAGTAGTGAGGGTTCAGGGCACCAGGCTCCTGTGTTCACCCGGGGTTGCCTGGCGCTTATTTCTCTTCTCCAGTGTTTTTTGATTCTCTTCTTTAGGAAGACAAGTTGGTGTCCTCTAGGCTTTATTTGTCTTTGACTATGAAATTCGGAGAAGGTGTGGAGGGGTCGGGCGGGGACCTTGAGGAAGGGCTAAAGCCGGGGCTCCAGTTCCCCAGGTGAATTGGAAACTGAGGAGACGCCCAGAAATAAAAGCCCTTTTCTCGGAGGGGAGGGGTTATGAAGGGCCGCTGTCAGTCAGTTCTCATCCAATTCCATTGCTGCCCAAAGTTAGACCGATGTGAAAGCGTTCTCTACACTTTGCTTAACAACCCCAAATTGGGTTAAAGATAAGGAGGGACGGACACATAAAACAACAAACACCACTGGCTTCCCTCCAGCACGTCTCACCAACCAAGCGCAGGTCAGGATCTCTCCTCTTTCTACTAGGCCAAAATGGCAAAACTTACCCGCTGCCAGGGTCGGCTTCCTAGCTGCCATTTCCCAGGGACCCTCGGCCTTTTCTTTCCCTGGATGCAGCACATCAAATGCTTGGGGAAGAAGAGCAAGAGGTCCACTCTACCGGTCCTTTAGTTGGCTCACAGGCGCAGCAGTCTTTCAGTGTTGGGAACCCTCCGTGGAGAGCTTTATTCAGGCTTCCGGTCTGGTTTGCTATATAGACATTCTGACATTTGGTGCGTTTCACGAACTCTTTCAGGACAGATTCACCCTAAATTTGTATTGTGCAAAGCTTCTTGGAAAGAATGGGTGGAGGTTGAAAATATGTATTTTATGTTGAGCTGGGGTCGTAACCCTAACTCGTTTACCTTTCTTTTACTTTGTTACCCTTTCTTTCTTCTTTTTCTTTTGTTCCCCTATTAAGATCCAATTCCCTCTACCGGTTCCTTGCTTTTGATTTTTCTCAAGCCTTCCTCAGTCCTAAAAGCCTGAAGTTCACCTTCTCCAGGTTGCCTTCGAGGAGGCTACTAAGGATCCTACTTACTCATACCGTTATACCCAGACAGGACTTACAGGAGACACTGGGGACAGTCAGTCAGCAAAGCCAAGTTGGGGATTTTAGTGTCCTCTGGAGCCCGGGGGCACCCTCCCAGGACACTTTTTTTTTTTTTTTGTCCCAGGAGTATGTGGGAGTTGAGCTTGCCATGATTCAGTGACATATTAAAATGCAGGCAAGTATGATGAAGGGAGCAAACAGAAGTTCCAGGCAGTAAGATGCAGAGGTGAGGTACATGAAACAACATGGCTGTTGAGGTGAGGAGACCTCCCATCCCATCGGGAACAGATAAGGATACCACAAGGTCAATGGTCAACACCAAGTTCCACCCTGGGACAGCATTACTTTTCCTTGACAAGAGGTGATGTTTTAATCCCGTTGAACAAAACTGGTTCTCTAGCGAAACAGGATTTGCAAATCAAAAGGAGGAAAAAAAATATGTCCCAACCAGTGAGGTTGCCAACACTCTACCAAGAAACCTAAAACGGGAGAAGGGGACTCTTCTTGCACCCTGTCTTCTTTTCTCTCCTCTGGCCCCCACCGGCAAAGTTGGTTGTAACAGAGTCCAAGCTGTCCCAGGGACTAGCTTCATTTCACTCACTGTTTCCCCGCCCTTGCTGGAGGCTAGAGGTGGAGGGAGGAGTAGGCTCTGGAACAGATAAAGGCCAGAAGTACTTAGATGCAGTAATGTAACCCCCCCCCCCCCAAAAAAAAAAATCAGCTATTGAAATCTCACAGCCCCAGAGACTGGGGAGAGACTACAGCATCCTTGAGCATGTTCCTGCCCAAATGTGTCACCCAAGATGAGCTGACTTTACCTGAGTCCCCGGGCAATCAAACCCCAGCCCCCACCTCTCTCTCTCCTTCCCTTGTTCCTCTCCCTCTCTCTTTCCCTCTCCCCCTGTCTCTTTCTGTCTTTCTCTGTGTGTCTCTGTCTCTGTTGCTCTCTCTTTCTCTCTCTCTCTCTCTCTCTCTCTCTCTCTCTCTCTCTCTCTTCCCTCTGATACCAAATTTGATTTCTGAGGCTTTGGATATTCAAATATAAATGATTGATACTTAGAAGAGCCAGAAGACTTCTTTTGGCTTCATTCATTCTTCTCTTCATTTGAATTTTAAGTGGATCTAGGTTGTAGGCATGTTTTTTCATGGTGTATGGACCATGGTTTTCAAGTTCAACCCTATATGTGTGTATCAGGGCCAGGATCAGGGAACAAGGGGGAGACACAGGTAGCACTGAAGGTCCCTCCAAGTCAGAAACAGCTCTCTGGTGGCCATAAAGTTTCAAACATAGCCTCTCTCCAAAGCTAGATGAGCAGATCTGTCTTCAAGAAGTATCCCCCTCTGACAGCATTGTCTGTCTGCTGGGTCTTGGGTACAGCCCTCACACTTCTGAGATGGACATATTCTTCAAGCTGAGGTGGGCCTTGGGAAGCGTTTCTGTTGCTTTCTACTCACCTGTCTCAGCTGCAAGTGTGTATATAGAATCCCCAAAAGTTGCTAATTAGTGGAATAGGGTGAGTGGAAGGCAGGGAATGATGGCTCTGAGGTAGGGTCATTAAAAAGTTATTGCTATGGGAATAAAAGTTTGCCCAAGCTCAGGCCCTAGTTACTGAGTTTGCCAAGAAGCCAAAAGCAAGCTTCTCAGCATGATCTTACTTGATGTGCCCAGCCTGAGAAGAGCGCTTTGGATTACCTTCCTGCAGGCAACCACTGGTACCTGCACAATGATACCCACTCCACCTAGCACCTGGCTGCACCTCCCATTGGGAAAAAGATGTGAAGTGAGCTCCTGCTTCTATGCTCCGCCTTAAAATAGATTCCGTGCTGAAACTGGGAAGGGCTCCAATGTGTATTTATAACTGGGCAGGCATTCTTCATCCCATATAAGACAGTCCCATCGGTGCCTCCCAATTTCCAGCCATTTTGCTTGGGTTTCTTGAAGGCATGGAGAACCTAGGTATGCAAGCTGCTTCCGTACACAGACAGGAAGAGAGGCTAGGGGTATATGGGGTTAAGAATTCTGGCTCTGGAGTGAGATTACCTGCACAAAGAGCTGTGAGATCCTTGCCAAGTTACATAACACAGTTTCCCCCTGTGTAAGATGTGGCTGGTAATACCAGTTCTTGGCTCATAGAAGTCAAAGTGGGTGGAGTGAGTTGGTCCATGTTAGGCACTTAGTACAGGATCCAAAAGGCTCAATAAACATTAGTTCTTTACAAGTGGTGCAGACCAGAAAGAAGAGACAGAGATGAGAGTGGGTGGAGAGAAAAGGCTGTGGAAA
Organism: Rhynchomys soricoides; assembly: GCA_019843965.1. Lineage (NCBI taxonomy): Eukaryota > Metazoa > Chordata > Mammalia > Rodentia > Muridae > Rhynchomys > Rhynchomys soricoides. The sequence continues at coordinate 1,417,834 of JADRCH010000111.1, forward strand.
TACACACTTCTTCTCTTTTCTGTCCTGGAATCCCCTATGCTATGCAGAATCTTTTCTTGTTATCTGGGTTGGGTTTGAACTTTCCAATAGTGAAGAAGCTGGGAGTAGTGATGACAGACAGCAATATGGTTCTGGACCACACAAGTGCCACCAACCCTTGCTTCCAAGAGTCATTCATCTTCCTAATCAATTGGTAGACACCATTGGGAATTAGGAACATGAATTCATGTTCCATTTGGAGAAGGTCTTCACCTGTCTGGACCAGTCGGTTGTCCATATGAAGACCATGGGAAGAATGTGACCTGAGGAAAAAGTACCTGGTTAGGGATAGACATCCTTCCTCACTCCTGGATGCCTTGAGTATTTGGCTGTGGGCTAGAAACCAAAGCCTTTCATTGAAGAGATGGTTTTAGCTCACCCTTTTCTCATCTCATGGTGGCATTGGTGCCTCCCCATAGATACCCACATACATGTGCCTACTCTGAAAGGCTGACCAGGTTATAAAAGCAAATCCCAGCTATTTTAAATGGGGGGGGGAGGGGATGGAAAACTAGACTTCCAGCACTAGTAATCTACCCACTGTGTGTATAACCAGGGATGCTATGCATAGAACGGTGAATTCCTTGCCGCCTTCTTTGATTTGGTTTTGAGGCCACAAAGTAACTCATGAATTCTAGACAAAATGAGAGCTCCCTGTGACTTAGTTTATACCTTAACTAGCTCCTGCAAACTCCACCTGGCTATAAAAGCAACAGAAGCAGAACTCCAGCCATGCTGGTTTCACTGACCTTGACAGGTGAGATGATCTAATCTCCCAGCCCCTCTCCAGCAGCTGCACAGTTGTCCACTATGGAGAATTCTTATTCACTCTTGAATAATAGCTCATTATCTGATGGCAAGGGAAGACAGAAAGTTCTCAAGACCTTAAGAGTCTATCAGCCAGTTTTTGTGGGTGGGGTACACCCCCAACTATTCCACAGAGAACATTTTGCTCCTAGGTAGACATTTTATTGATGACAAAATCTAAGCACTTTCTGGCGTGGGGTGCAGGGTGTGTGTCCACCAATACATCAACATGTTAATGTCTCAAAGTGTGTGTTCACATTTAGCTGCTGATCTTTGAGCTCCAATAAGTTTTAATACTAGATGTACTAGCTGTGCCTTGGGTTGCTTCATTTCTGACTATTTCACTCTCACCCAAGAAACCTGGGACACTATCCTTTTGTCTCAAATTTTCTATAGAGCAAGAGTGCAGAGACTGGCACCACTTCCTCCTCCTCCTCCTCCTCCTCCTCCTCCTCCTCCTCCTCTTCCTCCTCCTCCTCTTTTTTCTCTTCTTCCTGTTCCTCCTCCATTTTTTTGTTTTGTTTATTTTTGGTTTTTTGAGACTGGGGTTCTCTAGGTAGTAGATCTGGCTGTCCTGGACTGGATTTTTTGACCAGGCTGGCTTTGAACTCACAGAGATCTGCCTGCCTCTGCTTCCCAAGTGCTGGGATTAAAAGCCTGTGCCACCTGCACACAAGCAGAGCCTGACACTTTTTTTATCTTTTCATCCAATAAGCCTTTAGATGTCTCATCCTCTTCATAGAAATGAAAAAAAAAAAAAGGAAGAAGGAAAGAAAAGAAAAGAAAGGAGGGAGGAAGAGAAGGAGGGAGGTGGGGAAGGAAGGACCTAAAGGGAACTGTTTAACTAAGCACCTGCAAAACCTCCAGCCAGAAGATGAAGATACCTTTAGGAAGTGAACTTAGAAGAGCTAGGAATCCTGTGACTGGAAAGAACCCCCAAAGAACTTTCTACCTCAGATGTGTCTGGCTCCTGGATTTGGCTTTTCTGGCCCCAGGCCTGCTGGCTTAAGCGAGAACCTACCCCAGGTAATTGAAGGCAAGCTCTCAGCTGGTCCTCCAGTCTCGCCTGCTTGTGCTTCCCAGTCCTTAGTAGGATTCTTGGGACTTTGCCCAAAGCTAGAGCCTGCCCTAGGCAATTGGTGACTCTCACAAGGAGTGAGCCCTGGAAGCAGAATGCTTATTTCTTCTGTTTGTCACCTTCCATTGAAACTGAAGGTGTCCCAAGCAGGAGAAAGAGAAGGGGCCAAAAGACAACAACATGGATTAAGCTTTAGATTATGGAGAGCCTTGGCTGAGGTTTGGGTAAAGAGATGCTAAAGGCAGAATGGCTTCTGTAAATTCAGGACAGAGGCGTGTGAGGTCAGGATGTTTCCCAGCATGCCTGAGTATGATGCTGTGTATCCTAGCAAAGTGTCATCTATGTTTAAGTCTAAAATGGATGACTACAGGGATATGTCGGTGCAAACGTGTTTGTGAGGCGAGATAGTTACCAGCTTCACAAGCAGACAGAATGTGGTGTGCATACATTTGATTTGGGGCGCACACTGCCCCAAATCTGATGTCTCAGTGCTCCCCTCTACCGTGACTGTGTGACTGTGGCTGTGAGAACCGGTAGACAAGTTACCCTAGCCTGCCTGGGGATCCTCAGTCAGATTCCTCTCTTTCACCTAAGAGCTTTGCTCAGGATGGAAGTTCCGCTTCCTACGAAGGGGAACCCAAGGAAGGCATAAACCCCGCCGCTGGGTAGCTCCAATCGTGGAGGGAAAGAGGAGCTGAGCCTGAGGGAACAGGATTTCCTCGCCTCGTGGGCGCGGCCCCAGCGGGCAGGGCCACACAAGGCCCCCTTTGTGGAGGGGCCGAGCTCCTGAGCAGACTTAAGTCCGGGAAACAATAGTTCAATGTTGCGGCCCGCCTGCCCAGCCTGCCCGGCCACACTGCGGCGGCGGCCGAAGGCGAGGAAACCGGGTGGCGCTTTTTTATAGTCACAAATATAAAATAGGGGCTTTCCCCCCTTTCGCTCGCCTCTTGCCCCAACGCCGATAGAAAGCAGATAAATTTATGAAGGGCGAGCTAAGAGAATAATTACGGGGTGAAGGCCGTTAAATTTTATTTCAAGTCCCAAAGGCAAAACCTGCGATTTTATTGCAAACATCTGGAAGGACCGAGAGGTGGGCACGCTGCTGGGTTAAAATAAAAATAGACGATTTTTATTTCGTGAAAACAAAAAAACATCATTAAAGACCTTTTGCTCCCACTGGCTTTTATTTTTAAAAACGCTGTGTGTTGGGGCGGGGGCGGGGCAGGGAGGGAGCGCTGGATAGCCAAGGACTCACCGCAATGTCTCAGCTGTCGGGGACCATCGCCAGCCCAGGCGACTGGAGGTGCGCACTACAGGAGTAAAGAAAGCCCATGCTGCTTTGAGCCGGACATGTCCCAATTTACTTTTCTTCCTCCTGCTGCAGCCCGGGGCTCCATTTTGTCCCATCCGGTGCTTCTTTTACTTTGGAAAGCCAGTTTGAAAGCAGAAGTCAAAGAGGTAAACACTAGCTCCAGTTTCCCAGACAATTTGATAGCGGCCAGAATAAAACCTTAGGTCTGTCGGTCTTCTGCCCTCCTCTTCCGAAACAGCTTGCTTATTCTTAGCTGCAAATCGCTTAGATCGCAGCGATATGGTGAAGGGAAACTGAGGTCCTAGCTTGTTAATCGACTTGTCTAAGGTCACACAGTTTGGGGTCCGAAGTAGGCCTGATCACTGGGCACACACCTCACCTTGGAGTCGCCATGATTTTTTCCCACCCCATAGTCGCCTCATAATATTTTACACCTCCCCTGATGGCCAAGTTCATTACAATCCCCTTGCCCGCACAGAGTGTCCTTCCCACGTGTTTAGGGGCAGCCTAACGCGTCCTGCTGGCCAGTTATTCCTAACTTTGTTTTCAATTACTTACTCAAAATTCTCTAAAATCAAAGCCGGCTGGTGGGTCACCTCTGCACCCAGGCATTAGCAGAGAGCAATGTAAGGTGGTATTTAGCGTGCTGTAGCAGGAGGGAGAGAAATGTGCGCGGAGAATGTGGGTGGGGGCTCCATTTCTAGGATGCCAGTTTTTTCTTTATTCTTGTCCTGATGCTAGGAACTCAGTTTTTACTTTTGAAATTTTGCTGTGTGGGCAGGGCCAGTTTGAGGAGGGCAGTCTTTGTGCTGCTCCTTTCTTTCCTGGTGTCCCCCGTGTAAAGGTTATGCCTAGATCTCACTTTCATCCATGTCCCTGCTGGCGTTCAGCGACTCCTGGGGAATCTTCTCTGGCTTCCCAGAGCTTGAACACCCTCCCTTCCTTCTTGCATTCAAGCAGGAGCTGGCCCAGTTCCTTAGACTAGGTTTTTGTTTGTCAGTTTCAGGCCTGAACTAGACCCAGGCAGAACCATAGCCTGTAGAATCAGCTCAGGTCACAAGGTGGAGCCTGTAGCCGGGAAGCCCGAGAGAATGCCTAGACATCAGAGCCCGGCTTTTCTCCCTACAAGCTAAAAGAGAAAGAAACTAAGTAACAGAGTAATTTATGGAGCCCTCGGAGTAATCAACAAAAGGAAAAAACCATGCACACGGTCATATCCACATTTGTTAGTCCACATTCCCCGCTCCACCCTCTCGACTGTATCCTGTGTACCCACGCCAAATATACCAAACCTTACTGTTTAATTTCCCCTGCACCTCTCCCACCGACATAAATTGATAAACTAAGGAGTGTACACCGCTAGAGGAATTGATTAGCCCCTCCCACTTTGGGGAAACTTCCGTTTTCTCCTGGGTTCCAAATCTGCTTGTCTTGTCTTCACTTTCACAGGGTTGGTTTTTTGTGGCTTAATTTGAAACTCCACAGTACTGGTGAATATGGGACGGGGTGGGTGCAACGTGAAGAAGACATGCAGTGACTTCAGAGTAGAGGACTCTGCTGGACAGAAGCTCTGGAGGGGGTATAGATGCTTACCTGGAAGGCACTGCTGCTTCTCTCTCTCTGGGACATTTTGTCTGTGGTCAGCCACATAGGTGGCCTCATGCTGTTGGACCTGTGCTTGGGCTGGTGCATGATTAAAAGAGCTCATTAAACGTTTTGAATTATATTTATGTGGGTTCTCTCCCTTACGTGTGTGTGTGTGTGTGTGTGTGTATCTGTGTGTGTGTAGAAGCACCCATGCACACTTGTACTCATCCGTGTACATGCCATGGCATACATGTGGAGTCCAGAGAACTTAGCAACTATTGTACTCATCTTTCATCCTGTGGGATCCAGGGATCAAACCCAGGTTGTTGGGCCTGATGATGGCAAGCACCCTAAAGGCTGAGCCAGTTCATCAGTCCAAGGCCTCTTTTTGGACCTAGGTAGTGTGTGTGGGGGGTGGGGGTGGGCAGGACTAATGTGGGCTCACAGAGGGTGTCTGCCTACCCATTTCTCAGTTCAAACCAGGCCTTTCAGAGACTAGAAAGAGGATTTCAAAAAGACAATGGGATAGAGAAAGAAATGGAAAAGTCTAGAAGGTGACCTATACCTTTCTTACTCATCCTGGTGTACCACTGGCTCCTAGCCCAGGGGATCTGAGAGTCCCTATGAGACCAGAAGCCCAAGCAAGGAAGAGCTGCTGGGGAAGGGATTTTCAGGGCTCCAAATTTGTCTTGTCTCCACTGCTTTTGTAGGAATCCAGTATCCGTCACTTCCAGCTACAGTTCCTGCAAGAAATGCTGGTTGGTAAGGGCTCCTTGACACTCATGTATTCCCAGAATCTGCAGGGACAACCATAGATGCCCCTGGCTTTCCAGACATGGTAAATTCTTATTCTTGCTGCCTGGGGACCTCCAAGTCATGGAAGGCCCTGGAGCCCAGACAGCAACACACCCTTCAAGGAAGGGCCTTTTTATATCTGCTGCACCAGCTCTCTCTTGTCCAGGCTGGAGCATGATTTGAGGGGAATTTTAAAAAATGTACATTAATTCTACCTCTCAAAAAGCCAGTGGCCATCCAGTACCTGGTTGTTGTTTCCAGCAGCAGAGGGCTCTCAATGATAATGGCAGAAACTAAATTTCCTTGGTCCTTGGGTCAGGCAGGGAAATGTGGCCTTTCAGAGGTGGTACAACCTTCCTTCCCTTCTTACCTCAGCAACGGGTTCTTTGGAGCGACTCAGATGCTCTGTACTCCTTCATCTAACGTAATTGCTCCGACCTTGCTTAGTGCCTGGCTAGACTCTTCTGGGCCTCTCTGTTGGTGCTAAGTTTTCCTCCTTTTCCGGCTTCATAGCCTCAGGATAGAATTATTTTGACGGGAAACTTTGGAATGGGGAAATGAGACTTTTAGGCCTCTACTCTGAAATATGAGATCTCTCTCTCTCTCTCTCTCTCTCTCTCTCTCTCTCTCTCTCTCTCTTTCTCTCTCTGGCTTCCGTATAAGTCTGTGCTCCGAGGCCTTATGCCATTCGTAATCAGAGTAAATAACCTTGTGGGCCGGTAGATGGAAAAAACAAAAAAACAAAACAAAACAACAAAAAACGGTGGGAAACGTTTTTTACGTTCCTAGGTTATCTGTGGTGAATGAACTGTCCTGAATGCTTTAAAAGTGAGGGGGTGGGAGCGAAGGGAGATAATTAGTAAGAGGTGTTCTGGAGGTGAGGGGATTTGAAGGAATTTTGACAAAGTTCCTTCCCTGCTATCAGAAGTCTTAGCGGGCTTTTTCCGGGCACCCGCTGTGGGTTCTTTGGAATAAGAGCCCGGAATAGGCGAAGCGCAGCTCGTCGGCTGTGCAATGAAAGTTACTATTTGTGTGGTGCGGGGGGGGGGAGGGGGGCAGCCTAGCAGGGCAAGCTGCAGAACCCGCGGCAAGATAAGTGGCCCAGGCTCTCAGCTCTCTGTGGGCCTGTCTCCTCCTCCATCAGGTAGAACAAGGAGGGTGAAGTCTTGAAATGTTCGGTTATAAGAACGGATGGCAACAGGACAGTTTCGTTTGTTTCGTTTTGCCTTAACCAGACCTGCTTAGAAAACCATTGATTTAGAACACAGTAGAAACCTGGATAGAGAAATTTGGGCAGGTCTCAAAACCTGTGGGGACATGGGTGACATGATCAGAAATATCTTCTACTTCTTTTTTCTTTTTCTTTTTCTTTTTTGTCTTTTGAGGAGAGGGGACAGGTTAGCATTTTGTCACAGCACCAGCTTCCCAGATCTGCATCTGAATTGAGTACGGGTAGCCACCCAGGTCTATCAGATCCTGAAATTTTGGAAGAAAAACGTATGGATTTGTATTTGGGCTTGTAGAGTCTATAAGGGCGAAGATCAGATTTTGCCTTTGGGCTGCCGGGACTGCCCTCCTCTCCCGAGAAACAAGTCGGGCACCGGGAAGTCAGGGGTTAAAGTTGGCAGAGAAGCATCCTGGGGATGGCCGGCGCACAGCCTTGGCCCGAGCCTCAGTCTCTCCCTTCTCCCCATTGGCCCGAGCTCTCGGGCTTTCTCTTGTTCCTTTCCTGCCATTGGTTGGGGGTTGGCTTTCCTCCCCTCTGCCTTTTTCTGCTCCCCCTCCCTTCTCCCTCACCCCTCCGACAGGAGCTCACTGCCTACCCCCTGTTCCTCAGGAAGGGAGGAATTCAGGGGGGAAAAGTTTCCCAGAAGTTTGGATCAGAGAAAGACGGGAAGACCGAGAGGGGAAGGGGGAGAGGGAGGAGAAAAGGGAAGAGGGAGGAGAGAGAGGGAGTGAATAAAAAAAAAAAGAAAGAAAAGAAAAGAAAAGAAAAAAAAAAGAAAAGATGAAGTTCGGTCGGCAGAGTTTGTGAGCGCCTGCCCGGGTGGGTGGGGAGCTGGACTCAGCGCTCATGCAGCGGGCGGGCGGTGTTCCCCGCGCTCGTTCCTAGAGGCTGGGGCAGCTGGGGGCACCGGTCTGATCCGGCGGTCGAGGGCGGGGGAGGACACGGAGGGAGGGCGCTGATCACCCGCGGAGCCGCCGCCCCAGCTTCGGCGCCTCTCCAGGGCCGGGTCGGCGGGCGCTCCGAGCGTGCGGCCGCGGAGGCTGCCAGCTCAGTAGCGCGGGCGAGAGGGGACCCGGGTGCGGGAGGCTAAAATGAGTGAAAGGAGAAGATCTGCAGTCGCCCTGAGCTCCCGAGCACATGCCTTCTCCGTTGAAGCCTTGATCGGCTCAAATAAAAAGCGGAAACTGCGAGACTGGGAGGAGAAGGGGCTGGACCTGTCCATGGAGGCGCTGAGTCCCGCAGGCCCACTCGGAGACACAGACGACACGGCGACACACGGCCTGGAGCCCCACCCGGGTGAGTGTGTCGGATCGGAGGACGGGAGGCGGGTGGAGAAGGAACACCAACCGGCATCCCCACGAGTGGAGGGAGGCCCTGCCTGCTGACTCCCTGCCTCGCTCGACGTGGGTTCCTTTTTCTTGGCATAACTGCCTTGAGCCTCCCTAAATTCGCCGGAACCAATTTGGGGGCCTGGCCCGAGCCTTGATTTTAATCGCCAATTTCAAGGCCTACTTGCGTCCATCCCCTTCTCTTGTGGCAGAGACCAAGCAGCACTGTGAGATGCTCACTGTGAAGGGCTGCGGGTTCCTGGGTTCGGAAGAGCTCAGTCAAAGACACTGGAGAAAGAGCCCAGTGGATCTGAGGTTTGCTTCTGAGAGCTCCCTAGCGCTGCCGGGCGAAGCCCATACGGCAGCCATGGGAAATGTTCCGGTTTTCTCTTTTAGTTTCTCTCCCAACTAAGCTTTAAATGGTGGAGTATAGCTATTTCTACCTCACTGGAGACACAGTAGACACTGCATCCTGAGCCCCAGGTCTTTAATCAGTGCCCACCTCTCTGTATTTGGGTGGGTGCACGTTTTAACTAATTTTCTTGGATGTATCCATAGCATACACAATTAATATTCACAGAACACTTAAAACTCAAGGCGGACGTCAATGTGTGTATTTTAACAGAACCCCAGGAGAGAAAAAAAACAGCTTCACAATTTGTATTAAGTGCCAAGATTTCAACAGTGCAAAACAGCCCGGGGGAACAGCTGTTGTCAAAATCCTGTAAGCACGCATACAAACACAACACTCATAACTTGGTTTAGCGGCTTCAGAGTATTTTCAGCAAATAGTATTTTCAGCCTAGATTTCTAAAACCCTGCAAAAGGCGTCCCTGTGGATCAGCTAGGATCCAGGACTAGACCCCTGGTCCTATGGCTTGGGGGAAGGGAGAAGAGTCGGGCAGCCGCCCACACAGGAATGGGAGCAGCAGCAGGCTCGGGAGCTTGGGGATCCTGGCCTGAAAGTTAGCCAAAGCCCGAAGAGGGACAGCTGTCGCTTACATTTTCTCTTTCAGCAGTGACAGTTCAGTTTCCACGCTCCTGAGGCTAATAATAACTCGATTAGCCAGAGACCTGCAGAGACAGAGTTTCATGAATTCTCCGTGTTCTTGTGGCCCGTTACGGAATTTGGGTTTAGTGCTGGGGAATTATTTTTATTAGTCGATGAAAAGAAAATTAAAAGGAGATTTATTTCATCCATCCACGACTTTCTCTCTTTGGGAGTAAAGGCAGGACCACTCGGACTGCTGTATGGGCAATCCAGGAAGGAACCGATAGCTAACGTGTGTCCTCTTTTTTGCCAGAGCCCATTCCCTCACCCAAATTATCTGTTGTCAGAATTTCAGTAAGAATCTGTACAGTTATTGGAATGTCTTACAGGCCTTACTAGCAACTTTCGATTTGGGAATCTCTGTTATTTTATTTTCCAGACAGTGAAGAAGGGAGAAATTATTCGACTTAGCAAGGATGTCTTGTCAAGGGTGCTTTACTCTGGGGGGAGAATCTGGGTTACTGGGAGTGTGTCTGGTGTCTTAAGCTCAAAAGGGCCAATGTGTGGGGTGGAAAGCATGGACATAGTTCACAGCTTTTTCCTGTCTTTCTCAGCCATAAGTGAGGGAAGCAAAGAGAGAGGAGTTGGAAAAGAGAATATTCCAGACATGTGAATGTGGAGAGCCCATCTCTGGAATTTTGTTTTGTAGCCCCAGTCTCGGCCTGACAGAGATGCGATGGAATACAGAGCTAACCCTAAGCGACACAGTTTAGTCTCTCTGTTTCATTATTTGATCGACTGTTTAGAAGGGTACACTGGAGCTAGAAAACAGCGAAATGAATTAATGAGCAAGGTTTCAGAAGAAGGAATTAAAAACTGAGAACACCAGGTAACCCAGCATAGCCTTGGGCAAATGGGACCCTCAGCTTGGAGATCTGGCAACCACTTAAAATCTTTCTTCTGCTTTGGACTTGGAATGAGAAATTATCCTTCAGGGAAAAAGAGTGGGGGTGTGGGGCGGGCTTGGTGTGGAGACAGGCCGAACCCTGGTGTCATAGCTGCCCATTCTGGACCCAAATGCACACTTTGTGGAGCAGAAATTGGGGACCATGTAGTTTTTCTTCCTCCTCTAGTGCCCTGACCCCCACACAAGGCCATGCTTAGAGACATATGTGGAAGAATCCGTTTAGATGGCTGACCTATCCTGTCCAGAGCAGTACCTTTCTTCTACTGGGTTTCACGAGTTTTCTTCTATTAGGCTGGGAGAAGTTGTTGTGTGGGTCGTTGGTCTTAGGCAAACGGAGAAAATAAATACAAAATAAAACCCAAACTGCCTAGGCCTGGGGCAAGATTAAATACTCATCATCGGGCCAAAGGAGCTGTATTTGTCGTTCTCACCATCTTCTCTTTGACGGGTTCAACTATTTTCGGCCGGCCCTGCCTGAGCTTGAAACCAACAAGACCATCAGACAACCCACGGCCCAAAATGTAAAGTTGAACAGCAAAGCAAACTTTTAAACTCAGAGACTCACTTTACTTTTCAAGGCCAGCACTTTACTTTTTCAAGACCCGATTTTCTTTCCGGGTCTGGACAAAGCTGGCTTTAGTTGGCTCCTGAGTACCCGAAGCCTGGGGCGCCAACCTGTAGCAGGGGGTGGGAGGGGGCAGCCAGCCAAGACCTCCACTCTGGAGGCTACACCGGTCAGAGGACACAGTACTATTTCAAAAACTCCCATGGAAGCCTTGTGGCCTCCCAAATCTCAAGGCCTGCGGGACTTCGGTACAGACTCCCGCTCTAGTCTCCTAATGACACTCGCTCGCTCTCTCACTCCCTGTTTTTTGGAGCAGTCTCTAGGACTTAGAGGCCACCAGCGGGAGAGAGTCTCAGGGCTCTGGCCCGTGGCTAAGCCCAACAGAAGAAACTTTTCACCCAGGATTGGCGGAGCAGCTGCTGTGGCTGCGGCCTGGCCTTGAAAATGTATTTCAAGCTCGCGGCGGCGCCCTCAGCGCTCGGACCTATCCGACGCTCCACTGGGCTTCCTTCCCCCATCTCTGGTTTGGACATTTCCCGCCCGAATCTTCAGCGAAGTATGGCCAAGGCCAGGTCTCCTGTGGAGCGAAATAATTCAAACCTTCTGGGGAGGGATTTCCCCCTTTCTAGCCTGCAGGCCGAAGGCCTTTTGGCCAGCCCCCAGTTCCACCGGTCTAGGAAGGTGGCATCGGTCGCGGGTGGGCAGGTACAGGCAGGCACACTCAAGCACACCCGGGTTAAGCAGAATATTTTTTTAACTTTTTCGTTTGCATCCACGCGCGCAGACCCTCGTGAAACGAGACTGGAGAAACTTCTGCCCAAGCAAAAACCTTAGCACCCTCAAGCACTTTGTTCCTAGTTAGCGCCCGAGTTACAGAAACCAACTGGTCACATTAATTAATCTCCCAGTGCATTGCTTGTTCACCCAGAGCAAAACTGAGATTTTAATCCTGACATTATACCCACCCCGTTCCCCATGGGGTGAAAAAGACCAAGTGACTCCGCTCTGACGTTTAAGAAACGGATACAGAGGAATGAGCTAGATGTCAGTGGAAAGAATAGCAACGTCAAGCACCAGGTTCAGACGGCCAGGGTAAGGTGTGCGGAACCCTAAGCAGCTGCCGAGGGTCTACCTGGGTTAGAGGCCTGCCCGTAGGACTGTTATTTCTCTGTGCTGTGTGTACTATCCCTGACACATAAGCGGGACGTCCAGGGTGCACCCGGCACCAGAGAAGGGATCCTTAAGTGGGACTTGGAAGTTTGCCTTCAAAACGGCCTTCCTCAGAGGTCACCTCTGATCCTGTGTGAAGAAGAAGCAGGGGAGGAGGTAAGGATCGAATTTGGTTAGAGAGGATGGTCCAACCAAAGACATTCAACCATTCACTGGAAAAGGAGGGCCAAGAGTGTCTTGTTAAACGCGTGTCAGTGTCTAAGGCAGGCATCTGTGGATGCGCTGGGCTTGGAGTGGCTTGGAGTCCTATTACAGGCGGCTGGGCTGGTTGTGGAGCCTATGTAAAATACCAGTGGTGGTAGAAGGCAGTGGTTGAACAGGAGAGTAGTCCTAACTCAGTCCACCTCGCATAAATAACAATAGTGAACTGCTAGGCGGCTGCGAGGACAGGGAGTGAGGGAAACGTGGATGGCCAGAGGTTCCAGTGAGGGGCAGCCAAGTGGACCTTGCTGCGGTTTACTTCTTGGTAGTTAACCCCATCCTAAAGCTTCAGCACACTAGGCTCAGGACTGACAAACAGAGCTGAGCAATACATTCGCTGAGGTTCGGTTCTGAGGAGTCACCCCTACACCTCTAGTCTACAGTCCACCGGATCTCAGATTCCTCTCTTGCACCCCACCCCCACATCCAACAATGGGTTCCCTATGCAAATCTGCTCACAAGCTAGGGGCCTTGAAATTCTCGATTCGTTTTTAGCCCTGGTTTCTTCATCTCCAGATTTCTTAAATTAGTCGTTGAACAATGCTTTTGGGTTACAATCTAGCTACCTGGCATCCACTGATTTTGTAGATGAAGTTACCAGAGTTTGTAAGAGGATGTTTGTGCAGGAAGAAAGAATTAAATTTCTTGAAGCTGAATTCAAAGAGAAATTAACTGCACCCTCATATCAATAACCCCTGAGCTGTAAAATTTTAATTTTAAAAGACAATTATTAATGCAAAAATATTTTCAGTCTGTGTGGTGTGAGTGAAGAATAGTCTAGAGTCCCTATCCTGAGGGTCAACCCAACAAAAAACCAGAATAATAATGTGTGTCCCCTGCTTCTCTGTACAGTTTTTTTCTTTTTGCATGTGGACACAGCCCTAATGGAAGTGCACCCTTCATCTTTAATCGCTCCTATCCGTCTAGACAAGTGCAAAGAAAAAGTCAAATGCAGCCTAGTTCATAAGACCTAAATGTTTACTCAAGCCTACCCTATGGCATTCATTGCTTTCATTTAAAAGCAGAATATTCCAGATCCATCATAGCAAGACCCTTAGCAAAAATTACAATATTAATTGAGAGACAAATTCTTCGGAGATTCTAATCACGGACCCCCAGTGGAACTCTGTTCTTATACTCAGGACAAGTATAGTTACTGTATATAAAAAAGGTGTGTATAAATTCCTTTCCATGTGGTCTCAGAGGAGAAAAAGTGTGTGCATGCGTGGGGTGGGGGGAAGGGAGGGCTGACCAGTGCAAATTCCACAGGGCTAGAGAGCAGGTTGGAATGCTACTTTCCTTTCTCTATCCTGGAAATGCAGAAATCTAGTTGATGAGCATCCTGGAAGTATAGCTGGTTTTTTCTTGCTCACAAAAGCCAGAGCAGTTGAATAGACATTATTTAAACCAGTCTCTCATCTAAGGCTCAAGTTTTGACTTTTTGGAATACTTTATGCATTTAGGTATTTACATATTTATTGCAAACGAAGGGCAAAACAGGGAAGTGTTGACTGTGGAATCTCTTTGCCCTCTCCTGTGCATGGGGTTTATTCTGACTTTGCCCTTTCTGGTTTTTAGTAAGCCTGGAATTTTATATGCATGTGATTGAGATACTTTACTCCCTGGGTCTGCACTGGGAGCAGCAATTAGCAAATTTATAAATCAGGTCTGTTTACACTTCTTTGGGGAAAGGATAATCATTACTTAATTTAAGTGAGGCCCTTGCTCCAAGTGTCCGGGTGAAAAAATGAGACTTGGTTGGGAGAACCTGCTGTGAAATGGAAGATGTGGGGAACTCAAGCAACTGGAGAGGATTAATCAACATGTATTCAGCACCATTAATGGCATTGCTTAGAGGCTGGGTGTTTTGTTGCAAAACTGCTAAGGAGCTTTTCATATCAGAAGTGAAAACAGGCCATCTCTACATGGTCTCCGTATTTAAAACAAATGAACAAACAAACTAGTATCCCGCTTTGCCCATTACAAAGGTGTAAAAAGGACATGCTTACGCATGTGAACACCACAGCACACGTGCGTGGGAACACTATGCCCATGGGAAACCTCAGAACCGGCTCCTAAAGAAATTGCTGCCTCCTCTGCCTCTAAGGTCCTTGTATGTAGGGTGTAGCCATTTTAACAGATTAGGAACACACAACATTAGGGAAGGCAAAGCTTTGTGAGTTGTGTGTGTGTGTGTGTGTGTGTGTGTGTGTTAAGACAGAGTTTCTCTATGTAGCCCTGGCTGTCCTGGAACTTGCTTTGTAGACCAGGCTGATCTCAATCTCAGAGATCTGCCTGCCTCTGCTCCTGAGTGCTGGAACTAAAGGCGTGGGTCACAGTCAGGGGCCATGTGACTGACTGTGTACTTTAAATTCTATAGAACTTAAGATTTGAAACTTTTAGATACTGAGTGTTTCCACTTATCTCTGAGGCCCACCCAACGATTTTGAACAAATTCGAAGAGAACTATCAGCAAATGAAATTGTACAAATGTGATTGAAAACAACACTAGACACTGCCCTCAAGTTGTCTCTCTTAATTAGTTATTTAATTTTGTGACTAATGCCACTTTTGGTTTGTATGGACAGAATGTTACTTTCAATGCTAGGAAGTAATTTCATGCCTCCCCCGGAAAATAAGTGGAATAGGATAAATTTGGATAATAGGTACATATTATACAAATTGGGAAAAAACCCCATCAATTTAGGAACATATAAAATAATGTAGAAATGTATCCTCTAATTACCTTCTATCCCCCCCCCCATAGTTGTCAAAGGTTAGATGAGATACACCAGAAAACTGCCTCATGCTTTATAGGATGAGACCTAAAGAAAATCACCAAGCAAACACACCCCTGGAGATAATGGCGGTTGTGGAGGCTCACGTTTTGAGTTCAAGTAATCAGTAGGCAGAGGCAGCTGGACTTGCATGAGTTCAAGCCCTGCAAGCTCTTTAAAGAGTTTCGGGCCAACCAGGGCTACAAAGTGTTTCAGTAAAACGAACAAACAAAAACAGAAACAAAAAAACCCAAAGACAAACTTGTCGCATGGCGGATAAAGTTCCCTTTTAGAAGAGATCCTTATACCTCTAGTAGGAGCCTGGGAACTTTTGTGTTCTTCTAACTAGACGAACAGATTCCCTAAATCCCTAGCCACGGCCTTCTCTGATGTTCCCTGTCTCCCCCAGCATAAGGATAAGGTCTCCTAAGGATCCGGAGATAGTTAACCTTGCTCTCTGCTCCTCACGCCTCACTTCGGCTGCCCTCTTTTCGCCAGGAAAACGGTAGCATTTTCGGCGTCTCTCAAGAAATGTCAGCTGACATTTCCTCAGGGAAGGAACTAGATTGGATCCTTCCCTGTGAACCCATAACTGGGAAAATTCGGATGATCTTCACATGTGTGCAGTAGCCTCGTGGATCGCACTGGGCCAGTCGCTTGGGCAGCGCAGAGAGGTGGAGATCGCGGTGTCCCCTGAACAACTTTGGGCCCAGCTCTGTGGAGCACCAATGCTGGCCGGTTTGGGCCAGGGCTGCAGGCACCTGGGGGACCGGAGAGGGAAGTAGCAGAGCCTTTTTCGTAGACTTTCAAATCTCTAGTGATGGGCCTTGCGTGGTGTCGCGCTAATTACGTACTGGAAGAGTGAGAGAGCTCCTGACTAACCCGGGAAGTCCTGGGTGAAGCCATCCCTCAAAACAATCAGACTCCCCCCAAACAACGAAAGAAAAACAACGGAACCCAAAGATCTTACACCTCTCGCCCTGAGGGGAGTTTGGGTTTTGCTTTCATCAGGCTAAACAAATTTCTGAGGAATCAAACTGACTTCAAACATTAGCAATTAGAAAGCAAAAATCCCTGGGCCTGCAGGACTTTTAATCCTTAACCATTTCCAAATGGGTAATTCTAGGGTCAGTAAATATTGTAGCCAGTCTGTTAAAAAGAAAGAAAACCATACTGTTGGTTACCTTGCCTAAGGTAGAGTCCTTTCAGAACTCTGCGTTGTCCCCTGCAGACAGAGACTGTCCTTCAGCTGTTCTCTGGGAGACTGTGAACAGACAAGTGGTAACTTTCTTAAAAGGGAAGCCACTCAACTTTTCCAAATAAGCTGAGGATCACTAGTAGAAATCACAAAATTCAGCAGGAAGGCCTCTCTGGTGAGCTCAGCCTTAGTGGGTACAGGGAAATCCTGCCTCAGGCCACCCACTGTGCCAGACCTGAATGGCCTGAACCTAAGCCTGGAGTTAGGTAGCTTGAGTGGTTTTTTGTTTGTTTGTTTTTGTTTTTTGTTTTGTTTTTTAAAAAACAACAACAACAACAGCAACAACAAGAAGGGGCAAAGCATTTTGAGTCAATGGCTGTGTCCACAGCAAGCTTTCCCTGATTTCAATATTTTTCAATTCAGAAGCTTTAGCAGTCATTTGATTTGTCATTGTCACAGTTGTTGCTAGCATAGAGCAGAAAGACTGTATCTATACACCATTTAGTAGAAGGAAGAAAGAAAACTGTTTAGTTTAAAATTTAGACGTATAGAGACAATGACAGAATAGTATGGCTCCAATCCAAAAGGACGAGAAGGTTCAGAAACCAGAGTAAGGATGTTGTCTGTGATTCTTCTCAAAGGCCTTACAACAAGGACTTCCACACCCTCTCTCCATGTTCTAGGCAGGATTCACTTAAAGCAGGAAGCTTAAATTCTACTGCTGGCTTTGGTATTAATGTTGAAACAGGGATATAACAGCAGACATATTAATGTTGAAAGAAAGTTTTAAAATTGTTTCATAGCAGCTAGAGAGGCCTCGGTTTCTGGCCTGTGAGATGAGAGAGCCATTTTCAAATGAAACATGAAGCCCATTTAGCCACAAGAGCCCGCTGCCCCTGTGAGCTTTTGTTCTGAACATATTAACACTTTCTCTGAATGCACCTTGGCCAATACTTGACCCATTCTTTTACACCAGTGGAAAGAGGGAACTTTTACTGCACATGTGGAACGTTGCAGTAATACCAATCTAAGGTCAAGAAAAAAATTTAGAGCTAAAATTAGGTGCTTTCATGGAGCTCTTGAAATTATATTATATTAATATCACATGTTCAGAAATCAGAGAGGGACGATTTCAGTCCTAAGAGTTTGATGCCTAAATGACAAAGGCCAACGAGAGCTCCAGGGCACCAGTGAACTGAAAGGAAATGCAAATGATTTATCCTTTGACCATATTCTGTTCAATTTCCAGAAATAATCAGAAAAATCAAGCATCTGAAAAATAAAGATTGAGCAAAGTAATGTATCACTGGTGAGCTGAATTGGGGGAACCACTTGCCCTCTCTTGCTGCTTCAGTCTGATGGAAAGCAGCAGAAACTATTTTCCATGTCTAGCCTGCTGAGCTGAGACCTTGATCTGGCAAGGACATGAAGATGCTGAAAGGGTGACTTTAGTAACAGGCAAAAGGCTTGTCAACAAGCTAGAGCAGAAGGCAGCTTAGAGTCAAGACCTCTGTTCATAGCGGCTGAACTGGAAGACAGGGTCAGAGGCAAAACCCGGGCTCTGCACACACCTCGTAGTGTTTCTCTTGTGAGGTCTGGCTTTTTTTCAGACTTTTCTCACCCCAGTGCTGGCTTCCCACTCCCATCTCTGACCTCAGTTTGCACAGACCCTGGGATATGCAAATTTACTACTTTCCCTTGACTCGCTATTACTCGGAGATTGCTGGAGCGGGAAGTATTCTCATTGCTTTTTTTTTTTTTTTTGAGAGCTTAGCATTTAGTGTATAATAAAAATGCAATGATAATCATTGCCCATTACAAATGATAACAAATAGCAACATTCTTTGGATATGTAACTGTATCAGCCATTGTGTTGATATATAAAGTATACATATATGCACACTTACAGACATATTTCTAATTATTTACATGCAGCAAGTACACATATGAAAACAGTTACTTCTACTGTGTCTGTCTGTCTTTCTTTCTTTCTTTCTTTCTTTCTTAAAAAATGTGCCAGGTACACAGGTACACACCTTTAATCCCAGCACTTGGGAGGTAGAGGTAGGCAGATCTCTGAGTTTAAGACCAGCCTGGTCTACACAGTAAGTTTTAGAATAGCTAGGGCTATGCAGAGAAACCCTGTCTAGAAAGACAAAAACAAAAGAGATTTATTTATTTATATATCTTACATGTTGAATGCTCTATCTGCATGTACACCTGCATGCTAAAGGGCATCGGATCTCAGGATAGATGGTTGTGAGCAACTGTGTGGTTTTGAGTTGAATTCAAAATCTCTGGAAGAGCAGCCAGTGCTCCTAACCATTGAGCCATCTCTCCAGCCCTGTGTTATTTCTGTTTGGTGCAATGAACGAATCATGGGATCCCGGTTCAAAGCGAGTATTCTTGGGATCACATTGATTGCTTCAGAGCTCTAATCGTATGTTCTTGGGCAACTTAATGTCCTTTAACACAAGTTTTTGCCCCTGTGGAATAGTACCAATAAGTGTGTTCATTTATTACCAGTGGTTGTTACTAGGACCAGCTGAGATAGTACACGCACAGGAAGAAAAGATTTAGCTCAATGTTTGACATTCCTTCCACAGGAGATGACAATAATTGGCGACTTTAGTTATTAGCCTGAGTATGCAATGGCTGAAATTTGTAATCTATGAGCAGACAGTGTTCATTTCCCTTTTTCTGTAGGAATTGACTCCTCGCCCCATTTATAGTCTATGAGTAGAAGCAGTACAGAGTTCGAGTATGTGTGGAAAATAAACTTAGGTAGAACTGAGAGCTGTTGCTACTCATACTCCACTGAGACAAAAAAGCCAGGCCTTGATAAGCTCGAAGGGAGAAAGTTGGGGTGTCCAAGGATGGAGGCCCATGGCTGCTGTGCAGTAGGTGGATGGTAGGGCTGCACCATTCAGATTAACCAGCTCCCCTAAGAACTCAGCTCTGAGGGCACAGAGTGGGATGTCTGGAGGCAGGGAAGCAGACTAATACTAGACTTCTCTGGTTTGTTTCTATCTGCAACCCAGAGTCCTCAGGAAGCTGGCCCTTGCCAAATAGGAAATAGGAAGATAGACACTTTCTTTGAAAGCTGTATTCTCCTGGGACTCCAGGGTTACAATAATTAGTTGAGGGCACAGTAATTTTGGACCTACTGTGCTGTTTGGTGGAGTTTAAAGATTGGAACTACAAGTGTGTGTGTGTGTGTTTCTGTGTGTTTGTGTATGTGTGTGATTCTGTGTGTTTGTGTGTGTGTTTTTTTGTGTGTGTATGTTTGTGTGCACACATGTATGAAAAAGATGAAAGGGAGAGAAGAGAAGAGAAATGAGAAGAGGCAGAGAAAGAGGAGGAGGAGGTCAGGAAGGAATTAAGGGGTAAGTTTAAGAGATAACTTAAAGATTCACTTTTAAAAAAATGTGTATGGGTGTTTTACCTGCATGTTTGTCTGTGCACCACATGTGTGCAATGCCAATTAGAGGCCAGCAGAGACCACTGGATCACCTGGAACCAGATTTATAGGGTGAGCCACCTTGTGAGTGCTGGGATTCTAACCCCAGTCCTCTGGGAGGGTAGCGGTGCTTTTGAAGGCTTAGCTACCTCTCCAGCACCAAGAGATTAACTTAAAGAAACACAGAAAAGTATGGGGAAAAGAGGTTGGGAGTCTTAAGAGAGAAGCAGTCCAAGGCCAGCCTGGACTAGAACCCGCATTTGTCCACCTTGGTGCGCCTATTTTTCTTGCTTCCAGATGATAGAAATTGATCACTTTCTCTTTTTGGTTTTTTGTTTGTTTGCTTTTTAGTTTATAAAAGCATTCAACATTTTAACTTATTGATGAAATGCAAATTACAAATACTTTGAGACTCCATTGCACCTCTTAGAATGATTAACATCAAGAGAATAGACCACAAAAAATTCTTTAAAATATGTGAAAAAAAGAATCCTCAAACTATAATGGATGGAGGTACAGCACTCACTTCATTATAGAAATAAATACAAATGCTCTTTTTGTTTTTAATGCTGCTGTATCCTATACCTTCTATGGATTTTTCTCTGACAGTGGAGGGGAGAAGGTGGCTCTTCTAGGGAGAGGACCGAGAAGTGATGCCTTTCTGAACTTCTTTCAGGCAGCCCAGGACCTTTCAGAATAAATCCTCAGACCCTGATACAGCAGAGAAGGGAATTCCCCATTCCTGTAGCAAGTCAGGCTTTGGTCTTTGCAAGCCTTTTCAAGCCAGGTAGCTTTGTTCATTTTCTAACCTTTTTTAAAAAATATTATTTTCTTTTAAAGAGTTATTTCTTTTATGTATATGAGTACACTGTTGCATTCTACAGACACACCAGAAGAGGGCATTGGACCCCATTACAGATGGTTGTGAGCCACCATGTGGTTGCTGGGAATTGAACTCAGGACCTTTGGAAGAGCAGTCAGTACTCTTAACCGCCTAGCCATCTCTTCAGCCCAAATTATCTTTTAAAATGTGTGTGTGTGTTTGGTGTGTGTGTGCTGTGAATGGAACTTCTGTACTCTGAAAGAGCAGCAGGTGTTCTCACCACTAATACACCTACCCAGGCCCTTGATCATTCTCTTGTTACGCTTGCCAACTAGTCCTGGGGGGGGGGGGGGGGGGGGGGGGGGCACGGGGGGGGGGGGGGGGGGATCATTGTTTCTTCATTGTGCAGACCAGGAAATTGAGGTTCAAAAGATTCAACATACAGCCACACAACTCCAGTTTACTCTAACCCAGCTTGCTGGAGTCTGAACCTTAGCTGTGCCTGTTGCCAATATCCATAGTACTGCTCTCTACTGTTTCCTCTGGAGACTTTGTTTGTTTGGTTTTTGCTTTTGTTTTTGTTTTCTGAGACAGGGTTTCTCTGTGTAGTCCTGGTTGTCCTGGAACTCTCTCTGTAGACCAGGCTGGCCTTGAACTCACAGAGATCCTGCTGCCTTTGCCTCTTGAGTGCTGGGATTAAAGGCGTGTGCCACCACAGTCCAGTCCAGATGACTTTTAACTGCTGTAGGGAGAACATTTTGAGCTTGCTGCCTGCTATACCCCAAACTGATCATTAATCACAGTAAGAGCTTATTTATACCTTTAGGTCTCTGCCCCTTTGTTGTTAGTCCCTCTTGTCTTCAGGTGGCTTTAATGGCACCCACTGTAGAGGGTTCCTGTGACAACAGAGTCAGTGGAGTTTCTAACCCATGATCTTTGGAATGGGACATGTTCAGCCTTCCCACTCGCTCACTGTACTCTGGTTCTTTTTTTTGACTGTAAAGAACAGACATCACAAGTCTGAAGGTAGTGGCTACATATTGAATTTGACCTAAAGCCTCCTCATCCTAAATCCCCTCCTGCAGTGAGATTCAGGACAACTAACTGCTCTGTTTTACCCATTCCCTTCTCCACTCACAACGGGATGGATGGAGTCTCATTGGTAATTGATTCAAAATGGAACAGCTTAGGAAAGTATCAGTTGCAGCAACGGGCAGTTCCTAAGAACTGCTGATTTTCTCAAAGTCAGCAATCACAGCTGAAATCCCTTTGCCATGGATTGAATTTACAAAGGAAGAGATTCTGATTTCCACAGTGGCTTCCTTTTAATGCCGGAGGATTAGGGATCTGCCTTGAGGACCCACTGCAAGTCCGCCCACTCTTCCAGTCCCGGCTAACGTTAACCTCTCAGTGGCTGCTCTGATTTGTTTGTTTGTAACAGCTCTATTTGGAGCAGCCTTGTTTGCTATTACTGTTACTCTCAGGAATCCGTCATCTAGATAAACACCTCCATTCACATTCCTCTTCTCCTCTCCTGCTGTAACTGGATGAGATGCAGGTATCCAGTCAGTCACAAGGAACTCATCAGAGAGCATCTTTACTTTTTTCTGTCCACCTGTTCACTGTCTCTCCATCCCTTTCCCTCCCACTCTATGTAACCTTCTTCTCTTAGAGAGCCAGATGTCTCCAACAGGGATTTGGAGAAAATCTACACCCATTTACCTCCCTGATTATATATATACTCATTGTTAGTGAGTATTGAGATTTCTTTTTCTTGGCATTGGGTGGGGACCAAACCCACGGCCTTGCGCTTGCTAGGCAGACACTCTACCATAGAGCCAACTCTCCAATCCTGCTATTGAGTATTGAGAATATATATATATGTATATAGCAGTTCTTGGCTGTTTAATTGTATGGTCTGTTATAATCCTGTCTGCTATGCCCAAGGATAGAAAAGGAGCTTTTACAATTTGAAATGAGCAAGATATAAAAGTCCATCTCTGTTTTACAGCTTTCCTTTTTCCCTGCCAGCCCTGCTCCATGCTGGCAACTCTATGGGATTGGATACATTCTTGAGGCAACAGGAGCTTATGAAGCTACAGGTCCACTTCCTTTCCCAAGGAATGTGCAGATTCTTGACGTGCAGATGCAGAGGTGAAAGCTGCAGTCGTGTGCTTTTCTGGCTGCCCTCCCCCCTCCCCAAGATCTGTCCAAGTCGAAATAGAGATTGTGCGAGATGTGTCACTTGCCTGACTTTGGCCATTCAATCTCTCCTTTAGCATTCAGAACCGCATGACTGGTTTAAATCCAGGGAACATTAGATGCCATCTGGTACATCTGTCCATTACCTAGATTAGACTGTGACATCACAGAGATTTAAGGCCTCTTTGTGATATTCTGACTGGGTGGTAGGTACTGCAGAAGGGACTGCCTGCATATGCAAGGCCAATCTGAGCAGATAATAAACTAAGCGTGTGTGTGTGTGTGTGTGTGTGTGTGTGTGTGTGTGTGTAAGGCTGGAGTGATGAGGGGTGTTATGGAGATCTGGGTGTAATGCTCCTCAGCCTGTGCGGGTGAATTGGTTCCGGATGTTAACATTTTTTCCTTGGGGCTTGACTACATTCTTCTTTTTCTTTGCCTGTCTGTTTTCCTGCTCATATTGTCAGGCCTCCACAGCTGTGGGGCTCATTGTTAGTGAGTATTGTGATTTCTTTTTCCTGGCATTGGGTGGGGACCAAACCCATGGCCTTGTGCTTGCTAGGCAGACACTCTACCATGGAGCCAAATCCCCAATCCTGCTAGTGAGTATTGAGAATGGAGGTTATATTTTTTCACAAAGATAAGTTTTGAGATATGTACATAGTTACAGACATTAGAGTTTTCATCTGGATTCTTTTTTTTTTGTATATCTCATCAACTCTGTAGTACTTTGGAGCCTCATCTGGGAGATGCGTATAGAACATTCTGGAAAACAGACAAGCTTTCACACTCTACAAGCACTGGCTAGTGAGGGAAACCAAGACATTAACAGTCAGGCTGTTATAGGTTGGACCCAGAGGGTGTGCACTGAAGCCTTAGGAGCCTGACTGTGTTGCTTGGGAGGTAGAACCCTTTGTTAGTCAGGGCCTAATTGGAGGAAGTTAGGTCACTGGGGACATGGTTAGAGGACCTAGGTTCCTTCTTTTCTCTCTACTTCCTGCTTGTCATGAGGTAAACAGCTTTTGGATGTCATGCCCTCCCTTGAGTGACGGTCTTTTTCAGCACAGACTCAGAAATGACCCAGCCCTGAGACTCCTGAAACTGTGAGTCAAAATAACTTTTTATCTTTTAAGTTGTCACAGTGACAGAAAGCTGACCCACACAGAAGGTAAGCAGACAACCCTGGACAATGTAGAGATGGGGGCTCGGAGGTTTGTATTTGAACCTAATCCGGCCTCTTCGGCTTTGGGCAGGTGACTTAGTTACTCTATGTCTCAGTTACAGGCTTGCGAAAGGAAAACAGTGGTGCCCTCTGCAAAGCTGTTGCTGTAATCAAACATGATAGGTTTCAAGTGCTGGGTACAGTGTCTAGTACATGGGAAGTATTCAAAAAAAAAATTCATGTCTTGCTCCAGCTTTTACTTCTTGAAAAGGAGAAAACTCAGAAACTCTTTGTGAGAAAGTGGTTGGAGCCTGTTGGACACAAGAAGCTTGGAACTCCCGTCCCAGCCCCTCAGCACCCTCTCAGTCCTTGCTCTTCACCATCTGTTTCTCTCCCTTCCTGGTGACGTCCCCTGCCACTGTTGCTGTTGAGAGCATTTCTCCTTTAATGTTCTTTTTGAAGAAAGTTCATTCTCCTTCCAAGTCTCATCTTAAGCTCCCGAGATGCAGGGCCATTTCAAGTTGGAAAAGGACAGTTGATATTATTATGATGTTAGTAGACATGATGTGCAACTCAGACCTGTGACTGATTAAAAAATTTACATATGTCATGCACAGCTCACACGTACGGACCTTACCATAGAGGGAGGAATGCTTGGATATCACTAATTTATCTGCATGATTTCCTCTCAGCATGACTCCATTGTGCTTCTGGGACTGAGTGGTGACTAGGAATCCCAGCTAAATAATCTGCAGCTCTTACAGGAATATTTAAGACCATATGAAGGTGGGTGTCTGCCTTTGGCTATTGCTGTAAGAAACCATCTTTGAGCAAGCTCCGACCCTGAATTCTGTCTTCATATAAAACTTTCAGATTGAACACTGCTAACCAACACACACACACACACGTATATATTGTACACATATGTGTAATATATGTATATATTTGCCCTATTAAACTGGCATTCACCTCAGTCCTTTGGGCAATTGCTGTGTGTGCCCAAGGAGATGGATTTTGTGGTCTCTCTGCTCTGTGAACATTTTTGAATACATGTAAATACATATACACACCCACATAGTACTTTTCCTTGATCTTTACCCACAATGTGGATCAGGTCATATTGAACAAGTAAAGTAGAATGAGACTGAGGCAGGAGGATTATAAATTCAAAGTCAGTCTGGGTTATACAGGAGACCTTTCTCCATAAAATAAAAATCAGTGAATTAATCAAAAAAGCAAACACTCCCCCACAATCTCAATATCAACATTTTAAAAGAAGATTTATTTATTTATTTTAGGCATGTGACTGTCACTCTCTTCAGATACACCAGAAGAAGGCATCTGATTCCATTACAGATGGTTGTGAGCCATCCTGTGGTTGCTGGGAATTGAACTCAGGACCTCTGGAAGAGCAGTTAGTGCTCTTGACTGCTGAGCCATCTCTAGTCCCCGAATCAATATTTTGTAAACCCCACTTTAACTGGAAAACGCTGGAGAACACTGTCTTACTATCTTTGCATTCTTGTGAACAAAACAGAATGGGCACTTGTCCAACATCGATGATGAGATTTGTAAGCAATGCAGCCTCTGTAAGCACGGCTTCACGATGGCCTAGCTCAACATATCTGCCAGTCACTTCTAGGTATGATGTCAGACAAGTCAACAGATCTCTCTGAACTCTGGAGTCTCCCTCTGTAATGGGGATAAGAACACTGGATTTGAGCAAGGAGAAAAACTTATTTAATTGTACTAACGACAAGGCATAGCCCCAAACTGCACCTTACATGTAGAGATTTGTACTAGATTTTGTTTTGCCTGAAAAAGTGCTAATAAAAGAGGCATGATTAGTTTTGAGGGAGTTTCTCTCTCTCTCTCTCTCTCTCTCTCTCTCTCTTCTTTTGCTGGTGTCATTTTTGTTTGTTTTTTCTTTTCCTTTATTTATTCACTTTATATCTCCATCCTGCCTCTTCCCACAGTCCCTCCCCCATTCCCCTTCCCCTTTTCCTCTGAGAGGGTAGAGGCACCCCTGGGTATACCCCAGCCTTGGCATATCAAGTCTTTGCAGGGCTAGGCCCCACTGAGGCCAGACAAGGCAGCCCAGAAGGGGAACATATTCTAGAGACAGGCAACAGCTTTAGGGACAGTCGCTGCTACGGTTGTTTGGGACTCACATGAAGACCAAGTTGTACATCTGCCACATATGTGCGGGTGAACAGGGGCTAGGCTCTGCCCATGTATTTTCTTTGATTGGTGGTTCAGTCTCTGAGAGCCTGAAGGGTCCAGCTTAGTTGACTCTGTTGGTTTTCCTGTGGAGTTCCTATCCCCTTCAGGCCCTCAGTCCTTTCCCCAACTCTTCCATTAAGAGTCCCCAAGCTCCATCCACTGTTTGGCTGTGGGTCTCTGCATCTCTCTGAGTCAGCTGCTGGGTGGAGTTGAGGGAGTTTCTTTGTCATACTGTTCTTTATAGGTCTGAGGCTTTGTATCCACAGCAGCCTATGTTTCTGTCTATCAAAGGAGATGCAATAAAATAAAAGGAGACTCAAACAAAACAAAACAAAACAAAATAAAACGAAACCAAACCATATCAAAATGAAAACCAAATGAAAGACAGGTTACACAAGCTTGAGACAATGGAACTTGGTTGAGGTCAGCCAGAACAATAGGAATTTTTCTGGCTTTTCCTTTCCTTGATGGAGTCTCTTTAACCAAGATCTCATTCCCAACCTATGCTGGTTGTCGTGTATTGACAATACATTGTAGTCATTCTATCCCAGGAAATCCCAAAGCTGACCTCCTAATCCCAGTGGCATTTGTGATTTTCAAAGCTTAACGCGCTTGATGCTCAAAGTAGAGTTCAAGGTCTGAAAGGCGTCTGGATTAATGGGCAAACTCTCCCCTGCCTATCTCAAGGGTTGTAGTCAACATGGACTATAATCCAGCATCCATACTGTATGCACTTCTATGAATGAGCACATGACACCAACACTCTGTTCTGAAAGCCCAAATCAGAAGCTCAAACTAGCTTCCATGCTGAGAACTCCCAATCCCCTCCTTCATTCAGCAATTCAGCAAAGCAGCTTTTTTTAAAAAAATTATAAGTGTAAAATATATTTATACCAATTCTTCAGATGTTCTGAACAGTCTCCGTCAATATAACTGTATTTTATTTTTAATGATGGGATTTATAGATATTACCAGAGCTCATTGTTTGAAGTATATGTTTTCATTAAATGTGTACAAATAATTTTTGGGGTGACTAAATAATTGTCCATGCAAAAGGAAGATAAGATGCCTTTAGGTGGCCTTCTAGAGAGAGAGGATGACATATGGAGGACAAATACATGCCAGGATTTTCACGTGTTAAATGCAATACGTGTTGCATCTTTCTACAGTCAGTTACATGTTTTAGTTCAGCATGGAAAACTACGCACACCTGAATGATGTTGCTTAGCCCTCAGATTCTCTGTATTTCTGCTTGAAATTTAAAACACTTCATTTCAGGAGAATTTTTTTCCTTTTTTGCCTAGAATACTTTTCAAAAAATTTAATTTATTCACTTTACATCCCTCTTTCCTCCCAGCACCCTCAAGCAGGTCTTCCCTCCATCCCTGCCCCCCAGCACATCAAGTCACTGCAGTACTAGGAGAACCCTCTCGGGAGCTTTCTTAAAGAGCAATTAAAATACTTTTATTGAGGTCATCTCCTATAGAAGCCCGTAAGTCAGGACTCAGGAAAAACTCCAAGTCTGTTCTCAGAGGAGAATATTGAAGGGAGTTCGTGAAGAAGTGTTAGGTATCTACTAGAAGGCGAACCCTGGCAGCTATGGGAGTCACTTCACTTATCCGAGTAGAAAGGCTTCACTAATGCAGAGAACAATGATGAGCTGTCTTTCAGAGGTGTAAAAAAACCAAATGGCCGTCCATGGCAGCAGTAGTCTCTAGTGTTTATTACCATCTTTCAAATAGTTTAAAAAAAAAAAAAAGCTTCATCAAACTCTAACGTGAAAATACCTCAGGTTCTCTGGACAGAGTCCTTTGTCCACCTCCAATGCCGTGTATGTGTGTGTGTGTGTGTGTGTGTGTGTGTGTGTGTGTATTGTCTGTCTTCTTATGTCTTGGAGCATTAGAAAATAAACTTGAGGTATCATGCCATTTCACTACTAAGAAGTTGACTCAAGTAGTCTTTAAACTTTTTTTCTTACCAAAACACAATGTCATCATCACATAGGAGATGATTTACACTAATGTCTCCATATAATCTTAGTTGGTCCATAGTCAGATATCTCTGATTTATTGAGAAACTGCAACACTCTCATTGGCCACAACGGTTCTTCTCTGACCAGCCCACACAGTTTTATAAACCACACCATGACACTCAGCAAGGGTCTGTGTTAAGTCCATTACCTAACGTGGCTGGAGGGTATGTTACCCTACCCACAAATACTCTTTCCAGGGTGTTCAAATGGAGCATGGAGGCTGCAGTGTGCATTTCAGGACAGTCCTTCGGTAATTTGTTGGGAAGCTCAGTACGTTTGCTGTTGAATGCCACTAACTGCTCCCCAGGAATCCCTGTGAGGACATAAGCTGCAATGTGCACATGTCACCAGAGTACTTTGGAATCCAAACTTCTAAGACTATGTCAGAAGTTCTCCCAGCAACCCAAACAGATGTCATGGCTGAGAACATGCATTCTCATAGCAAGGTCAGAAAAGTAATTTTTGTTTGAATAGGAATGATTTGTGGTGATTGAGCTAACATGGAACAGTGAGTGCTTTACAGCATCTCTGGGCAGATGAAGCACAGAGTGTTGCTTTCTGTCTGTGTCGAATGCATCTTGTTATTTTACAGAGGTCATGGAAAATGAAACTCCTTCAGGGTCTTACCATTGACAACAGAATGCCATGCTGGAAGTGAAATTACATTAGAGTTAAATTTAATTTTATGCAGGTTAACTCAGGAAGCTCTGCCCCCTATATGCAACTTTCAGGCTAGTTAGGACTGAACCAGGCGCCAAGTGTTAAAGAACAACCCTTGATTCGTCTTTTCTTTTGTCTGAGTGGCATTCACTATGTGTCACATGGTTTGTAGCTCATGGATTAGATTCACTGAGTGGATAGATTGGTTAATTGTTTTGATGAACTAGCGTTACATTGATCAGGCATTGGATGATAATGGGGAACACATTGTAAAAGAATATTTCTATAAAAATATTACCTAATAATGCTGATACTAACAGGTCACATCTATAATTTTTACAGTGTTCCTACTACCGTGAACTCCAAGTAACCACCAATTAATTGAGTTGTTTTAGTCCTCCAGTTTTGCAATTATTCAATTAGATGCTTGACTAACTCAAAACAATGCCAACAAACATGTTGATTAGTATCCAGTTATAAAAATTAGTTCTAATAGCTTGCACATTCATTAACAATTAAGTGTACTGCATGGTGAGTCCTTGGACCCTGATCATGGTGAGTCTTTGGACCTTGAGAATGGTGAGTCCTTGGACCTTGAGCATGGTGAGTCCTTGGACCCTGATCATGGTGAGTCCTTGGACCTTGATCTTGAGCATGACTGGACGTGAAATTCAAAGCTGCAAGTATCATAGCGTCAACTCTTCTTTCTGGGTGGTGCTTTATTTATACTTCTAATAGAGTACTCCAATGATGGTATTAGAACATGGACATTTATGTCTAGGCCACTCACTATGCCTTTTTGTTCCTATTTATCAGGAGTGTATTTACTTCTTTATTTACTTCATCTATCTCTAGTCTTCATACCACCCTTGGCTTGTAATAAATGCTCAATAATTATATGTGGCAAGAAAGGAATTCATCATATTTTGATTTTTCTTGGGCTGGGTTATGATAGTAACTACTTTGATTGATCCAACTGCCTGAAAAGTTAAGACAAATTGTTGGTTTTCTACCAAAAAGATGACTTGTGTAATACTGCTAATATTTTATATTTGTGTTGAAGTTTGTTTTCTCAAAGTATTGTCTGTCCCAGCATGGAAAATCACATTAAAAATTGCATTTAAGGCCATAAAAATTGAAACCACTAGTCATATTACCTTAGATATGTGAAAACAAATGAGGACAACTTGTTCAAGGTCACAGTCAGGTGGACAGACAGACACATTCCTTTCCTGCTAAGACTGTCAATCTCCTTTCCTTACTCTGGGTTGTGGTGGGGAGGGGGTGAAAGGTTGTGCTGCAGCAGCTAACATACTGGGTTTTGCTTGAGGCCCTCTGAATGTGCACTGGGTTTCCCTTAGTTATATGGGCTCTGATCCAACATTAAGCTTGCAGTGTTGTGGTACTCTTGTGCGGCAGTGTTCTCCAGTCTTTTCAAGGAGCCAGTGTGTATGTGTGTGAGCCTGGTGTGTCGACCTGCATGTTTCTCTTGGTGCTGCTGCCTGTAGTTTGAGGAGCATCTGTTCTGTATCTTTTACCAAATCCTTACGAAGTGACAATGGTCATTAGGTTTTTCCTTCTGGGGAGGAGTCTCTGCTGACCTCCACATCTGCTGAAGCAAATGCATTCACAGAATGTCCCTGAAAGACAGAGTCAAAGCCTTGAATCACATCATGATTCCTGTTTCTCTGAATGGACTAGTGCTGCCTCTGTACTGTAGATTACAATGGTTTTTAAGTTTCTGGTTTCTACCAGGCTGTGATATTAATAATTGCTAGGTATCTCTACTTTAATTACAAACTTAACAATTCAGATCCCTTGTAAACGTATTAAAAATTATGTCTGAGGTGATAGGTCAGTGGGTAAAGCATTTCATGCATGTGTGAAGAACAAGTTCAGATACTTAAAGCCCAGGGCAACCAGATGGAGTAGCACATAACTGGAATCCCAGTACTCTTGCGCTAGGACAGGAAGTGGAGACAGGGGAATACCTGGAAGCTCATAGGTTAGCTACCTGGTATACACAATGATGAGCAATGAGAGACCTGTGTCAAACAAGGTGGAAGGTGAGGATTGACATCCAAGGTTACACACACACAGACACACACACACACACAGATACATACACAGACACACACACACACACACACACACACACACACCCTCCAACAGACCCAATTCCATGTCCTAAGACTCCCAGCTTCTCATGTCAGAGTAACTACTACTTGCTTCATTTTCTTCACTTCAGAAGAAGTGATGACTTTATATGTCCTCACATTAACGACACATATGAGTGACCGGAAGCATACACATGTGTGTGAGGTAGTCACAAACCTCACAAGATAAGATTGTGCCACGAGACATGTAGTGCTTTAAATGTCAGGGCTTTACTTTTGAGCGGTTGCACTGAAGATTGTTAAGAGCCACACAGGCGGGTCCCCCCTTTCCTGTAATTTAAAGTCGCAAAGGCATTATGTCCTATGGACCTACCGTATCTCATCGCGTGCTCATTTTAATGAGCCTTTCGGGTGTTTTAAATAAAGCTCCACAGTTACCTTTGGCTACTCTTGTGTTGGCATTCATGCAATAAATTCTAGAAGATGAATTGTACAGTTGAAGTTATGACATTTAACATTTTGATGGATATTCCAGATCACTCTCGAAGTGGCATGCCAATCGATACTTCTGCTCATTGTGTACAGCAATCTATCTTTCTACTGCTGCCAAGGTTGTGTTAAAAAATGTCACCTCTTTGCTAGCTAATGCTCTTACCTTTCAAAAGTGCTTGCAAATTGATTTTTTTTTTTTTGTCACAGACCTTCAGTTCTTCCACCAGCTTCCATTTTTCCCAGCTATGGAGCTTAAGTTTATTGATGTCCAGGGCAATTCCTTCTTGCCTTTCAACTGTTTAATGTTGCCCAGGCTTCCCTGCTTCTCTATTTATTACCAATCATGACTTTAACGTATTCTTTTAGGATCCTGGGGTGCAAGTCTTCATTGCCAGAGGCTGTCAAGGTGTCGAGTAAATAAGAAGTGGCAGCGACCATTTCTTATTAGCAAGGAAGAGAATAAAAGGCATGTCACTCAGAGGGTCTGAGTGAGTGCAACTTTGGTTCAATTATCTTCAGATGTTTAAAATCAAGGCTGTTTCCAGACCATTTCAAAGGACGGCAGGGCGGCCTGCTGAGAGACCTGTGTGAAATGAACACCCCGTTACAACTAATTAGTGTTACTGTTTTCCTTGCAGTTGGGGGTGAGAGGAAATACGTGAAGGGTGTTTATCCCTTCCTGTACTAGGAAAGAATTGTAACTGCTGGAGAGCCTGGAGGGGAACCCAGACAATGACTGGAACTGGCTCTGGCCACCCCACTCCAAAGAATGGCTGTGACAAGTTATGAGCCATGCTGTGTCTGACCCAGTGCCTAAGCTCCCCGTGACCCATGCACACAGGCATCCACTCATTCTGTAAGAGGCCTGAGACAAGCAGTCCATTCAGTCAAAGTCAACAAGTATTTTCCAGACATTTACATCATGTAACTGAGTAAGCAGAAGTCTCTGCTTTAAAGATTTTAAAGTTTAGATGTAAAGATAATTCAGTAGTTGTTTGGAGCTACTTAGACTTTTTGATAACAGTAGTAAGAACGTAAGGTGGACTTGAACTGTGACTCTGTCCCTTATGAATTCTTAAAATGTGGACACTTTCTTCTCTTCACTTCAATGCCCTTATTTGTTCTAAGAATTCCACGGAAGTCAGTAGGTGTAGTGGAATTTTAATTACCACCTTTTAATCCCAGCACCTGGGAGGCAGAGGCAGGAAGAGTCAGATTGTTGTGAGTTGGAGACCAGTCTGGTCTACACAGTGAGTTCATGGGCAGCCATGGCTATGGAGAGAGACTTTGTCTCAAAAAAAAAAAAAAAAAAAAATTGCATGAAGTCATCACAGCCAGTGATGTAAAATCATTGGCTATCATGTAGTCACAATTCCTTAGAAAAATTCATGCAACACTAGTGAGTCAGATGCCAAAGCATGGATGGAGGTTGGGAACGGATAAGAGATGGGGAGATCGGAGTTAGATCCCTTAGTACTGACAAACCTTGAGTTCTTACTGCTTGTTGATATAGTTACCAATTCTAGCACTTACTGATTCAAAACATTCACCAGCTCAGTCACTCTGTCTGATCTGTGGTGAGTCATCCAGGATGCAGCAGGATGGTTTCCCTGTGCTCTGAGGTATCACAAGCTTCTTCAGTGGTGCCTCCAAAGGGTGACTGGGGGACAGTAACAGCAGATGTATACCTTTCATCTCAGTGTTGGGCAGTCCCCTCTGTTCTCCATGTAGCTTCTGTATGCTTTTAGCTTAGACCTTCCAATTGCACGCTAACTAGGCACATCTTCCTCTTATATCTTTTCTGGAAAGCTTTATTTAGTCTTAATGGAATAAAAGAATGAATGAAAGCCAGTTTTGCTTCTGAGGTCTATCCTCCTAACTGTATCACAACCATTGCTAAATTTATAAAGATAACGTACACATGTTTATGGATCCCTGGAAATCATCCCTGGCCTCGGCCATACAAATTTGCTTTGATGTATCAGTGTGTACCGTGCCTCTACCATGCAGAGACATAGAGAGAAGAGCCTTACAGCTTGGGGTTTCTATTTTATAGAACTGTGAAGACTGTAGTTTAGCACATGTCACGGTCCTTTCTGAGAGTCCCTTAAGATGATGCACTTGTATTTCACACCTGACCAAGAACCTCAACAGTTCATCTTTTGCCTGTATAGATGGCTCTAGGGGCCTTGGGACAAAGAACCACTTCCATTTGAGTCCATGAGAATACTGGCACTTGCTTCTGGCCACTTTGACTAGATATTCATCAAGGAGAGAGATGCAATCCTTCCTTTTCCTTTCATGCTTCTGTCAAAGCTCAGATAAAGACACTCCCCCTTCTGCCCCGCCCCACCCCACCCTGTGTGCCATGAAGCAGTTACTAGAAGAGCTAAGAATCTGAGTTTTAAATACCAAATGGGACTTTATTCTGATACCTTGCCTTTCCCCGTACACTTGAAACAAAGATCCTTTGCCCAGTGGAAGGCAGACATCTTATCTCAAATCTTGAGTGCGGTGTAGCCAGGGAGACTGATCGGTATCACAGTCATGTTCTTCAGTTCCAGAACAGAAAACAAATCACATGCTCACCCTGGCAGTGCTTCCATTGCTCATTCAACAAGCAGAATTCTAGGTGCTGGAAGGGATAAGGTTGCTTAAGTGTGGACCTTGCTTTTTAGAAGATAACACATTATCAGATAAATAAAATATAGGGTGATGAATATCCTGGTAGGTTGTGAACAGAAGCTAGGAAAGTGACCAACCTGATTTAGTCAAGCAGAGCCAAAATGTAATTTTTCATCCCCTGAATCCTACTCAGGAGGCCACCATTCTCCTACTGTCCCTTCAGCCCAGAGGAATGGCTGTCCCTACTCCTCCCTCCGTCCTTTCTTGCTACCAATGCTTGCAGATCCCTGGCTGGGATGTCTCAGTGTTGATGACAGCAGAAGTAACAAATTGCTCCTCTCTCACACCAACAGGATGGGTTGGGTGACATCCAGGATGATTAAATTGCACTCCCAGTCATTGCTGTGTATACCAGATCTCAGATCGTGCCCTCCCGCCTCCCTTCAAGTAGCATTTGGGATGATGGAGCTGGGGTGACCAC
This sequence comes from Rhynchomys soricoides, assembly GCA_019843965.1. Taxonomy (NCBI): domain Eukaryota; kingdom Metazoa; phylum Chordata; class Mammalia; order Rodentia; family Muridae; genus Rhynchomys; species Rhynchomys soricoides. The sequence continues at coordinate 1,452,211 of JADRCH010000111.1, forward strand.
TTGTCCTTGTTCTTCATACCCCCTCAGCTTCAGAATATGCAGCCACAATCCCGAGAGAAACTGCCAGCCCACCCACTAGCCTGCTTGGGAGGCTTTGTTGTCACCTATAAATTATAGCCTTGTGCCGTCTGCCTGGCATACCTTCTCAGAAGCCCTCCCTCTCTTTTTCCATCGTAGACCCCTGGTCTCCCTACCACACTGAGCAAAGTTAGAAATGTCTTGGATTAGCTTCCTTTTCTAACATCCTGGGAAGGTGGAGGTTGTGGACTGGAAGAAAGTGGGTCACCTAGCCTGGCCACTCAATCATTTGTTTGAAAACACGGAAGATGGGGAAGCTTAGGGAGATGCCTCAGTGAATGAAGTGTTTTCTATGAAAGCTTGATGACCTGAACTCATATCCTGAGCTCCCATAGAAACAGCTGTGTGTGATGTGAGCTTCTGTAATTCCAGTGCTGGGGTGTGGAGATAGGAGGCTCCCTGGGGCTTGCTGGCCAGCCAGTCTGGTCATTCAGTGAGCTTCAGGTCAATGAGAAAATGTGTGAAGAGAAATAGAGGAAGACACCCAAAACTGATCTGTAACCTCTTTCTATGTGCATACACGGCACCCATCCATCCACACACATTCATACATTCACAAAATACACACACACACACACACACACACACACACACACGCACACACACACAGATGTTGAAACAAGAACTGGTGTCAAGGATGATGTGCTGCAGGTGTTCTTTAGGTCTGTTTTGTATCCAGTTGTTTCCATTCAGCTGTGAAAAAAACGCACTGGGCTCTTGAAACCAGAGCTTCATGGGTGCGAATCAGATGAAACTTGAACTGAGTGGAAGGTGGTAAGTTTCTCAGTGCAAGCCTAGTGCGTGTACTTGGGCAGAAAGTCACGTCGAAGCCATAAACACAGCAAGATGGAGAGGCTGCCAAATGCAGAGGCAGAAATAGCTGGGGGTCCCCCATCCTGCCTCTCTCAGATCACCGGCTCCTGCCAGACACTTTCCCTTGCTCAGGCTTCCCTCTTTCTCTTTGTTTCTTTCACTCCAAGCTTCCTCTGGCTCCAGGGACTCTTCAGCCACCATACAGGGCTATAATTGTCTTGCCAGTCTCCAAGCTGCTGGACCTTTTCTTGGAGTACAAGAAAGAGTGAAAGAAGCTGGCCTCTACTAAGAGCTTCTCTCTTCTGGGGAAGCTACAGAAAACACACCTCCTTATTGCACTCTGAGGCAACATTCTGCAGGTGTCTGTGCAAGCAGGAGAAACTGGCTCCTAACTCCCGCTTCAATCAGAGAGTTTTTTTTAGATGTATTGACTTTATTACAGTATGTGTGATCCTTCTGGCTTTGCACTCAGATTCTATCAATTTCTTATTCAGTTTCTATGCAGCTCTCACTGTGCTGAATTCATTCACTATTTAATAATGATGAATTATGGGGCCGTAGTGGAACTGACACTGCTCTGGAAGACAAAGCCGTGTGCTTTGCTGGCGTTCTGAGTGCTAAGGTGATTTTAGGAGATGGATAAAGGCAATTGAAATGAAACAGGTGCTGCCCATGAGTAACTCCAGGGAGGGCTCAGCCCAGCTTGCCAAGGATGGTGTGGTTTTTTCCGGCTCCAATGACTGGAGCCCCAGCAGTGCTGACAGAGGGCAGGGACTGGAAACATCAAGAAATGTCATCTCTCCAGTACCAACCTGAGACAGCTTGTACATTTCACATAGATGCAGAAGCCCAAACACGTGCAGAGTACAACTTTCTGCCTTCCGAGGGAGAGCGGATGGTCTCTTGCAGATGTCTAAATACAGACCTTATTTTGTCTGAAAACTTTCTGGCATATGAGCAGAGACATTCTACAAAGCCCAGCACTAGGCGTGGGTTGATATGGTGAAGTGATGGTAAGCAGCCAGCACAGATCCTGGTGCTGAGGAGTTCTTAACTCCCTACCTTTCCTTTCTCCTCCAGATCACTTCTTTCCCACTCATACTAGGAAATTGACCAGAATGTGTCTTGGAGTTCTTTACTACCTTCCTACTACCTATCATCTATCTAATGGAAGTTGTTAAATCATTTGATAAATGCTCAAGCATCTATGCTCATATTTCTGTACTAACCTTTACAATATTGGAACGGTAAACATGCTCTCCACCAAGGCTTTGCCAATCTTTCCTTTTGATTACTCTTCCAGTTTTTTTTTTTTTCCTCCTAGGATGGGAAAACCAGATAGAACTTCTAGGGAGTTAGTTAGCACCTCAACAAGGCTTAGCAAGTTAAAACTACGAAGCCTTGGCTTGGTGGAATCAATGTCCTCGTACAAAATTACACCGGAGAGCTTGTGCTCTCTCTTTACACCATGTGAGGCACAGCAAGCAAGTGGATATCTAAAGCCAGAGTGAAAGCTCTCACCAGACACCAAGTCTACTACACACTGATCAGCATCCCAAACTGAGAACATGAATTCCTATTATTTAAATCATTAAAGCTTAATGGTGGACATTTGCTCTGCTCCTGATATTTAGACACACACCTACTCTCCTGTGTCCTCCTATGGTAAAAAAGAGAGAACACAAGCTCTCAGGTATCGATGTGAGGGTGCTAATTCAATGATGAGAGCCCCATCCTTGTAATTTTATCTGACCCTATGCATCTCCATGAAAACTCATGACAAATATAAGATTTGAGAAAAAGACAGTCCCCTAATACTGTCTTTATCTTATTTAAGACTTTGATAACTTTGCTCATAGGATTTTATTTTTTTGACTTTTTTTTTGGAATGCTGCATTGAAATATTATTTGTCTCAAACATTGGATGGTAAGTTCTAGGCCAGGGCTTTACTCATCTTGCCCTAGACTTCCTTCTAGGGAAACCTAACCCCTAGGTTTGGGATGAGGCAGTGGGCTAAGACATGGATGTATGAGGGTTGGCCGCTCATTGGATCGGCCCACCACTGGTCATCTACCTCATTCCTTTTCTTCCTTGATTATCTTTGAGTGCATGACTGCATCTGCAGAACACTTTTATTCTTCTGTAAGCAGCTTGGGTTTTATTTAACATCGACATAATTAAACACAACACTCTATAATCGAGTGTAACTTCTCAGATTTCTCGGGGATAATCTGGGAACTAGAGCCCATTCTAGTCCTTCAGCTTTGCTAGGCAATTTCTAAACTGTAACTTGGAAATTTGGGCCATCAGCACATTTAAAGAGCACAACTGTCTTTGCCTTTGGTTCGTCAGTTATAGCTTCCATCTTTTTATTTGTCTTTTTTCTCTGAGTCTGTGACTTTAATTCATTTTTTACTTTTCCATGGTGATTAAATTAGAACAAGGAAAGCTTATTCCTGTTATTGGAAGAACAGCAGTACATATGAGACAGTCATCCCAAACTCCTAGCATAGCATTTGTCTTCTGCTAAGTGATGAATATACACTGGCTATCACATCACACGCATTCATCATTACTTCTTATATTTATTTATTTACACCCCAAATGCCGCCCCGCTCCCTGTCAGCCCCCGCCTTTCGTTACGCTGTGCAAGCGTGTGTGCACGTAATCACACTTTTCCAGATTCTCAGTAAGACGCAGGTCTCACGTCCCCACAGCTCAGCTTGTCACACTCTGTGGGCTTTACTCCTGGTCCAAAGCTCCTTACCCATACTCCTTTTACTCATCCAAAAATCTAGTCCAACATCAGTGTCGTGTTCACTTCCATCTCTGGCTTAAATGGCACGAAGAGGGCACCTTATAGAAGGAGATGCCCTGTTCTTGGTTCTAAGGTGCCCTGTTCTCTTATTCTCACATGGGTTCTATCTGGATTTTGTGGTGGAAAGTTCCTTTAATTCTCTTACTCTGTCACTCTTACTCAGCCTTCTTCGTTGACCTTGTTAACTTAAGTGTATGGATGAGCTACTTTGTGGACTGCTCACTGGCTAGGGCTGTGTGATGGTCCCTCGTGTTTACATTGAGGTTAAGACAGAAGCATCCTAAGGGTGAAGAATCCTGTGTCAAAAGCTGCTGATGTTGGTTTATTCCATTGGGGATGTTAACTCCGATCACTTGATTAACTGGTACCAGCTATGTTTTTCCTACCTTTGTGTCAAAATATTTTGCAAGTAAATCTGCAGAGACATTTTAATACCTCACAAACATCTTGCTCCTAATCACAGTTTCACTTACTTATTTTAGTATTCTCTGGTCATTTTTGTCTCACTTCAAATTTATTTATATTACAAGGAAAGGGATTTTCCTTTGTTTATTCATCTATCTATCTATCTATCTATCTATCTATCTATCCATCCATCCATCTATCTGCTGTGGAATAATGATACCTATTTCATTTCATTCCTATCTGTCTGTCTGTATGTCTATCTCTCAAACTACCCTTGGGGAATGCTGCTGTGTGCTCATTTGCAACTGTACCCATTCTTTGAGCAATTCTGGACCTTCTGGTGCACCCAGCTGTTCCAAGAGCAATAGGATTTACTTTGATTAGAATCTTTTGACTCAAATTGAGGATGGAATTTGAATTCCACATGGAAAAGTGATAGTTTTAATGCTCTTGACATGACCACTGCAGCATGCACATTGACATGGCCACTGCAGCATGCACATTCACTATGAGATAGTATCCATGTTTGCCCTAGAAAGCCCCTTTTTGGATCCACTGTTTTGAACTGCAAGTCCAGATGTGACTTACACAGCTACAGTGGTGAATCATTTTGATTTAATTGGTTTTTTGGGGTATGTTTGTTAGGAATTGAAGTAAGGCTTCCTTCTTGGGAAGGAATTGGAGGGAGGCTCCCATCTCCATGATCACTCAATATACTTCTCTTGGTTCATCTCTTGGTTGATAATGTTTGATCTTGTTTTGATTAAATCTGTGCACACTTACCTTTCCTGGAAAGATAGACTATTTTATAAATGGTGTTTTTATATCTGTAATGTAGATCTCTACACGACATACGTTCAGAAGTGTGGGTTGCTATGAATAAGCCCTGGGCCCTCTAAACCGCCACATTTACTTAGAGGCTAGGGTAGGATCATACTTGTGATTAAGTCAGAAAAGACTAAGCTTACATATTTCTCACACCATTTAGATTATATTGTAATTGCCTTGGGGTAAAGACCTGATTTATACTTATTAGCATTCTCCATTTAATATATGTTTGGTAATTATTAATTGATTGCTTCTCTGGAGCAGATCCAGTTGCTTTGGGATGTATGAGATTTGTTGATGCCTGAAAATATAGTTGTTTCTGTGTTAACCTACATTAATGGCTTTGGGATGGTCTGGACTTTCCTTGTAAAGTCAAAATCACTAAAGCAATTCAGAGTTCAGTTTTCATCAACATTTTAAAAATATATACAATGTTCTATTAAAGAGGCAGATAGCCCTTTAAAAGGAAGAGGCTTCAGTATAATAAGAAGTTCTAGCTGGAAGGTAGTGGCACATGATTTTAATCCTAGCACTTGAGGCAGAGGCAGAGGCAGAGGCAGAGGCAGGGGCAGGGGCAGGGGCAGAGGCAGAGAGGCAGAGAGGCAGAGAGGCAGAGAGGCAGAGAGGCAGAGAGGCAGAGAGGCAGAGAGGCAGAGAGGCAGAGAGGCAGAGAGGCAGAGGCAGAGGTGGCTGATCTCTGAGATCCAGGGAGCCTGGTTTACTGAATTCCAGGACAGACAGGGCTGCATAGAGAAGCCCTGCCTCAAAATTTAAGAAAAGAATGAAAGTAAAGCTGTGGCCCAGATGATCTCCACTGGTGGACTGCTGGGTAATCTTAGTGCAGGAAAGTTCTTCCTTATAATCCCCACGTGACAATGCACAAGTGACATCACTGTTGTCTATGTCTTGTGAAGATGGGCTGTGGAAAGGTGGCTTACACTTTATTTCTTTCTGTGGGTCCCACTCCTGGGCCTGCTGAAGTCTAAAGCACAAACTCTTTGTTTTTTTATATTGATTATTTTATTTATTTACATTTCAAATGTTATCCCCCTTCCCAGTTTTCCCTCCACAAACTCTTGAGATGCTGGGACTGTCCCTCTTTGTGGTAAGGGCAGTTTCTGAAATAACCTGGGAACTGGACTGTGCAGAGAGCTTTCAGATGATGCAGCACCCCCAGCTGAGGTTCCCCTGTCACTCAATGGTGGAAACCAACAGTTGGGTGAGGGCATTCCCCCAAGGTGAAATGAATATCAGCTTGAGTTATTAATCCCAGAAATGTTCCCTGTCTTTGAGATTTGCTGGTAGGCATGCTTGCCTTAAGTGAAATGGTTAGACTTTTCTTTAAGCACATGAGCTCTCTTGCTATTTTGGGTAATCAGTCTTTCCACACACATATGCTTAATCAGGAACTAGGGCATAGTGAATTCCATCAACTTTGTCCTGCCCTGCATTAGAGTGTCTTGCTCGGCCAAGGGAATGCTCTTAAAGAGTTTGTTCTCTTCTGTGACCATACCCTCAGGATTTTGATTAGACATTGCAGTATGTAATATATCCCTATGTTAACAGGCATTCCTCCAAATGAGGATACAATCCGGCTTGTGGTGGATGATAGCTCTGCCCCTGGGATCTCCCGGGACAAGCTGGTGCTTTTAGAGCTGCCTTATGCCTTGATCTTAATTTATCTGTTGTATTCAATATCACTGGAAGCCAGAAAAAGGCCAAATGGCCGACCTCTGTTCCAGGACTGTGATATTGCACCTACTTCAAGCTCCCTTTGATCCTTGCTGTGGCTAGCCAAGTAGGGGAGCTCTTTTAGTGTTCCCTGGTCCCCAGAGTTGATCTGACTTTGTTACTTTGTGATCTTTAGTTTTCTTGTTACCATTCGACCTGATGTCAGGTTGGGGCTTGGAAAACCCACTGCCAAGTATCTGATCAGACTGAAGTTTTGGTTTGTTTTTGTCTCCCCCAGCCCCCAGGTGTCCACATGCAGATTAGTGACCTCAGCTACTGCCTGGGTGGCGATAATTTCTGAGACTTAGGATATGGACCTTGATTGGTCTTTCAGGTGATGAGAACTTTGAAGGATGGGCACAGGTTATTGTCAACAATGTACAGTGCCCATGTCGGAACTGCTCCCACTTTTGAGAGTACTCCTCCCTTTAGTTCTGTTGATTTTAGAATGCCTATTTAGAACCAATTTAGATATTTCGAAATAATGTATACCTTTTTAGGGGACAAAAATCAGTCATCTATTCATTTAAAAGTTTGACTTCTTGAGTGAAGGTCAACTGACTTAAAACAATCTTGAAACAAACCCTGTATATAAAATGTTAGTTCTGGGTTAGGAAGACATGGATTTTAGTTAACTCCCTTATGTGTGATATCATACATATTTTAAACACACGACCTTAATTTTCAAGAGATTTGTTTATTTTAGGGAGGGGCTGGAAAGAAGACTCAGCAATTAAGTGCAATGACTGTTTTTACAGAGAACCCAGCACCCAGATAGTTGCTCACAACCATCTGTAACTCCCTCCCAGGGGATCTGATGCCCTCTATTGGGCTCCTTGGGCACTGCATGCGGGAGGTACACAGATTCATACACGGTGAAATATTCTGTACGCATGAAAATAAATAAGTAAACAAGTAAATAAACAACTGATTAATTTTACGTGCATGAGTGTCTTGCGTACATGTTTGCATGCTTTGTGCTCACAGAGCTAAGAAGAGGGTCTTGAATCCCCTGGAGTTAGAGTTACAGAGAGTTGTGAGCCACCACCATGTGGGTGCTGGGAATGGAACCCCAGGTCCTTTGTAAGAGCAACAAATGCTCTTAGCCATCGAGTGATTTTCTCCTGACAACCTTCCAGTATCATTTGAAATCTTGTTATGTTAACTATACTAATTATAAAAGTTATAATTAGAAATTTGAGTCTCTCATCTTTTTCTTTCTAGTTGGAATGAGATGCTGACAGACTCATGTCTCTGAGACAGGAAGTCAGGAAGAAAGGAGAAGAGAAAAGACTGTGTTTCAGTCAGGGCTCTGCAGGAGTTAGTTTACTCCTGCTCTGTTCTGTGTATCTTTTTTATTTTGTTGGTTTTTTCTGTGGTCCTGTGGTTGGAACAAGGCCTCTCACATGCTAAACAAGTGCTCTGTGAGCAAAGATACAAACCCAGTCCTTTATCTTCTCATCTTTGTATTCATTTGCAGATTTTGTTGTATCTTGGGATTTCTATTTGGCTGGGTAATTGAATCTAGGAGTTAAAACAAAGGGGAACGTTTAGAAAGAGTTAAACTTCACCAAATCATTTATGAGAGGGAGGTCATTCGCTAATCTGGAAAAGATAATCAAAGTCCGAAGTGACTTTAGTGACAAAATCACATCTTAATGAAAAGCCCGATAGCTACAGCCATAGGTCTCCCGTAGAAATCAGTCCCTGGAACCATGGAAAAAATGCTAGTACCAAATTATTTATTAAAAAAAAAAATGAAATGGCTCCCTTTCTTCCAGCTCATGTTCCTGGCTGCTTTTCTTATTTATACACTTTGGTAAGAGTCCTGCACTGAGGGAGTCTCTAAATATGGAAACACGAGTTTTTCAGCTGCTGGAAGTCTTTGGTTCCCAGCAGTTTTTCCTAGTGGTTTTATTTTCTTAGAGAACAGACTTTCAAGCAAAACAGCAGAAGCAACAACAACCCACTTGATCTCCATGGTTTGTGGGCCCCGCTGCAAGGAAGCGGTTCTTCTCTTACTGGGCAAAAGAGAGATGCTATTGAGTTCCTATGTGTTGAAACTCCAATGGCTAAGTCTCCAGCCCCCACCTCCATCCCCATCCCCAAGATCAGCCATCTTCCGTGTGAGTTTGGTGTCTGTGTGCTCAGAAGAAAGAATGTGCAGACCCCTTCATCTAGGAGCTGGCCCTAAAATCTAAAAGATCCTGTAAAAGAGTGGGTGGAGACTATTGTTCTTTGTAAGATGAAAACTTGTACCCCAAAGATTTCAGAATTGAGTCTTGATTTCAGCTTTGAAGACACAGTTGGTTTTAAGTATATAAAATTAGTATTTTTAACTGTAACCTAGTAGTATATTTGTATTATTTCCTGCTGAAGCCCTACACTCCTGTGAACTGAAAGTCCCAAGTCATATTCAGCTTTCTAACACAGGGTATTCTGGGCCTTCTTACACTTGCAGGATATAATGAAGAAGCAAAAGTTGTAACCTAGGTCAAGGCTATGGGTCAAAGCTATGGGTCAAGGCTATGGGTCAAGGCTATGGGTCAAGGCTATGGGTCAAAGCTATAAGTATGGAGAATGAGTAAGGCCCTTATAGGGACTAGGGACACTGACCTGTAAAGTAGGGGATCTCACTCACGGTACAGTGTAGTTTGTCAAGGACAGGAGCATAATTCAGCCTATGGTCATGCTAACCTTTGTGTGTTTTCCTGCCCGTACTTAGGAACCATATTGCAACTCAACTCAGTTCGCGAGGCGAGGCAGAAAACAGCACCTGCGGCTCAAGCAGGTGAACTTTAATGCCTGCCAAGGAGAGTGTGGAGGCCTTGCCAGCAGGAGGGGGAGGGCCAAGGCCTAGGATTCCACAGATCTGTCCTGGGCAGTGAGCCAACAGCTGTTATTATTGTTACCCAAACCCCTCCAGTGCCCTTTCTCCAGCTGGGAGAAGCTTGGGCACACAGGTCACTCTTACTCCCTAGCAGAAGGTTGTCCCTGCTTCCTGTTGAGGGACCCATAGGTAGTAGTCGATTGCACAGAACTCTACAGAAACTAATGTAGAACTATTCTAAGAATTTAGCCATCTGGAGGAGGAATCTCATTGTTGGGAAGGTAAAAGTCTTTCCTAATTTTTTTTTTTTTTTTTTTTTTTTTGTCATTCAGACAGTTGGAGTTTGATTTTTAAATCACTAGATCATGCAACTATTTATTTATTTATTTTCCCTGTGAGACAATGTTTTTCGAACCAGGTGTCTTGTGATTCTACAGAGGTCATCAGACTGTAATGTCTGTAATTTGTTTGTTTTATGGAGTATCTGTTGTCCTTGCTCGCCACAGCTTGGCTCCTGACTTCATTCATGTTTCTGACTGTTCTAACAAGTTTAAATTTATTACAATATGAAAGTTGCCACATGTTGGGTTTGGGAGTGGGTAGCTGGTGCCAGTGCCTTTCAGGGTGCCATTATGATCTGCTGGGTCTTTCTCTGCTCACTGTCTCATTGTCAAGGAATCAAGATCACACACTGACTGACCCAAATGTTCCTCCTGTAAGAAATAGGAGACACATTGAGGTACTGGGCTGGGATACCAGCAAGTTTGGAGAAAATAAAGCGTGCTCTCTCTCTCTCTCCTTTTATTTCTTCATTCTTGAAGTGCTATGCTTCAAACCTAGGTATCTTGTGCATGTTAGGTGAATGCTGTGCTATCGAGCCGTACCTCAACCTTGCATGTGTTTTTCTTTTAGAGACAGTCTTGTGTATCCCAGGTTGTCCTCTGACTCCCTTTGCAGCTGAGGATGGTTTTGAACTTCCTACCCTCCTGTGTGAACTTCTGCAGTGCTATAGGGTTATAGGGTACATTGACATTGCCAGTTTATGTGGGAGTTGATCCCAGGGCTTTATGCATGCTATGCTCGCTCTTGTGCTACATGCTAAGTTGTGTCATTTTACACAACTGAGCTACATCCCCAGCCTCATGAGTTTGTTTTTTGAGACAGTCTCATTGTCTAGCTCAGGCTGGCCTGGAATTTATTCAGTCTTCTTTTCCCAGCATCTTGACCTGGGGTTATAGTCACCACTCTGCCTGGCTCTTGTTTTTCCTCAGAAGTCTTTGAGTTGTATTTTGTGCTCTGGGGGGAACTTTAGATTCTGCTCTGGTATGAGAATGAAGACCTGCCCATTCTTATTGAGAAATGGACGTCAGATGCTCATTTAAAACAGCAATGGCATCAAGAACAAAACAATCTCATGGGTCATAGATCTTAGGCCAGCACTTCACACAGGCTTCTCTGGGAAAGCTGCCTCTTGGGCCTGCATTTGTGGCTCCCTCTGTGATGAGGTCCTTATACAAGTGTTCATGGTAAATACTTCAGTGGTACAACATATCTCTTGTCCTCAATTCACTCTCTTGAAGGCCACAGATAAGACCATATTGTTAGAGCTTCTGCCTCAAGGATGTCTAACGAATGGGTCATCTTCATGCCTATGAGACTTGAATGCGCATTAGCTGGTGTCATCTTGAGTCTCTCCTCCTTAATCTTTATCCTGTCCCCTTGAAGTGAAGTACTTTCAGTGATTGGGTCACAGGTCTCAAGTCACAGAAAGAATCTCTCCTTTGCAAAGCAGTATGCATAGACCCCGATGACATGGGGATGTGACTGTGAAGGGTACCTCTTGTCCCTGAAGAGGAGCCGAGTGCTGTATTGGATCTGTAGTACTTTCTGTTTACTCCCCCCACTCCACCCCTCTAAGCTGTACCTAGTAACTAGCATTTTAGTAAGTAAAATACAGAGCATTTATTGTGTACCTATGCTAAGAACCACTATTTCAAGCTGGTTGTTAGCAGATACTTTGAGTGCAGATGTATCCTGAGCACAGATAAATAGATATCAAAACTTTCTTGGGAAATCTGGGCTGAATGATAGGTAGGCTATGTGTCAAATGAAAGGAATTTGAGACCATCTTGCCTAAAGCAATTTTGAGACTTTGAGAAACTCATGGAAAGATCTGGAGACAGTCTGAATTATGGATCACAAGTTCAGGGCATCTGCTTTCCCCCCATCTCCTCCCACATCTCAGCTCAGGCAGTGTGGACCACCTTGAGCCACCAAGCTAGCACTGACAGAGGGGCAGACAGCATAGCAGTTGCTTCTGTTAGCCTCATACTTGAAGGCCTGGGCTAAGGGACTCGCAGCCAGTTGGCTGCCAAGGCCTTTGGCTTTCTTGAATGACTTGAACACACACTGATGTTTCAAGGCTGGGTGCTCCCCAGCTGGAGGCCTGAGATTGCTTGCGTGGCAATCCCCAGAGAAGGGAACTCACTTGAAGGAAACTCCCATGAAGTAAATCATCAGGACCGATGGTTTTCATCCAAGAGCTGAGGAGGAAATGAAGTGTGAAATAGCATAGACTCTGACGAAGACATTAGTTCTCCATTAAAACCACAACTGGGTCAGAGTATATGTTTGTTAATGGGATGACCTTATCACCAGCGGAGAAAGATTAGTGGCCTCTCAGAGGTCCCTGGAAAACCTGGACCACTTGAAAAGAGCAACACACAGTATGGACAATGACATCGTGGACTTTACGTTCTGAAAGCAGGTAAAAGGGACATTGTGTGAACTTAGGTAGGTCTTCAGTAGAGACCTTAGGAAGACTGCCACAGTGAGCACCTGGCACAAATGTTGCTGTTCTGTCCTTCTCTGTTACTGACAGACATCACTAATCAATCTGTTACTCTTCCCTCTGATCTTAAATTTGGCTTCATGGATCTCAATTCTGAGCCCCCAACTGCCACCATCAATGATCAGATGACTTGTGCCTTGGAAAACATTTACCTTCCCATTGAAAGGAGATAGCAGGTTGTCCCCATTGAGAAATGGAGTTCTTTCCTTATCAGCAAATGGCTGCTCTGCATGCAGATGAATAGAAAATCAGATTAAAGCAAAATGCACTTAGTGTAGTATAGAGCATTTTTGCACCATGGTTTTTCAAATGGGTCACCACTGGGGAGATGGTTCAGAGGCCAGTGGGACAAGCTGAGTAAGTCTATTGCTAGCAGCCCTGGCCTGTAGTCTCCAGTCTACCACAAGATACCTTGTGACTGGGTCACAACTTACAGAATCACAGGCTTTGGAACAAGACACTGGGAGACCTTTGTCTAGATCTTTGCCTCACAGAAGCAAATGCTTATCGTCTCCATTGTGAAAACCAGGCAATAGTTAGATATCTAGCAATAGAAAAGGAAGCACTTCACATCAGGTGTGATGGGAAGGGAGAATGAGCCTCATGAGCATGAGGGAACAGACAGAATCCAGAGAACTGGTTTCCTGCTGAGCCACACTGCTCCTGAAGTCTGTTTCTTCATCTCTAACGGGCAAGGCACTTGGCTTTAGTAGTGCTTGAAGTACACCAAGAGATTGCCATGTATGAAACGATTAGCTGCAATGTTGATAATGTGCATTTTCGAGTACTTTGCAGTTTACACAGTGCTTTCTTGTGCATTATTGGACTCTTCTGATGACTCATCACATTGGGCATGTGGCAATGTGGGCACTCCTCATAGCTGGGTGGCAGAGCACTGGCAAGGGAAGGTAACTTTTTTCAGGTGACATCTTTCTGAAGGGAAAGATCCTGGGGCTCACACTTCTGCTTTCAGATTCAAAACCCAAGGTCCCCTTTCACAGGAAAATGATGAATAATTCAGAGTTGACTGGAATTATTGTTCACTTTGATGACAGCAAAGCATCTTCAGTGTCACCAGGTGGTAAAAATAGACCTTGAGCTTCCAGGGCAAGGAGGTTCTCTCAGCAGCAAACAAACTGAGCTCACCACAGTGTCCTTTCTTCTAGCAGACTCTGCCACCACAGCCTTTAGGAAAGCTTTGTCGTGGGAAGCCCCACCACCTGCTGTGCCTAGTTTTCCCCAGGAGTTGCTGCTTCTCAATGCTAGTGACAAACACACACACACACACACACACACACATACACACACACACACACACCACACCCTCAGGGAATATGCGTTAGGGGCTTCTGAGGTTGTGGGGTCACCCAAGAGTCCAGAGAGCATATTCTTGGCCAAGGAACTGTGTATCTCTCTTCACAACAGCAAAGTTGGTGTGGATTTGGCCAATGAGAGTAAGAAACCTAGTGAGCACGGGTTTTCTGTGCCACTGATGCTTCACTGATGCTTTCCTGAGACGTTGGAAAGAAGAGCGAGAAAGTACAACTACAGAATACATCACCCTGACTTCCCTGAAGGGTTTGGCTTGCATGTCAAATGTATACGTGGTTACCATGAAGATGGAGGGGGAAGAAAGACACAGGTAGAGAAACTATCTCTGTTATTTTGGGAGATTGAGGCAGGAAGATCAGAAATTCAAGGCCAGCCTGGGCTATGTGAGTTACTGTCTCAAAAATAGAGCTGGATATCTGATCTCTATGAAGCAACCTTACCTACGACATTTGAATTTTAAATAAGTACTCAATGTACGTTTATTTATAGTCTTATCTTCCTCTTTTATTGCCTTTATTAGAAGCATGCTCTACACTGAGCACAGTATTTGTACTTAATAACACTTGTGTAATACTTCCTGTAATAAGGAAGACCCACCTTCATTGTTAAGTCAACTTAGATTATACGAAGAACATAGTCCATATAATAAAAATTTAACATATACACAGCTCATATGCCATCAATACGATCTCATCCTCCAGACTTGTGAATTCTTGGAGAAAATGATTTCCACGTGTTTTTAAAATGACTTAAAAATTTTTGAGTGGTTGGTGGTCCACTGGTTCTAAATATCTGACCTGTCAAAATGCCATCTTTAAACTTCAGTGATGCATAGAGGCTTGGAATTAGCCAGGGTTGGATTTATTATAGAACAAAGGAAGGTGGTGAGTAACATGACCATCTGAGCAGGACTTGGGGTGGGTAATCCTTGAATGGATTAGATGCCACGATCTTAAAACCACATTCTTTGAATGTTGGTTCCTTGCCCAGAAATGGGGAAAGGCCAAACACTATTGCCTTTTAAATGACAGGGTATCTATGAGGGACTCTGGTCAGAGACAGTTGCTGGAGAGTTGGGGGTCAGTCTTCTTTTCTCTTGTGGTTTATCAGCACTGAGAGCCTAGAGACCCTCTGTGTGTAGCAAGCCCTCAAACTGACAGCCCACACAATTAGTGTCATAAGTGATCAGGCTGCCTTTTTGGAGGGTGGAAGGCATTACATTAAGTATAAATGTGTAAAACTGTCTCTTATCACTAAAAGAATTATCTTGTAATTATTATGGGACTCTACTAGAATATTTTTTAAAGGGACATAGAAGCTGTTAAAAAGATGAATCGAGTTATTATCACTGTTCCATAAAGTCCTTATATATCTGAATCCTGAACACCCTCAGAGTGCAATTTCAGGGGAAATTATCCTTGTATTAGTTGTCCATGTGAACAGCACTAACCTTTTTCAGAATGATGTTCTCATTCTCTCTCTTTTTGTTCATCTTCCATAAACTGTACTTTAAAAAGTATGGATATTCAAAGTCATATTATATAATAACTTTCATGGAAAAGGTTAGAGACCTTTCTGAAGAGAAAACAGATCAGCAGAAATTCATCTTGAATCCCCCACTCCCTTGAATCACAAGCCCAGAAGCTCAGGAAATCTCTTGTTACTCTGAGATGGGTTGGAACATGGTGCCATGCCCGAAGCTTCTAAATACAGTTCGGGCTGGGTCATCATGACAGTTGCTGAACTGGCACCATTATGGGAATTGGAGTGGGAGCTCTGACAGTGCTTAAATGCCATGGCTTCTGGGCTCCAAGTCTTCCCAGGCCAGGAGGCAAGAGTCAGTGTGGAGCCTTATGGGAAGAGGGAAGGCGTGACTTTGGCATGGAAATCCTGCAGTGGCCAATGACACTGCCACTTCTTCAGAGAGCAATAGACACAAACACACCAGCTATTTTAGAAGCTGTCAGCTTCTGAATTGCTGACATACTTGGAGGACACTGTCTCTTCAAAGGTCATTCTGACCTTTCAAGGTAGGTAGCTCTGGGGAAAGATGGAGGATGCTGCAGCCAAGTTCTTGGTCGAGGAGCCTATGGGGTCAATTGACCTTGTACAGATTACCCAAGGAGTTAGGGGTTGGGGTTAGGAATAACATGTTGACTCTGGGATTCCCAAGTCAGTCTTCTACATGGAGGGCAGATAGGCAACTCCTAACTCACTCCACCTGCTGTTCCTTGGCCATCACCTAATGTCCATCCTAGGGTTAGAGACCTTTGATGCATTCCTTTTTGGGAAGAGTAGTGGGAAGATAGGAATGACTCAAGGAGCTGGGCTTTCCATGAGAGGTATGAGGGTAGACTTCAAGTTTTGCAAGTGTTCTAAACTCAGCCAGCACATTATAAAGACAAACCATGCATGAATCCAGAATGTTTCTTTTGCCTCAAGCGATTGCCCTGTGTCCACAGAGGGACCTTTTTTCCCTGCTATCAAAACATCTGATCTCTGCACTCTCTCCCTTCCCCCTCTCCACTTTTCTCTCTCTTTCTCCTCTCCTTTTATCCCTTACTATTACATCTGGCTGCCTTCCTGATGTGTCCATGTGGGATGGTAGATGACATAATATTTTTATTAAGAACTTCATAGTCTCTTTTCTCTTTAATACTTCCGGGTGGGGGCCACTAGGCATGTTACTTTCCCCATCTTTCAAAGGTCTAGAATGTCCAGTCTTGGCCCCCCTCTCCACACAGGAACGGCCCTTACACATTAATCTTCCTTTCCCCACAGTGTATATTTCCTCATCTTGCACCAGTGAGCACTCTTGGCTTGGTTGTTGAGCTGGAGTCACGGCTCTCTTTAGCCTCCTACATCCTTTCTATTTCTCTCCACGTTTCTTGGGGGTGAGGCCTTATCAGCAACAGTCACTTTCTCTGCTGCTCAAGGCCAGTGTTGCTTCCCTAGACCCTTCTTTAGGAGCAGCCTATGGGAATTCAGAGGTTTTCCTTCTTGTGGCTGGGAGACTTCAGTAGACCCTACAGAAATGAGTGTTCTTAGTCAGTGGTTACATTGCATCTTTGCTTTTGCTCCATCCTTTTTGCCGTGTACCCTAACACCATCCAGTTCTGATAGTTACTTTCTGTTTTGGTCCTGAAGTATTTTCAACCTTGATCATTTTCTGTCCTGTATTTCACACACTCTTAGTTGGGATATGCTTTTCTTCGTTTGCAAGGACACAGAGAAGATAGGGAAATGACCACAAAAACTCATAGACTTTTCCAAATGATAGAAAGGACTAGATGTAGTCCTACTCTGTGCCAGAGGCTGTACTGATAATCACCAGTATCTCTATATTATTTCCGCTTAAACAAATGCAGTTCGGAAAGGGCATGCCTCTTGCACAATCATATATTTGAATCTATGTAACTCTAGAGATGGCTGATGCCTCTTCATTTGCCTCACAACACTTCTGCAAGCATGTCTTGCTGCAGGCAGCAGGCACAGTGCTGCACAGCAGACATGGGGACTTCAGCAACTGTCTGTGTAGAAACCATTCCTGTGTAGAAATCCACCTCTGGGGGGGGGGGCTTTGTATTTCACCTTCAACCCCATTGTGTGTAATGATGTAGGACTTGATTCTTCATTCATTTTACCTGCATGACTACAGGTATCTTTTCTTGTCAGGTTCTTACAGAAGAAAGTCAGCATCTGAGTGCTTTCTAGGTGCTTGCCTATGGTTGCTACTTTATAGAAGCAGCTGGACCCACAAGCTTCATTCCAAGCCCCTTGAATGATTCAAGTCACACTTTGCCAGTATGTTTAACACAACTCACAGGCCTAGTTCAGGCTGTGAAGTCAGGAGGCAGCAACCTTAGGATTTAATGGAGATTTTGCAGGGAGAATTAAGAATCCTTAGTACTAGGGATATATTTATCTTTTGGACGAAGATCAGAAGAACACTAAGACTTTTAATTTGATACCAGACCACATTCTGCCTTTTTTTGACCTATGTGTCTTATCTCGCTCTGCTAAAATATAGCATTCCATCCATCCATCCATCCATCCATCCATCCTACAACAAATAGTATTTTGCTGAGTATATAGCAGGTGCATGTTATATATGGCAGAAGAATGTTGCAGGGACTAAAGGTACAAGAAGCACAGCACAGCGGTGATGTTGGTGACTCTGATTACTGTTTTCCACACATTCCTGTGGGTTTTACTGCCATGCTATTGCTATAAAATCCCTTAATCTGGAAGATCTTCCTTCTCTTTTGCTTCTAAAAGATGTCTTGGATGAAGAGGTTTTTCCCACCTCTAAATTCCCATTTTGATGCTTTTCTTTCAGTTGAGAACACATGAATATTAGTATTGCATCCAGATCTTTTTTCTATTGATAATGCAATGCTGGAACAGTACATATACACACACATTGTCCACAGTTCATAAAAGTTTTATAAGGTGGTTACTAATAATAGAGTATTCTGTAGATTATAAAAATAATTGTGAGGAGATGAAGTCCTTGCTTAAGGTAGACCGTTTTGGTGGAGAAGAAAGAACTCTAGACTGTCATCTTTTGGATCCCACAACCTCATTGCCATGCTGGGTTTGGAGTACTCTACATTTTTAGACTTATCCATGGATTTACCCTGCCTCTTTGATCAATTTTCTAAATATCTAGAAGCATATTTCATGTATCATCATGACGTTTTTGCATATCACCAGACCCATATAATCAATAGCTATTTGCTAGAAAGACATGTGATGGGATGAACAGATGGATTTAGAGCACTGAAATGGTTATTGTATCTACACAGGGAAGTTGTTGGGTTTTCAGTATGTAGTTGGAGGTCTCCTGAGTGTCACTTGAAGGGCTCTATGTATTCCTGGATGTGCTCAAATGTCTCTCCTATTCATGTGTTGAGAATTAGCACCACCAAGGACATTGTCCCCAGAAGTCACAGTCAAGTTACACTCACTGCTTAGAAATCGGGTGTTTAGCTGTTCCCTTTTAGCACATCAGATGCCTGTGTGTTAACTGGTGCCTAGTGAGCACATTCTATGAAGATGTAAGGCAGGTTTTGAGGAAAGCCTGTTTTCCAGTGTGCAGGAAATAAAGAAATGATGGCTGAAATGAGTGGTGCAAGAGTGGTGGCTGCCACTGGACTGTTGGTCACAGGATGGAAGCCACAGGTGCAAAGAGCAAAGATGTGCACTGGCTAGGGTATGAGCTGATATGTCACGTTAGCCATGACAAGTGCCAACATCCCCAGAAAGGGGCCCATGTGTACAGCAGCTAGCCTAAAATTCACCAGTAAATTCTGAAGACTACCCAGTTGGTCAGAATCAACTTGTGAAGGACTTTTGATGCAAGGTATTTGTTTAGCTTGGATTGTCCTGTGGCTTGTGGCCCATTTTTTATTATTTCACTTGTGTATTATTCATCATGAATATTTTCTGAACTAAAATGTCTCTCAAAACTTAATTTTGTAGGGAAAGCAAAATGAATCTGAAATTAAGGCTGTTTTAGAAAATCCAAGACCCATGCATGTGTCTTATTTTCTCTTGGTCTTCCTAGTACTGGTGAATCTTGTACACTCTCTTGACACTTGTCTTTTTATGACTTGCTTTAGCAGTTATTATCACCAGCTAGATTCTCTTCAAGTATGGTTATCTATTTAGGACTGTCAGAAACTTCTGGGTCCTGAAATGTGACCAGAATTAAATCTAAATAAATCGGAATGTCTACCAATAGGAACAGATTCCATTACCTTGGCATGACTTTCAGTGCTTTCAACTATTTTTCAAAATCCAACCATCTTCTAACCACCATACATTCTGTTATTTTGCTTATTGCTCTAGCTTAAAGCAAAAGGATGATCTGATGTTGACAGTGACCTTCAGTGTCTGCCTTCTTTGCAACTTTCACTGGGTAAGACTGTGGATAGCAAATGAAATCCAACAAGAGGCCATTTATACTTGTGCTTCCTTATATAATAATGTTTAACTTGATGAAGAGATGTTAATTATTGCTGATTATGACTATCTTAGTGCTGGGGTAGGAAAATTCCCATGTGACTTGTTTGGCTCTTTTCCTCTCCCAAAAGAATTGGCAACATTTTTGTTTCCAGAGAACTGTCTTGTGACTGAACAGCTTAGAAGTTTCCAGATCTTCACATGGGCAACAGGGTACAGTGGAAAGAATACCAACCCAAACGTCAGACTAACTCCTGTCCCATACTGACATCGGCTATGTAGTACAGGAGAAGCCTTTACTCACAAACAAACTTCAGATTCTACTTGTAAAAGTCATAGCAAAAACAAAACAAAAACATAAAATAATAACAACAGAACCCCCTGAAATCAAAACAACAGCAACCCCCTTACTTTATAGTGTTTCTGTGAAAATTAATGAAACAACATATTTAAGCATCTGGCATTTTCCCCTTCACGTTGAAGCACATAGAGGCTTGGAAGGTCAACTATCATGGCATTGAGTCTTTGCTTGCTCAACTAGAAATAGATTAGAAAATACTGACTACTGCTGTTTCACAAGACTTGCACCCAAGGGGTAACTGCGATGTACTATGTCTCTATGTGTCATGGGGAGAGCTGCTGCTTAGGTGGAGAGTGCTTTGAGCAGCTAAAAAGATAAGAGCTCTTAGTCTCCTTAATTGGCTTATTGGCACAGGAACTTCAGGCTTCAGGTTACCTTCCCCTTTCTCCCAAATAGAACTTGGAGGGCATGGAGAGCCCAGGGACACCATTCCATTACCAAAGCCATCTAACAGGCTCATTTGAGTGTCTGCTATCATCATGATTTTAGTTTAATCCAACCTGGGTTACAGGTCAGTCCCTTAAAGCTCAGGGTGGAGTATCAAATTTGGGCTCAGTCAGTACTCAGGTTAATGCCAAATACTGTGCTTTTTCCATATTTAGAATTACACTATGAAAAATTTCATCACCAGCTTTCTCTTTAAGCTACCTTGACATCTGGCAGCCCAGAACCAATCTCCATTCCAGAGGGATTCTGGGATTGTTTCCTTGTGCCTGAGACAGACATCTTGGGTTATAAGATTCTGATAGCTGCCCTGGTTGGAAGGGGACTTCTGAGATAGCCAAGGGGTCTTGATTTTATGTGGTTTTTGTGTGTGTGTGTGTGTGTGTGTGTGTGTGTGTGTGTGACAGTTGATTTTAGAAGGCTTGGAACTTAGGAAAAAGAAAAAGGAGTGTCTGTCTTCCCAATACTAGGTGGGAAATACCACTCACTGTCATGCATTAGTACTTGGTTGGAGAAAAACCCCTCAATGAGTGTTTATTAATATCTGGGTACATTTTTCTTTTGTAGTCATTTCAAACTTGTTTCCTTTAGGGGAATATGACAACTCATCTGTAATCTTGTGGATGTGGTATTTTGCATCTAATCTCAGAAAGTTTTACTTCTGTGGTTGCCTTCTGTAACCAGTCTTCCATACTAAAGCTAGACCGCCATACATTCTTCATTTACACAGGAGACAGAACAACGAATTCAATTTAGCTTGTAGGATCCATATGCAAGAAGTGAAAGAGAACCATCATGTGCATGTAAAATCAAGTTAGAGAACATAGAGAATGAAGGTAGAAATCTACATTCTGACCCCCATGCTCATTATGAGTTCTAAGCTCCACATGGCTGCATAATTTTGCTCATCTCATCTCAAGAGTCTAGAAATATGATGAGCACATAGTACATGTTCAGTAAACAGTGGTTAGTTCAGGTAAGCCTGAGTCTTCACCTCCACACTTCATGCTTTTCACCATCTACCCTTACACACTCTAAAGTCTGGCCATACCAGTTGACTTCGTGCTATTTCTACTACCTAAAAGATATGCCTCATCTTTTGCTTGATGCTATTGAACCTATATTTTAAGTGTGTCAAATGTCATTTTATGAAGTCTTTTGATACTGATTTGTTTTCTCTTTGGTCAACAGTTCCCTAACACTTTCTCCCTGTGTTTGTTAGAGCATCTAGCACAGTCAGACTTTGTATACACTTTGTATGTCCTTCCTACCAGATTCTCAGTGGCTCAGGATCAGAATCTCAATTTATCTATCTTTGCCCATTAACATATAATCTGGTCTATATGAAGCAGAGTAACAAGGACTGAGTTACTATCAACTGAATCAATTGATTGTTTTATTATTAGGACAGAAATATGATTTTAAACGCAGCCCCATGCTTTAAACCCTCAGCTTTCAATCACAAAGTTAACCGAAGCCCAGTGAAGCAGAAGAAACTTTGGAAGGAAGGTATTGTGGCCAGGGAACAGGAGAGCCACAGGAGTAAGCATGCCTTTTCACTGTTCATGAATGAGTGTGGAAAATACTTGTCAAGGCTGAGTGTAATGGCTCATGTCTGTAGTCCCAGTACTTGGGAGGGTAAGGCAGGAGGATTGCTGTGAGTTTGAGGCTAAACGAAGCTATTTACTGGGTCCCAGGCCAGGTCGTGTCTCAACACACACACACACACACACACACACACACACTTGCACATGCACACACACACACACACAC